>CM042398.1:3113905-3146405 GCA_023634145.1 Thymallus thymallus | reverse complement strand
ATGTTAGCCTGTGTGTGTCTCCCTACAGTAAAGAGACGTGGCTGGAGCGTCTGTACCACAGCTGTCAGCGTCTGGAGAAGCGTGAGGGCGGTGGTGGCTCGTCAGGTCGTGAAGAGGGTGTGTGTGGCTCCGGTCCGGGTGGGAGTGTTCCACGGGGCCTGCTGAAGACTGAGGCAGTGCTGTGGCAGTGGGCGGTGTGGGAGGCAGCTCAGTTCACCGTGTTGTCTAAACTCCGCACCCCACTGGGACGGGCACAGGACACCTTCCAGACCATAGAGGGTAAGGACTGTTACACAGGCACGAAAACACACGCTCACAAGAACACTCAACATGGTATTGCTGATAAGGTGGAGGAGGCCTGGGGTGGGGCTGTTTTTTGCATTTCTAAACCCCTGTAACTGAACCCCTGTAACTGAACCCCTGTAACTGAACCCCTGAAACTGAACCCCTGTAACTGCCATTTAGAGCCTTAAAACAGGGATGTCAAACTAATTTTGCCCCGGGGCCACATTCAGTCTTCAGCAAGGTCCGGAGGGCCGCTCTGAAAATGGGTTAGATTTCCTTCAAAATGATCAGTCTAATAGCCAGCTCCCCCTCACTAAAACTCACACACTTCTATCACCTATCCTATCCTACACATTTTGGATGTACATGTTGCCTCTTTCAAGAGCATATCCATCCCTCTCTTCTCCCTCCCTCGTCCTCCCCTCCCTCCCTCTCTCCAGCTATGATTCGCAGCCTGGCGGCCCACAGTCTTAACACGGAACAGGAGCTCAGCCAATGGAGCACCGGCGACACAGACGACAGTCACCATATTAATCAGCTGCGTCTGACGCTGCTCTTGCAGTTCCTGGAAAACCTGGAGAAACTGATGTACAACGCCTATGAGGGCTGTGCCAACGCTCTGACCGCACCGCCCAAGGTACACACACACACACACACACGCAATAGCATCTGCTAAATATGTGTATGCGACCAATCAAATGTGATTTTGACACCTACACCTGGAGAAACGGAAGTACTATGAAGTACTATCTACTATGACCCCCAGCTCCTAATGTCTCTCTCCCTCCCCCTCCTCTCTCTCCCTCTGTATCCAGGGTATCAAAACATTCTTCTATACCAACCGTCAGACCTGCCAGGATTGGCTGACTCGTATCCGCCTGGCCCTGATGAGGGTGGGGCTTCTGTCCGGCCAACCAGCAGTCACCGTCCGCCACGGCTTCGACCTGCTCACTGAGATCAAGAACAGCAGTACTCCGGTAATGGGAGGATGAACACAGTCACAGGGCTGTGTCCCAAATGACACCCTATTTCCCTATATAGTGAACTACCTTTGACCAGAACCCAGACCAGAGCCCACCAAGTGTACATGACTACACAGAGAAACACACTGCATCACCCGGTTCAACAGTTTCCAACGACCCCTTTACCTGAAGTTGCTAAATACATCACCTGTAACTGTAGGTTCCAGGTCTGTTCTGGTCACCTGTAACTGACCTCCATGTCTCCTCTCTGTAGGGTCCAGGTCTCTAATGGTCACCTGTAACTGACCTCCATGTCTCCTCTCTGTAGGGTCCAGGTCTCTCTCGTCACCTGTAACTGACCTCCATGTCTCCTCTCTGTAGGGTCCAGGTCTCTCTCGTCACCTGTAACTGACCTCCATGTTTCCTCTCTGTAGGGTCCAGGTCTCTCTGGTCACCTGTAACTGACCTCCATGTTTCCTCTCTGTAGGGTCCAGGTCTCTCTCGTCACCTGTAACTGACCTCCATGTTTCCTCTCTGTAGGGTCCAGGTCTCTCTGGTCACCTGTACCTGACCTCCATGTCTCCTCTGTAGGGTCCAGGTCTCTAATGGTCACCTGTAACTGACCTCCATGTTTCCTCTCTGTAGGGTCCAGGTCTCTAATGGTCACCTGTAACTGACCTCCATGTTTCCTCTCTGTAGGGTCCAGGTCTCTCTGGTCACCTGTAACTGACCTCCATGTTTCCTCTCTGTAGGGTCCAGAGTTGGAGGCTCCTCTGGTGATGCTGGTAGAGGCTCTGTGTGAACTTCACTGTCCTGAGGCTCTCCAGGGTTTAGCTGCCTGGAGTCTCACCAACACTGGCAGGAGTGTGTCTTGGGTCAGCTCTGTGGCTCTACAGGCTGAGGGGCGGTAAGGGTAACACCCTGTGTTACAGCTAGAATGTTGCTTTAGAATGTTATGGATGGTCACTTCTTGCATCCAAAGCTCTATGAATTTGAGTGTTTCCATTTCTCCAGCCCCATCCCTCAGCTTTTTACTGAAAGGGTGCAGTGAGGACGCTGTATTGTTGATTGCCTCTTTAAATGTAGTCAAGAAGTAGGTAGTCCATAAATGCTGTTGAATGATACGTCAAGACCATATAATAACCCATACCTCTCTGTAAATACCATATAATAACCCATACCTCTCTGTAAATACCATATAATAACCCATACCTCTCTGTAAATACCATATAATAACCCATACCTCTCTGTCATGACCATATAATAACCCATACCTCTCTGTCATGACCATATAATAACCCATACCTCTGTCAAGACCATATAATAACCCATACCTCTGTCATGACCATATAATAACCCATACCTCTCTGTCATGACCATATAATAACCCATACCTCTGTCATGACCATATAAAAACCCATACCTCTGTCATGACCATATAATAACCCATACCTCTCTGTCATGACCATATAATAACCCATACCTTTGTCATGACCATATAATAACCCATACCTCTCTGTAAATACCATTTAACCCATACCTCTCTGTCATGACCATATAATAACCCATACCTCTCTGTCTGTCAAGACCATATAATAACCCATACCTCTCTGTCTGTCAAGACCATATAATAACCCATAGCTCTCTGTAAATACCATATAACCTATACATGTCTGTCAAGACCATATAATAACCCATACCTCTCTGTCAACACCATATAATAACCCATACCGCTCTGTCTGTCTCTCTGTCTAGGTTTGAGAAGGCTGCAGTGGAGTACCAGGAACAGCTGTGTGCCGTGACAGGGATGGACTGTTCCATTAAGGGCTTCGACCGATCACTCCTCAAACTGTCTGCAGCCAACGGCTCGAACACAGCCAGTCCCAAACACACCGGCAATGGTGAGACACCACATACAGGGAATAGTTTGACATTTCAGACGTAGCCACTGACTGATTATGACCAAGTAACTCTCCTCTCCTCCAGGTGATGGCAGGAAGACGGTTCTCCTCAAGTCCAACGAGTGTTCCTCTGAGGTGCTCAACCTCCTTGCCAATAAGGCGTGCCAGTGCTATGTGGCCCTCTGTGATTGGTCCTCGGTGCAGCAGTGGCAGGCCAGCGTGCATGCCCTGAAGAAGAACCCTGGTAACACTGCCGCAGCGAGCGTGCACCTGAAGACAGACGTCAACTACATGCGGGCGCTGAGCTGCTTCGAGGACGGCGACTTCCCGGCATGCTGTGCTCAGCTGGAGCTCCTGGCGGGGGAGAGAGACTACTACGGCCTGTTCAACTCCACCTCTACCGGCTCCAAGGACAAACTAGGTAGGAGGGTGTGTCTGACGAGACTTCCCATCAGTTTTGAGTCTAGACGCCTTAGAGGTTTGTGTGCGTCTTAATGATGTGTGTGTTTCTAACAAGTGTGTGTGTGTGTGTGTGTGTGTGTGTGTGTATATAGACCTGAAGCGTCTCCTCCCGGCAGTGTTGAGTCCGGACCCCTCAGAACTGCAGAAGGCCATCGAGGTGCAGCTGCTGCGGAGCACCGTGGCCGCCATGACAACGGCCAATCACGAGCAGGAACAGAAGGCCATGCCCACCTCAGAGTGAGTCTCTCATTGGATCCTAGAGGTCACTTTTTGATGAATCAAGTATTAATGTATTAGTGCTGGGATGGAACTAAAACCTGCAGAATTGTGGAACACTTCATTGGGAAGATCTCAATTGCATACTCGGTTCCTCGTCTCCTTCTCAAAACCCATTGGAGGAGGTGAGAGGGGCGGGACCTCTGAGTTTGTCATCCAATGGGTTGTAAGAGGGAGACAGAGGAGACGGCAGTATGACATTGAGATCCTAGTTAAATAAAGGGAGACAGAGGAGACGGCAGTATGACATTGAGATCCTAGTTAAATAAAGGGAGACAGAGGAGACGGCAGTATGTCATTGAGATCCTAGTTAAATAAAGGGAGACAGAGGAGACGGCAGTATGTCATTGAGATCCTAGTTAAATAAAGGGAGACAGAGGAGACGGCAGTATGACATTGAGATCCTAGTTAAATAAAGGGAGACAGAGGAGACGGCAGTATGTCATTGAGATCCTAGTTATAAAGGTTAAATGAAGAATAACAAATTAAATGTCATTGAGATCTTCCACGTTCTGTTTAGATTGACCTGGGTTCAGTTGGACTGACTGTTGTTTCTGTAGGTTCTGTCTGTGCTACCCTATGGGCCCTGGTTACAAGTAGTGCACTATATAGGGATCAGGGATCCATTTGGGACAGACTATGGTTGCCTCACAGTAATATCTCCTTTCCCCTGAAGTGTACACTCGTTCACTACTTCCCACTAATCTGAAAGCATTGTATTGGTGGAGACATAGTGGGAATTTCCACCATGTTTCTGATACCAGATATTTCCTTTCCAATCAGTGAAAGGAAGTGAACAGACTGGCAGGAAGGAGAGGTAATAGCTTGTCTCTCTCTGTGTTGCAGTACCCTGGTCCATTACCTAAAGCAGACGGGACGTATCTCTCTGGGTCCCCTCCGCCTCTCCACCCTCACCCTCTCTGACGGCCTGCCCACCTTGGCCACCCTGCAGCTACACTGCTGCTCTGCTCTGGAGAACACACTCCGAGGACAGGAGGTACACACACACACACACACACACACACTACAGCTACACTTCTGCTCCGCTCTGGAGAACACACTCAGAAGACAGGAGCTACACTACATTACCAAAAGTATGTGGACACCTACTCCTCGAACATCTCATTCTAAAATCATGGGCATTAATATGTAGTTGGACCCCCCTTTGCTGCTATAACAGCCTCCACTCTTCTGGGAAGGCTTTCCACTAGATGTTGGAACATCGCTGCAGGGACTTGCTTCCATTCAGCCACAAGAGCATTAGTGAAGTCAGGAACTGATGTTGGGCGATTGGGCCTGGCTCACAGTCGGCGTTCCAATTCATCCCAAAGGTGCTCGATGGGGTTGAGGTCAGGGCTCTGTCCAGTCAAGTTCTTCCACACCGATCTCGACAAACCATTTCTGTATGGACCTCGCTTTGTGCATGGGGGCATTGTGTGCTGAAACAGGAAAGGGCCTTCCTCAAACTGTTGCCACAATGTTGGGAAAACAGAATCGTCTAGAATGTCATTGTATGCTTTAGCATTAAGATTTCCCTTCACTGGGACTGAGGGGCCTAGCACCAACTATGAATAATAGCCTCCAACCATTATTCCTCCTCCAAACTTTACAGTTGGCACTATGCATTGGGGCAGGCAGCGTTCTCCTGGCATCTGCCAAACCGATTCGTCCGTCAGGCTGCCAGATGGTGAAGTGTGATTCATCATTCCAGGGAACGCGTTTCCACTGATCCAGAGTCCAATGGTGGTGCTCCTAGATGTTTCCACAATAACAGCACTTACAGTTGACCAGGGCAGCTCTAGCAGGGCAGATACTTCACAAACTGACTTGTTGGAAAGGTAGCATCCTATGATGGTGCCACGTTGAAGTCACTGAGCTCTTCAGTAGGGCCATTCTGCAGCCAATGGCTGTGCTCGATTTTATACACCTGTCAGCAACGGGTGTGGCTGAAATAGAATGCACTAATTTGAAGTTGTGTATATATAGTGTACACATCCCCTAACCCTCTCCTCCTCTCCAGGACTGTCTGATCCCCCTGTACAGTGAAGCTCTCAGCACCTGTAAACAACAGGATGTCCAGCCGTGGCTCCACGCGCTGAGATACACCATCTACCAGAGACAACTACTGCTCAAGCTCAAAGGTAGACAACATACGTGTGTCTGTTGTTTCTGCTCTTAGACGGTGTGCTTTATATCAATCTGTATTTATTTCAATGTGTTTGGTCCCCATCAGTGTGTCTGTGTCATGTGACTCACGTTAACCCCCTCTCTATCTTCCCAGGCTCCTCTGCTCCACTGGACGGCCACCTGATGGAACTGTTTCTGACTGCCGTCAAGTTCGCCCGGAAACAGGGGAACACCGCCCTGGCATCGCGGCTGCTGGGCCAGTTCGAGGAGGAGGAGGGAGGAGAGGAGGAGGGAGGAGAGGAGGGGTTGAACAGTGCCTTCAGGCGTCTGACGCTAGAGGGTGCTGTGGGGGAGAAGTGGGGACCTGAACTGCAGATCGAGAAGGCTAAAGTCCTCTGCACCGCGGGTGTGTGTGTGTGTGTGTGTTTTAGTGTCTGTGTGTGTTTTAGTGTGTGTGTTAGTTTGGCTGACTCCTCTTTTTTTCCCTCAACTCTTTCTCCCCCTCCCTCCCTCTTTCTCTCTCTCTCTCCCCCTCCCTCTTTCTCTCTCTCCTTCCCTCCCTCCCTCCCTCCCCTCCAGGTCAGTCCATGGCAGCCATGGAGATGTTGAGTTCCTGTGCTCTGTCTTACTGTCTCTCAGGGAAGTGTGAGCGTGCTGCCTGTCGCTCTCTCCTCACTCTGTGTAAGTAGTGGTTCCAGGGCATCCCAAATGGCACCCTGTTCCCTACATAGTCCTCTTATTTGGGGGAATATAGTGCCATTTGAGATGCAGGCGTACCAGGGTGGTACCAGTCTCTGTCCTGTGCATACAGGGTAATTGTTGCCTGTTACTGCAATTTCAGGGGTACTTTAAGAAAATCTTGACACTGCCCTGTTCTAAGTCTGTCTCTGTGTCTGTAGGTAAGTGGCTGCTGGCGGACTGGAAGGACATGACCCTTCAGCTGAAACAGGTGGTGAAGCGGTCAGGGGTCATGACCCCAGGGGTTGCTACCTTGCCCCCCCTCAGCCGGCACATCACAGCCCTGCTGGAGCTACCCCTAGAGGACCAGGGCATGCCCCGAATCACAGCTGAGACCACCGGTAGTGCTATGTGTGACCTCCCGCTTCCTCTAGACTTGATCCTGGGGCAGCTCTACCAGTCTGTACCTTAACCCCTACACCCTAACCCCTCTCTCTCTGCTTCCATAGTGAGTGTTGGTATGGGAGAACCAGACTTGATCCTGGGGCAGCTCTACCAGTTGTCCACCAGTCATGCTCCGGAGGTGGCCAAGTCCTGGGCGGCTCTCGCCAGCTGGGCCTATCGCTGGGGGCGGAAGGTGGTCGACAACGCCAGGTACCTACTCTGACAGTTTTATTATGACATTTTGGTTTCAGTCAGTAGTTATCATGAAACACACATGAATACAGACGTGGTTCATTCTGTGGTAAAAGCAGGTGACAACATGAATACAGACGTGGTTCATTCTGTGGTAAAAGCAGGTGACAACATGAATACAGACGTGGTTCATTCTGTGGTAAAAGCAGGTGACAACATGAATACAGACGTGGTTCATTCTGTGGTAAAAGCAGGTGACAACATGAATACAGACGTGGTTCATTCTGTGGTAAAAGCAGGTGACAACATGAATACAGACGTGGTTCATTCTGTGGTAAAAGCAGGTGACAACATGAATACAGACGTGGTTCATTCTGTGGTAAAAGCAGGTGACAACATGAATACAGACGTGGTTCATTCTGTGGTAAAAGCAGGTGACAACATGAATACAGACGTGGTTCATTCTGTGGTAAAAGCAGATGACAACATGAATACAGACGTGGGTCATTCTGTGGTTAAAGCAGATGACAACATGAATACAGACGTGGGTCATTCTGTGGTTAAAGCAGTTGTTTAAAAACAATTAAGTGTTGATGGTCCTCTGTCTACCTCCTCTCATCTCTCCTCCCATACATCTGTCCGTCCCTCTCTCATCTTTCCTGTCATCCTCTCTCTGTCTCTCCATCCCTCCTCCCATCCTACCTCTCTCTCCATTCCTCCTCCCATCCTCTCCCTCTCTCTCCATCCCTCCTCTTCTCTCTCTCTCTCTCCATCCCTCCTCCTTATCTCTCTCTCTCTCTCCATCCCTCCTCCCATCCTACCTCTCTCCATCCCTCCTCCCATCCTACCTCTCTCCATCCCTCCTCCTATCCTACCTCTCTCTCTCCATCCCATCCTCCCTCCCTCTCTCTCATCCCTCCTCCCATCCTCTCTCTCCATCCCATCCTACCTCTCTCTCTCCATCTCTCCTCCCATTCTCTCCTCCCATCCTCTCTCTCTCTCTCTCTCTCTCTCTCTCCATCCCTCCTCCCATCCTACCTCTTTCCCTCTCCTCTCTCTCTCTCTCTCCATCCCTCCTCTCTCTCTCTCTCTCTCCATCCCTCCTCCCATCCTCTCTCTCTCTCTCTCCATCCCTCCTCCCATCCTCTCTCTCTCTCTCTCCATCCCTCCTCCCATCCTCTCTGTCTCTCTCTCTGTCTCCATCCCTCCAGTCTTGGTGAAGGTGTTCCCCTGCTCCCGGGAGAGAAGGAGGAGCTCGAGGAGCTTCTCCCAGAATGCACCAGTGAGGAGGACAAGGAGACCATCTTCAGCATCCTGGGTCAGGCCATGTGTCGAACCGCCGGAATACAGGTGTGTGTGTGTGCGCTCATGAGGTATGAATAACTGTTGAATTAGTAACTATTGTTTTAGTATGTACACATCTCGTGCTTTCTCCCAGTGTTCTGAAAATATCATAGTTCATCCAGGATAGAAGTTTAAAACTTGAAACTGCATAACAAAGTCTCCCGTTTTGTCTCTCTACCTCTTAGACTATCTCTGTCCTCTTTCCTTGATCACTGACAGTCTCTCTATCTGTTAGACTATCTCTGTCCTCTTTCCTTGATCACTGACAGTCTCTCTACCTCTTAGACTATCTCTGTCCTCTTTCCTTGATCACTGACAGTCTCTCTATCTGTTAGACTATCTCTGTCCTCTTTCCTTGATTCCTGACAAACCTCATCTCCTCAACTGTATTGGTGGTGAAGGTCCAAGGTCCCTCCCCTCAGACCTTCTCTTCCAAAGTGTTTTGAGGAGGATGCGAGGGGACAAGATCAGAAGGACTGCTGTTACTCTGGCTGACTCCCCTACCCCCGCCCCTCCGCTCACAGGCTCCTCCCCTACCCCCGCCCCTCCGTTCACAGGCTCCTCCCCTACCCCCGCCCCTCCGTTCACAGGCTCCTCCCCTACCCCCGCCCCTCCGTTCACACGCTCCTCCCCTACCCCAGCCCCTCCGTTCACAGGCTCCTCCCCTACCCCGCCCCTCCGTTCACAGGCTCCTCCCCTACCCCCGCCCCTCCGTTCACAGGCTCCTCCCCTACCCCCGCCCCTCCGTTCACAGGCTCCTCCCCTACCCCCGCCCCTCCGTTCACAGGCTCCTCCCCTACCCCCGCCCCTCCGTTCACAGGCTCCTCCCCTACCCCCGCCCCTCCGTTCACAGGCTCCTCCCCTACCCCCGCCCCTCCGTTCACACGCTCCTCCCCTACCCCAGCCCCTCCGTTCACAGGCTCCTCCCCTACCCCGCCCCTCCGTTCACAGGCTCCTCCCCTACCCCCGCCCCTCCGTTCACAGGCTACTCCCCTACCCCCGCCCCTCCGTTCACAGGCTCCTCCCCTACCCCCGCCCCTCCGTTCACACGCTCCTCCCCCAAATGCACAAGTGTCGCAAAGCTGAGACTGAAATAAGGAGAGTGTGGGAGCTAATTAGGCCCTCAGATAGCCACTTCCACGAGTCTGCTATGGGTATCCCATAACGCACCGTGTAATTCTTTGAGGAAATGTCACCAAAATAATTGAGGCTTGTCTAATTAAATGGCACGTGTGTTTGTCTGATTTCGAGGCTTGACACTTAAAACAAATGAAATACCTCCCAAATGATGTTTAACTGTTACTCAGGTTTGTGCAACAGGGGATATGTTCATTAGAAGGACATGCTCTTTTCATTATTTAAAAGTGGAACATGAATTACATCATTCAAGTCAGGAGTATGTCCCCAAGTTGATGGGTTTATTGATCCCCTCGAATGAGTTTCGTCAGCAGCACGTGATAACGGAGGGCCCTTCAGAGTTGGTAGAGGCGAGGGGTTGGTTTAGGATTCACAGTCTGCCTGCTATCATAATAACTCTAACTCTCCCACTCTCCTCTCTCTCTCCCCCACCTCCCTCCCTACAGGATGAGGACATGGCCTTGCAGCAAGAGGAGGATGTGGAGGATGACATGGTGGATGTGATCTGGAGGCAGCTGCTGTCTGCCTGTCCCTGGCTTGAGGAGCAGGGGGTCCAGGGTGGGGGTAGTGTGGTGATGGAGGGTCTGATCCGGGTCTGGAGGAGGGTGGTGGACCGGATCTTCAGCCTCTACAGGGTCTCCTGCAC
This sequence comes from Thymallus thymallus, assembly GCA_023634145.1. Taxonomy (NCBI): domain Eukaryota; kingdom Metazoa; phylum Chordata; class Actinopteri; order Salmoniformes; family Salmonidae; genus Thymallus; species Thymallus thymallus. Next base: position 3,135,951 of record CM042398.1, on the reverse strand, counting down.
GGCCTATTTCACCTTCCTCAAACTCAACGCTGGACAGGTCGGTGGAACACTCTCTTGTGGTTGGACTGGGACTAGCAGGGGGGACGTAGGTGGTTAGTCCGGGACTAATTCAATGGGGATTTCACATTGAGCGTGCTTTCTAGTCCGGGACGAAGCTTAATCTGTGTCTGGGAAACTGGCCCTACGATTACTGTCAGTAAGATGAATCTTAAAAAGTAGAATTGATGTTCTGGATACATGCTAGAAGATTCTCAGCCTGGTATTGATATTCACTTCAATACATTTTTATTGATCTAGGACTTGTGTCAATTTCTCTTTCCTCTCCTGCCATCTCTCCTGGCATCTCTCCTGGCATCTCTCCTGGCATCTCTCCTGGCATCTCTCCTGGCATCTCTCCTGCCATCTCTCCTGCCATCTCTCCTGCCATCTCTCCTGCCATCTCTCCTGCCATCTCTCCTGGCACCTCTCCTGGCACCTCTCCTGGCACCTCTCCTGGCACCTCTCCTGGCACCTCTCCTGGCATCTCTCCTGCCACCTCTCCTGGCATCTCTCCTGCCATCTCTCCTGCCATCTCTCCTGCCATCTCTCCTGCCATCTCTCCTGCCATCTCTCCTGCCATCTCTCCTGCCATCTCTCCTGCCATCTCTCCTGCCACCTCTCCTGGCATCTCTCCTGCCATCTCTCCTGCCATCTCTCCTGCCATCTCTCCTGCCATCTCTCCTGCCACCTCTCCTGCCATCTCTCCTGCCACCTCTCCTGCCATCTCTCCTGGCATCTCTCCTGCCATCTCTCCTGCCATCTCTCCTGCCATCTCTCCTGCCATCTCTCCTGCCACCTCTCCTGCCAGTTCTCCTGCCATCTCTCCTGCCACCTCTCCTGCCACCTCTCCTGCCACCTCTCCTGCCATCTCTCCTGCCATCTCTCCTGCCACCTCTCCTGCCACCTCTCCTGCCACCTCTCCTGCCATCTCTCCTGCCATCTCTCCTGCCATCTCTCCTGCCACCTCTCCTGCCATCTCTCCTGCCATCTCTCCTGCCATCTCTCCTGCCATCTCTCCTGCCATCTCTCCTGCCATCTCTCCTGGCATCTCTCCTGCCATCTCTCCTGGCACCTCTCCTGCCACCTCTCCTGCCATCTCTCCTGCCATCTCTCCTGCCATCTCTCCTGCCATCTCTCCTGGCATCTCTCCTGCCATCTCTCCTGCCATCTCTCCTGCCATCTCTCCTGCCATCTCTCCTGCCACCTCTCCTGCCACCTCTCCTGCCACCTCTCCTGCCACCTCTCCTGCCATCTCTCCTGCCACCTCTCCTGCCACCTCTCCTGCCATCTCTCCTGCCATCTCTCCTGCCACCTCTCCTGCCATCTCTCCTGCCACCTCTCCTGCCACCTCTCCTGCCATCTCTCCTGCCATCTCTCCTTTCTCTCCATCTCTTCTTCCTCCATCAGGTACCCATCGATGAGGATGACCCCAAGCTGCTGCTGACCAATCAGAACAGCAAGCAGAGCAACGACGATGTCATCGTCATGGCAACGCTGCGTTTGCTACGGCTGCTGGTGAAGCATGCCGGGGAGCTGAGGGAGGGGCTTGAGCTTGGGCTCGCCTCAACCCCCACCGCCCCCTGGAGAGGTAACACACACACACACACACACACACACACACACACACACACACACCGCCCCCTGGAGAGAGAACACACACACACACACACACACACACACACACACACACACACACACACACACACACACACACACACCGCCCCCTGGAGAGGTAACACACACACACACCCCCACCGCCCCCTGGAGAGAACACACACACACACACACCCCCACCGCCCCCTGGAGAGAACACACACACACACACACACCCCCACCGCCCCCTGGAGAGAGAACACACACACACACACCCCCACCGCCCCCTGGAGAGAACACACACACACACACACCCCCACCGCCCCCTGGAGAGAGAACACACACACACACCCCCACCGCCCCCTGGAGAGAGAACACACACACACACACACCCCCACCGCCCCCTGGAGAGAGAACACACACACACACACCCCCACCGCCCCCTGGAGAGAGAACACACACACACACACCCCCACCGCCCCCTGGAGAGAACACACACACACACACCCCCACCGCCCCCTGGAGAGATTGTTACAATCTAGACATGTATTTTTTATTTATTAAACTGACATTCTAGTATAAGACTTTACGGAGAGATAACTGAACTTAGTTGAGACCGTTACTATCTTTTCTGTCTCCTGCTAATTCAACCCTCCAGGCATCATCCCCCAGCTGTTCTCTCGTCTGAACCACCCAGAGGCTTACATCAGACAGAGTATCTGTAGTCTGCTGTGTCGCGTTGCCCAGGACTCCCCACACCTCATCCTGTACCCTGCTATTGTAGGATCCCTGTCTCTGGGAGGAGAGGCACAGCACGCAGGTACACACACACACACACACACACACACACACACAGGTACTCTGTTACTCTCAACTCACCATAACATCTTTGTCTCGCAGGCAACAAGCTCCCAGCAGCCCTGCCCACCTTCCTGGGCAGCATGCAGGGGGAGAGGCTGTGTGAGGAAGGGGAGGAAGCACTGGGCAATAACCCCGCCTCCCAGGAGCAAGATGGGAGGGGCGAAGAGTTTCCTGCACTGTGTTCCAGCGAGGACCAGTCCATGATGCACGACTGCTACAACAAGATAGTGGACAAGCTGTCTGCAGCCAACCCCACTATGGTGTTACAGGTAAATACTTCCCCCTACCACAACCCCACTATGGTGTTACAGGTAAATACTACCCCCTACCACAACCCCACTATGGTGTTACAGGTAAATACTTCCCCCTACCACAACCCCACTATGGTGTTACAGGTAAATACTACCCCCTACCACAACCCCACTATGGTGTTACAGGTAAATACTACCCCCTACCACAACCCCACTATGGTGTTACAGGTAAATACTACCCCCTACTACAACCCCACTATGGTGTTACAGGTAAATACTTCCCCCTACCACAACCCCACTATGGTGTTACAGGTAAATACTTCCCCCTACCACAACCCTACTGTGGTGTTACAGGTAAATACTTACCCCTACCGCAACCCCACTATGGTGTTGCAGGTAAATACTACCCCCCTATGGTGTTACAGGTAAATAATTACCCCTACTGCAACCCCACTATGGTGTTGCAGGTAAATACTTCCCCCTACTACTGGTGTTACATGTAAATACCTCCCCGCTACTTCTGGTGTTAATGATGTCCCCCTAGTCCTAGCTAGCTCCCCACTCATGCTGCACATAATTATACACTCTTGAATAATGTTACACGTCATGTAGACATTTAAAACATTGTTAATGAATTTACTGTACATACCATACAATTATTTCCAAAGCAAAAGGATAATTTCACTACCTTGTTAGTTAGCTAGCTAGCTATTAAACAACATTCAGCATACCAAGAAAGCTAACTTTCCTCAATTCACCACCCTAGTCAAACTATGTAATTCACCACCCTAGTCAAACTATGTAATTCACCACCCTAGTCAAACTATGTAATTCACCACCCTAGTCAAACTATGTAATTCACCACCCTAGTCAAACTATGTAATTCACTACCCTAGTCAAACTATGTAATTCACTACCCTAGTCAAACTATGTAATTCACCACCCTAGTCAAACTATGTAATTCACCACCCTAGTCAAACTATGTAATTCACCACCCTAGTCAAACTATGTAATTCACCACCCTAGTCAAACTATGTAATTCACCACCCTAGTCAAACTATGTAATTCACCACCCTAGTCAAACTATGTAATACACTACCCTAGTCAAACTATGTAATTCACCACCCTAGTCAAACTATGTAATTCACTACCCTAGTCAAACTATGTAATTCACTACCCTAGTCAAACTATGCAATTCACTACCCTAGTCAAACTATGCAATTCACTACCCTAGTCAAACTATGTAATTCACTGGGTTAAATGATTTGTCTTTCCCTCAGCAAACTGACTATGCATCTCTGTGACTAGTGAATGACTCTCTTCTTCTTAAAGTGACAGCACGCATTTAAAAATAAGAGATCAGGCTACTTCTATGTAATTGTTGTTGATCAGGAAGTACCCATAACTGTCCTTCTCGAAATAAAACTTTTCCTATAGTCATGCAATGTTCATCAAGAATATTTAGAACTTTTATTATTCAGAAACACAAAATACTGTCAAATACCGTCTACAATGAGTTTTGTGGGGACCTGTGTTTTGTGGGGACCTGTGTGTTTTGTGGGGACCTGTGTGTTTTGTGGGGACCTGTGCTAAACGTGTGGCTTTCTGTGGGTCCCCAGGTGCAGATGCTAGTGGGAGAGCTGCGCCGGGTGACTGTGCTGTGGGATGAGTTGTGGCTGGGGGTTCTGCAGCAGCAACACATGCACGTCCTGCGCAGGATACAGCAGCTGGAGGACGAGGTCAAGAGAGTACAGAACAACAGTACACTACGCAAGTGAGTCTCACACACTCAGGACACACTCAGGACACACACTCAGGACACACACACACTCAGGACACACACACACTCAGGACACACACACACAGGACACACACTCAGGACACACTCACTCGGATACACACACTCAGGACAGACAGCCCCATATACTACCCACCACTGCGACCTGTATGCTCTCGTTGGCTGGCCCTCACTACATATTCGTCGCCAAACCCACTGGCTCCAGGTCATCTATAAGTCTTTGCTAGGTAAATCCCTGCCTTATCTCAGCTCCCTGGTCACCATAGCAACACCCACCCGTAGCATGCGCTCCAGCAGGTATATTTCACTGGTCACCCCCAAACCAACACCTAATTTGGCCGCCATTCCTTCCAGTTCTCTGCTGCCAATGACTGGAACGAATTGCAAAAATCCTTGAAGCTAGAGGTTCCGATCTCCCTCACTAACTTTAAACATCAGCTGTCAGAGCTGCTTATCGATCACTGCACTTGTATATAGCCCTTCTGTAAATAGCCCACCCTACTACCTCATCCCCATGTTTATTATTTTAGTTCATTTTGCACTCCAGTATCTCTATTTGCACATCATCATCTGCACATCTATCACTCCAGTGTTAATGTTAATTTGTAATTATTTCGCCACTATGGCCTATTTATTTCCTTACCTTCCTAATCTTACTACATTTGCACTCTGTATATAGATTCTCCATTGTGTTATTGACTGTACGTTTGTTTATCCCATTTGTGTAACTCCGTTGTTTTTGTCGCAATGCTTTGCTTAATCTTGGCCAAGTCGTAGTTGTAAATGAGAACTTGTCCTACCTAGTTAAATAAAGGTGAAATAAAAATCAATAAATCAAATAAAAATACGCTACTAGATTACACTGAGTACAGCAACACAAAGGAGATGGTGGTGGACTTCAGGACAACCAAGGCCCAACTGACTGCAGTCCCTATATAGGGGATGGATGTGGAAATGGTTGGTTCAGTTCCTGGGAGTCCATATGGACAGCAGGCTGGAATGGGCTGGTAACACCGGGGCTCTGTACAAAAAGGGCTCAGGTCCTTCAATGTTCTGGGGATTAGCCTTGACACTCTAGAGGGGGTGACGGAAAGACGGATCCTGGCCAAACTGCTGGCCGTCATGGACAACGTCACCCACCCTCTGCATGCCATGGTTATGACGTAGAGGAGCACTTTCAGTCACAGACTGATCCCACCGTGGTGTGCCAGAGAGCGCTACAGGAGATCCTTCCTGCCGGCGGCTATTAGACTATATAATGCCTCACCGGGATGCCGTGCCGTCGTCAACATAGATCTGGAACTGTTGGGGTGTTAGGACCTAGTTTAACAATTATGCATCCATCCATCCGTGAGTAACTCTGGTCTGTTATCACTCATTCACTTATTTATTCATTCAGGTCTGTATGTACAGCGGGTGAAATAAGTATTGAACACGTCACCATTTTTCTCAGTAAATATATTTCCAAAGGTCTATTGACATGAACTTTTCACCAGATGTTGGTAACAACCCAAGTAATCCATACATACAAAGAAACCAAAACAAATAAGTTCAGAAATTAAGTTATGTGTAATAATGTGAAATGACACAGGGAAAAAGTATTGAACACACTTACTGATATTTATTTAATACTTTGTACAAAAGCCTTTGTTGGTAATGACAGCTTCAAGACGCCTCCTGTATGGAGAAACTAGTCGCATGCATTGCTCTGGTGTGATTTTGGCCCATTTTTGCCAGTACCATTTGCTGAAAAGCAGCCCCACACCATGATGTTCCCACCTCCAAACTTCACTGTTGGTATGGTGTTTTTAGGGTGATGTGCAGTGCCATTTCTCCTCCAAACATGGTGTGTATTATGACATCCAAACAGTTCAATTTTGCTCTCATCTGACCACACTATATTCTCCCAGTGTTTCACTGGCTTTTCCAAATGTTGTGCAGCAAACTTTAAACGAGCTTCAACATGCTTTTTTTTCAGCAATGGAGTCTTGCGTGGTGAGCGTGCATACAGTCCATGGCGGTGGAGTGCATTACTTACTGTTTTCTTTGAGACAACAGTACCTGCTAACTGCAGGTCTTTTTGAAGCTCTCCACAAGTGGTCCTTGGCTCTTGGACAACTCTTCTGATTATTATTTTCACTCTTCAAATCTTGCGAGGAGCACCTGGTCGAGGCAAATTTATGGTGAAATTATTCTTTCCACTTCCGTATTATGGCCCCAACAGTGCTCACTGGAACATTCAGAAGCTTAGAAATGCGCCTATAACCAATGCCATCATTATGTTTTACAACAATTAGGTTGCGAAGGTCTTGAGACAGCTCTTTGCTTTTACCCATCATGAGATGTCTTGTGTAACACCTTGGCAATGAGACCTTTTTGTAGGCCATCAGTTGGGACTGAACAAGCTGATATTAATTTGCACTGACGGGGCTGGATTGCTTTTTAATTACTGATAGTTTTCAGCTGTTGTCTTGGCTTTCCATGCCTTTTTGCACCTCCCTTTCTTCATGTGTTCAATACTTTTTCCCTGTGTCATTTCACATTATTACACAACTTTTGGTTTCTTTGTATGTATGGATTACTTGGGTTGTTACCAACATCTGGTGAAAAGTTCATGTCAATAGCACCTTTGGAAATATATTTACTGAGAAAAATGGTGACGTGTTCAATACTTATTTCACCCGCTGTACATATTAATGTACAGTTGTTATATCACGTGCAATATTGTAAGTAATTCTTGGACTGAATTTACGTAGTCATTCACTCAGGAATGCATATTAGTATCCTGTCAGTTGTATTTTTTTTCCTCATTGCATTTATTAGATCAAATGTGCAATACGTGCATTCATCTGTAATTAAACCCTGCGCACTAAGGACTGTATTTTAAGGGAATTACTATTATTACCCTAGATTATATCATACACACATTTAGCTATTTAAGTATTTCTCTGCCATCGACCTGTATAGTTAACCATGCAAATATTTTATATTTATTTATATCAACTTGCAATAATTGTATAATGTTTTCACCTAACACTGTAACAATGTATAGTGTACATATTCAGCCATCCACCCATACTATGCAATGTCTTTTTATAGCTTTTTTGCACTCCAGACTTCTTGTATTTCTATACTTTTTCATACTGCCGCTCTATGTATCATGTTTTTGTGTATTTCGTTCTGGCATTTTGCACCTCCCTGTGTCAGGTACTGTATAGCCTAGGCTGCCAGAGGTTAGTCCCTGTGTCAGGTACTGTATAGCCTAGGCTGCCAGAGGTTAGTCCCTGTGTCAGGTACTGTATAGCCTAGGCTGCCAGAGGTTAGTCCCTGTGTCAGGTACTGTATAGCCTAGGCTGCCAGAGGTTAGTCCCTGTGTCAGGTACTGTATAGCCTAGGCTGCCAGAGGTTAGTCCCTGTGTCAGGTACTGTATAGCCTAGGCTGCCAGAGGTTAGTCCCTGTGTCAGGTACTGTATAGCCTAGGCTGCCAGAGGTTAGTCCCTGTGTCAGGTACTGTATAGCCTAGGCTGCCAGAGGTCAAGGGTTCCATTCTGACCCAGTGCACTTCTCACTCCAAACTCAACGACCTTTCTTTTCTCTGTCCTGTCTCAACGTGTAAATATAACCCTATTAAAGGAAGATTGATAAACAGAGTCTTCCCCTCTGTCAGGGAGGAGAAGGTGGCCATCATGCGTGAGAAGCACTCAGCTCTGATGCGTCCCGTGGTGTTCGCGCTGGACCATGTGAGGCGCATCACCACGACGCCCGCTGAGACCCCCCACGAGACCTGGTTCCAGCAGACCTATGGGGACTCAATCACCTCTGCCCTGGAGAGACTGAAGAGCCCTCACAACCCGGCCAACCCCGGTAGCAGCTGGGTCCCATTCAAACAGGTAGGACCAGCACCGTGGGTGAGGGGGTTTGTGTTAGGGTGCCTCTAGAAGGTCAGCTTTGCATTTTCCCCCACTAATGCTTAAAGGTAGACTAAGCGAGATGATGTTAAAACGAACAGCACCGCACATATTGAGATATCTAGCCCATGACAAATGCTCTTCAAATTGTTAACTGTACAAAATAAAATGGTCATATTGACAAAGACCACATTAACATAAAGACGAGAGCTACATTCAGTAGGCTAGCTGGCTGGCTGGCTACTGTGTCTCGTTTTGGCTGACTGTCTACTCTGCTTGTTATCAAAACCAAAGATTATTTCAGACTCGTCTTATCCATTAGAACCAATACTCTAAAATGTCAATATTATAATTACCGACATAAAAACTAAATGTTCTTACCTTAATGTTGCTGTCCTGATCTCAATGACAGAGCTGTCAACTTGTGATAGACCTTTCAGGTCCAGGGGAGGCCAGGCGCCTCTGGTTGGTAGCATTCACTTTCAGTCAGTCATCTCCCTGCAAACACATCTTTATACCTTCCAACTAGGCAGAGTCATCTCCCTGCAAACACATCTTTATACCTTCCAACTAGGCAGAGTCATCTCCCTGCAAACACATCTTTATACCTTCCAACTAGGCAGAGTCATCTCCCTGCAAACACATCTTTATACCTTCCAACTAGGCAGAGTCATCTCCCTGCAAACACATCTTTATACCTTCCAACTAGGCAGAGTCATCTCCCTGCAAACACATCTTTATACCTTCCAACTAGGCAGAGTCATCTCCCTGCAAACACATCTTTATACCTTCCAACTAGGCAGAGTCATCTCCCTGCAAACACATCTTTATACCTTCCAACTAGGCAGAGTCATCTCCCTGCATGTCTAAGACACTCCTCTGTTAGGCAGAAACACAGTAGCTTCCTCTTACTGGTGTTGTCATGGCCCTGCCTAAGTCTACGACCCTCATGGGAGTGGAGATAGGACTATATTCAGATGGTCTTCAGGGTGGGCCCCTGTGGCCCCCCTCTCAGCAGTATCTTCTCTCTTCAGCTGTTGCCCTTATCTCCAGTTGAGTTCCACATCCCTCATGGTCCTGGTTCCTCAGTAACTGGTCTGCCTTATAAGGAACTGAAACTAGACTGTTGCCCTTATCTCCAGTCCTAAGGAACATTCACATTTCTGCACTTCCCCTTTTATCACTCAGTAACCTTCCACATCGCTCAGTAACCTTCCACATCACTCAGTAACCTTCCACATCACTCAGTAACCTTCCACACACATAGTTCCTCTCTACCCTTCCTTGACCCCTAACATATTCATTCCTTATACATGTAAAGTAATCAATACGTTTTAGTATGGTAACATGAATAGAATCCAACAATAAACTCTGTTAAAGCACGTTTAGTATTAGTGGATTGAAGACATCTCTTTGCTTTACTTCCTGCAGTGTTTCCATTCCTCTCTAGAATTAGAAGGGAAGCTGATCCTAGATCTGTGCCAAGGGAAACTTGGCCCTGGTGTGTGAAGATGTTTTTTGTTCCCATGACTGTCCATGTATCTGTAACCTTTGAAATGTATACATTTTTGTTGACTGTAATGTGATTTAAATAGTGTTTAAAATGTGTCTCCTAGATCATGCTGAGTCTCCAGCAGAGGGCTCAGAAAAGGACCAGCTATCTGCTACGTCTGGACCATATCAGCCCCCGTCTGGCTGCCATGGCGACCACAGAGATGGCGTTGCCGGGCGAGTTGTCAGCGACGGACGCGTTGACCATCCAAAGTGTTGGCAACACCATCACCATCCTGCCGACCAAGACCAAGCCCAAGAAACTACACTTCCTGGGCTCCGACGGACACAACTACCCTTACCTATTCAAAGGTAAGAAGACAGAACAACCTCCAGACAGAACAACCTCCAGACAGAACAACCTCCAGACAGAACAACCTCCAGACAGAACAACCTCCAGACAGAACAACCAGACAGAACAACCTCCAAACAGAACAACCTCCATCCATCCCTCCTCTCTCTTTCTCCTCCCTTCTAACTCTACCTCCATCCCTCCTCTATTCCCCCCCTCTCTGATTTGACCCTCCTCTATTCCCCCCCTCTCTCTGATTTGACCCTCCTCTATTCCCCCCCTCTCTCTGATTTGACCCTCCTCTATTCCCCCCCTCTCTCTGATTTGACCCTCCTCTATTCCCCCCCTCTCTGATTTGACCCTCCTCTATTCCCCCCCTCTCTGATTTGACCCTCCTCTATTCCCCCCCTCTCTGATTTGACCCTCCTCTATTCCCCCCCTCTCTGATTTGACCCTCCTCTATTCCCCCCCTCTCTGATTTGACCCTCCTCTATTCCCCCTCTCTCTGATTTGACCCTCCTCTATTCCCCCCCTCTCTCTGATTTGACCCTCCTCTATTCCCCCTCTCTCTGATTTGACCCTCCTCTATTCCCCCCCTCTCTCTGATTTGACCCTCCTCTATTCCCCCCCTCTCTCTGATTTGACCCTCCTCTATTCCCCCCCCCTCTCTGATTTGACCCTCCTCTATTCCCCCCCTCTCTCTGATTTGACCCTCCTCTATTCCCTCATCTTTTCTTTATTCTCTCTCTTTCAGGTCTGGAGGACCTCCATCTAGATGAGCGAATCATGCAGTTCCTTTCCATAGTCAACACCATGTTCACCAAGGTCCGTACCATGGTTTACTGATTGACCATAAAGTAGAAGGCTGCTCCAGCCAGAGACCACACTATAGAGTATAGGGTTTGGGGCCTGTGCAGTCCACCTGTAAAACATACACCAAACCCTTAAAAGATGCATTTAAAAAAGTATAAATAAATGGGTATAATCCTTGATTAAAGGCTTGTTCCAGTAATAAAGAAAATAAATGAGAAGCTCAACTTCTACAAGGAAAGACAGACTTTTATCTGGTCATATGACTGCTGCTGTTTTCTGCATAACTCTGTTTGTCTCTAGGTGAACCAGCAGGAGCGCCCCCACTTCCACGCCCGCCACTACTCTGTTACCCCGCTGGGGACACGCTCAGGACTCATCCAATGGGTGGACGGCGCCACGCCGCTCTTTGGCCTGTACAAGCGCTGGCAGCAGAGAGAGGCCGTGCTGCAGGCTCAGAAGGTAGTGTTGGGGGGGTGGAGGTGTATGTGTGTGTGGGGGTGGAGGTGTATGTGTGTGTGGGGGTGGAGGTGTATGTGTGTGTGGGGGTGGAGGTGTGTGTGTGTGTGGGGGTGGAGGTGTATGTGTGTGTGGGGATGGGGGTGTATATGGGTGGGGGTGGGGGTGTATATGTGTGGGTGTATATGTGTGGGGATGGGGGTGTATATGGGTGGGCGTGGGGGTGTATATGTGTGGGGGTGGGGGTGTATATGGGTGGGGGTGTATATGTGTGGGTGTATATATGTGGGGGTGGGGGTGTATATGGGTGGGGGTGGGGGTGTATATGGGTGGGGGTGTATATGTGGGGGTGGGGGTGTATATGTGGAGGTGGGGGTGTATATGGGTGGGGGTGTATATGGGTGGGGGTGTATATGGGTGGGGGTGTATATGGGTGGGGCTGGAGGTGTGTGGGGTTGGGGGTGTGTGTGTGTGTGGGATGGAGTTGTGTGTGGGCTGGAGGTGTATGTGTGTGTGTGTGGGCTGGAGGTGTATGTGTGTGTGTGTGGGATGGAGGTGTGTGTGGGATGGAGGTGTGTGTGGGATGGAGGTGTGTGTGGGATGGAGGTGTGTGTGTGTGTGGGCTGGAGGTGTGTGTGGGATGGAGGTGTGTGTGGGATGGAGGTGTGTGTGGGATGGAGGTGTGTGTGTGTGTGGGATGGAGGTGTGTGTGTGTGGGGCTGGAGGTGTGTGTGTGTGGGGCTGGAGGTGTGTGTGTGTGTGTGGGATGGAGTTGTGTGTGGGCTGGAGGTGTATGTATGTGTGTGTGGGCTGGAGGTGTGTGTGTGGGATGGAGGTGTGTGTGGGATGGAGGTGTATGTGTGTGGGATGGAGGTGTGTGTGTGTGTGTGTGTGTGGGCTGGAGGTGTGTGTGTGTGTGTGTGGGCTGGAGGTGTGTGTGTGTGTGTGTGTGTGGGCTGGAGGTGTGTGTGTGTGTGTGTGGGCTGGAGGTGTGTGTGTGTGTGTGGGCTGGAGGTGTGTGTGTGTGTGTGGGCTGGAGGTGTGTGTGTGTGTGTGTGGGCTGGAGGTGTGTGTGTGTGTGTGGGCTGGAGGTGTGTGTGTGTGTGTGGGCTGGAGGTGTGTGTGTGGGCTGGAGGTGTGTGTGTGTGTGTGTGGGCTGGAGGTGTGTGTGTGTGTGTGTGGGCTGGAGGTGTGTGTGTGTGTGTGTGTGTGTGCTGGAGGTGTGTGGGATGGAGGTGTGTGTGTGTGGGATGGAGGTGTGTGTGTGTGGGCTGGAGGTGTGTGTGTGTGTGTGTGTGTGTGCTGGAGGTGTGTGGGATGGAGGTGTGTGTGTGTGGGATGGAGGTGTGTGTGTGTGGGATGGAGGTGTGTGTGTGTGTGTGGGCTGGAGGTGTGTGTGTGTGTGTGTGTGTGGGCTGGAGGTGTGTGTGTGTGTGTGTGTGTGGGCTGGAGGTGTGTGTGTGTGTGTGTGGGCTGGAGGTGTGTGTGTGTGTGTGTGTGTGTGTGTGGGATGGAGGTGTGTGTGTGTGTGTGTGTGTGTGTGTGTGTGTGTGTGCTGGAGGTGTGTGGGATGGAGGTGTGTGTGTGTGGGATGGAGGTGTGTGTGTGTGTGTGTGTGGGATGGAGGTGTGTGTGTGTGTGTGTGTGGGATGGAGGTGTGTGTGTGTGTGTGGGCTGGAGGTGTGTGTGTGTGTGTGGGCTGGAGGTGTGTGTGTGTGTGTGTGGGCTGGAGGTGTGTGTGTGTGTGTGTGTGTGTGTGTGTGTGTGTGTGTGCTGGAGGTGTGTGTGCTGGAGGTGTGTGGGATGGAGGTGTGTGGGATGGAGGTGTGTGTGTGTGTGTGTGGGATGGAGGTGTGTGTGTGTGTGTGTGTGTGTGTGGGATGGAGGTGTGTGTGTGTGTGTGTGTGGGATGGAGGTGTGTGTGTGTGTGTGTGTGTGTGTGTGCTGGAGGTGTGTGTGCTGGAGGTGTGTGGGATGGAGGTGTGTGTGTGTGGGATGGAGGTGTGTGTGTGTGGGCTGGAGGTGTGTGTGTGTGTGCTGGAGGTGTGTGGGATGGAGGTGTGTGTGTGTGTGTGTGTGGGATGGAGGTGTGTGTGTGTGTGTGTGTGGGATGGAGGTGTGTGTGTGTGTGTGTGTGTGGGATGGAGGTGTGTGTGTGTGTGTGTGGGATGGAGGTGTGTGTGTGTGTGTGTGTGTGTGGGATGGAGGTGTGTGTGTGTGTGTGTGTGTGTGTGGGATGGAGGTGTGTGTGTGTGTGTGTGGGCTGGAGGTGTGTGTGTGTGTGGGCTGGAGGTGTGTGTGTGGGGGCTGGAGGTGTGTGTGGGGGCTGGAGGTGTGTGTGTGTGTGTGTGTGTGTGTGTGTGTGTGTGTGTGTGTGTGTGTGTGTGTGTGTGTGTGTGTGCTGGAGGTGTGTGTGCTGGAGGTGTGTGTGCTGGAGGTGTGTGTGTGTGGGCTGGAGGTGTGTGTGTGTGTGTGTGGGCTGGAGGTGTGTGTATGTGTGTGTGGGCTGGAGGTGTGTGTATGTGTGTGTGGGCTGGAGGTGTGTGTATGTGTGTGTGGGCTGGAGGTGTGTGTATGTGTGTGTGGGCTGGAGGTGTGTGTATGTGTGTGTGGGCTGGAGGTGTGTGTGTGTGTGTGGGCTGGAGGTGTGTGTGTATGTGTGTGTGTGATGGAGGTGTGTGTTTGAGTTATCTTTTGTAGGAACTTGCTCTGTGAATGTGTAGAGCTCAATAAATACAACATTCACCATTCATCTCCCTCCCCTCTCTCTTCCCTCCCCTCTCTCCCCCCTCCCCTCTCTCCCCTCCCCTCTCTCTTCCCTCCCCTCCTCTCTCTCCCCTCCCCTCTCTCTTCCCTCCCCTCCCCTCTCTCCCCTCCCCTCTCTCCCCTCCCCTCTCTCCCCTCCCCTCTCTCCCCTCTCTCCCCTCCCCTCTCTTCCCTCCCCTCTCTTCCCTCCCCTCTCTCCCCTCCCCTCTCTTCCCTCCCCTCCCCTCTCTCCCCTCCCCTCTCTCTTCTCTCCCCTCTCTCTCCCCTCCCCTCTCTCTCCCCTCTCTCTCCCCTCCCCTCTCTCTCCCCTCTCTCTCCCCTCCCCTCTCTCTCCCCTCTCTCTCCCCTCCCCTCTCTCTCCCCTCCCCTCTCTCTCCCCTCCCCTCCCCTCCCTCTCCCCCCTCCCCTCCCCTCTCTCTCCCCCCTCCCCTCCCCTCTCTCTCTCCCCCCTCCCCTCTCTCTCCCCCCTCCCCTCTCTCTCCCTCCTCCCCTCTCTCTTCCTTCTCCTCCCCTCTCTCTCCCCTCTCCTCCCCTCTCTCTTCCCTCTCCTCCCCTCTCCTCCCCTCTCTCTTCCCTCTCCTCCCCTCTCCTCCCCTCTCTCTTCCCTCTCCTCCCCTCTCTCTTCCTTCTCCTCCCCTCTCTCTTCCTTCTCCTCCCCTCTCTCTTCCCTCTCCTCCCCTCTCTCTTCCCTCCCCTCTCTCTTCCCTCCCCTCCCCTCTCTCTTCCCTCTCCTCTCCTCTCTCTTCCCTCTCCTCCCCTCTCCTCCCCTCCCCTCCCCTCTCTCTCCCGCCCCTCTTCCTCTCCGCTCTCTCTCCTCTCCCCTCTCTCTCCCCTCTCTCTCCCCTCCCCTCCCCTCTCTCTCCCCTCCCCTCCCCTCTCTCTCCCCTCACTCTCCCCTCTCTCTCCCCTCTCTCTCCTCCCTCTCCCTCTCTCTCTCTCTCCTCCCTCTCTCTCTCCCTCTCCTCTCCTCTCTCTCACCCCCCCCCTCCTCTCTCCCCTCCCCCAGGCCCAGGATTCGTTCCAGCAGCAGCCCCTCCCTCTGGTCCCACGGCCCAGTGAGCTCTACTACAGCAAGATGGGCCCCGCCCTGAAGGGGGTGGGGCTCAGCCTGGACGTTTCGCGGCGCGATTGGCCCCTCAGCGTGATGAGGGACGTGCTTAAGGAGCTGATGGTATCCACACCCCCTAACCTGCTGGCCAAGGAGCTGTGGTGCTCCTGTACCACACCTAGCGAGTGGTGGAGGGTCACACAGGTGAGCTGGGGTCAAAGGTCATACAGGGTTTACTGGGGTTAGTCAAGGGTTAGAGGTCACACAGGTGGAGAGGCTTCTTTTCCTTGTATCCTTTCCTTCATCTGCACTGATCTGAAAACATGAATTAACTAAGATTTGATATATGAGAGTTGGATAGAACACTCACCTTTGTATAGTCCTCTATCTTACTCTATGGATCCACCTGACTAGTGCAGTTGAAGGAAAGGAAGGCATGTTGGACTAATATACTTGGAAAGTGGAGATGTCAGACAGTGTGAAAACTGAAACATTACTGGTGGCTAATTAATGGTAAATGAACGGTCGTCACCTCTTCCGCCTGTGACCCCTCCTGATCCTCCTCTTCCTGCTACAGTCCTACGCCAGGTCCACTGCTGTGATGTCTATGGTGGGCTACATCATTGGCCTCGGTGACCGTCACCTTGACAACGTGCTGATTGACATGACGACGGGAGAGGTGGTGCACATCGACTACAACGTCTGCTTTGAGAAAGGTAAAGGAAGTTATATTTTGAGGTTTGAACAAACAACCTCTTGGTTTAGACACGTTGCTCTGGATTTCACTTGTGTGTAATGTTTGTCTCTCTCTCTGTCTGTGTGTGTGTTGTCTCCAGGGAAGAGCCTGCGTGTTCCAGAGAAGGTTCCGTTCCGGATGACCCACAACATAGAGACGGCCCTGGGAGTGACTGGGGTGGAGGGTATCTTCAGACTCTCCTGTGAACAGGTACGCTAGCTAGTGAAACATTTAGGAGACTCTTCTGTGTCACCTGTGTGGTGCATGGGTGAAGTTCCTGTCTTTGAGGCCTGCTCATCATCCCAACCTTCACCTACAGCTTAGTGTTGTTTACTTAGAAACATTCCTAAAACGTCCCTGACACACTTGAAGACATTCCTGATTTGTTTTTTAAAGGATTCTGAAACATGTAAACCATATTCTAATCGTCTCTTTTCTGATTGGTCAGATGGTTCAGATGATGCTAACCTCTCTCCTCACCGATTGGTCAGGTTGTTCAGATGATGCGTCGTGGGCGGGAAACACTGCTGACCCTGCTGGAGGCGTTTGTATACGACCCTCTGGTGGACTGGACGGCCGGGGGGGAGGTGGGCTTTGCCGGGGCCGTGTACGGAGGGGGGGGGCAACAGGCGGAGAACAAGCATAGCAAGAGAGAGATGGAGAGAGACATCACACGCTCCCTGTTCTCCTCCCGCATCGCTGAGATCAAGGTGAGCAGGGAGACAGACAGACATGTAATCACACACAGCTCTGTCTCTGTGTCTAAAATGGCACCCTGTTCCTTGTAGAAGTAGTGCTCTGTATGTAGTGAATAAGGTGCCAATTCAGACAATCTGCTCCCCTTACCAGATGTTCTATTTGTAACTGAAATAAGACAACTGTAATCTTCCTCCCTCCTTCACTATCTCACACCTTCCCTCTCTCTCTCTCTCCCTCCCTCCTTCACTACCTCCCTCCCTCCTTCACTACCTCACGCCCTCCCTCTCTCTCTCCCTCCCGCCCTCCCCCTCCCTCCCCCTCCTCCCTCCCTCTCTCCTTCCCCCTCCCCCCTCCCTCCCTCTCTCCTTCTCCCTCCATTTCTCCTTCACTATCTCACACCCTCCCTCCCTCCCTCCTTTACTACCTCTCCCTCCCTCTCTCCTTCACTACCTCCCTCCCTCTCTCCTTCACTACCTCCCTCCCTCTCTCCTTCACTACCTCCCTCCCTCTCTCCTTCACTACCTCCCTCCCTCTCTCCTTCACTACCTCCCTCCCTCTCTCCGTCACTACCTCCCTCCCTCTCTCCTTCACTACCTCCCTCCCTCTCTCCTTCACTACCTCCCTCCCTCTCTCCTTCACTACCTCCCTCCCTCTCTCCTTCACTACCTCCCTCCCTCTCTCCGTCACTACCTCTTCCTCCCCCTCCCTCCCTCTCTCCGTCACTACCTCTTCCTCCCCCTCCCTCCCTCTCTCCGTCACTACCTCTTCCTCCCCCTCCCTCCCTCTGTCCTTCCTCCCCCTCCCTGCCTCCAGGTGAACTGGTTTAAGAACCGTGAGGATATGTTGGGGGTCCTGCCCCAGGTGGAGGGGGCGGTGGAGGAGTACCTCACCCTGCAGAAGCTGCTCTCTCAGGGGGATAAGATGACCACCAAGATCCTGGAGGAGATGAGCTTCCTGGAGGGGGCCGAGAGATGCTCAGACCCCCTCATACTCACCCTGGAACACAGGTTGGTTACACCCCTGACCTCTAACCCCAGACCCCCTCATACTTACCCTGGAACAGACACAGGGAGTACAGGAGGGGAGAGTACAGGAGGGGAGAGTACAGGAGGGGTCTAAACACACACAGGGAGTACAGGAGGGGGCTAAACATACACAGGGAGTACAGGAGGGGGCTAAACATACACAGGGAGTACAGGAGGGGTCTAAACACACACAGGGAGTACAGGAGGGGGCTAAACATACACAGGGAGTACAGGAGGGGGCTGAACACACACAGGGAGTACAGGAGGGGTCTAAACACACACAGGGAGTACAGGAGGGGGCTGAACACACACAGGGAGTACAGGAGGGTCTAAACATACACAGGGAGTAAAGGGCTGCCTGTCAGGAAGTCCAGGATCCAGGTGCAGAGGGAGGTGTTCAGTCCCAGGGTCACAATGCAACACGGATTTGATTCTCTTGAACACAGCGCTCTCTCTCCCCCAGGTACTCGGAGCACACCCAGCTAGCATCTCGTCAGCGTACGGTACAGGAGTTGATCCAGGGGAAGCAGGGGGACCTGGACCAGTGGATGTCCCAGTACAAAGCAGCTTTTAGCAGCCTGGAGGCCACACAGCTAGCCAGCCTACTGCAGGACATCAGCAGTCCTATAGATCTGGGTTAGTGTCTGTAGAGGGGGAAGAGGGTGTTATGTGTGTGGTCACAGCTAGCCAGCCTACTGCAGGACATCAGCAGTCCTATAGATCTGGGTTAGTGTCTGTAGAGGGGGAAGAGGGTGTTATGTGTGTGGTCACAGCTAGCCAGCCTACTGCAGGACATCAGCAGTCCCATCGATCTGATTGATTTCGCCTAACCCTCTCTCTCTTCCTCCCTCCTCCAGGCCCTCCCAGCTACATCCCCGCCACAGCCTTCCTGCAGAACGCCGGCCAGGCCCACCTAATCAGCCAGTGCGAGGGCCTGGAGGCTGAGGTGGGCTCCTTGCTGCAGCAGCGCCGTGGGGCCCTGCGTGGCTGTCTGGAGCAGCTGCACAGCTATGCCACTGTGGCTCTGCTGTACCCGCGGGCCGTGCTGCTGAACCACAGGGCCCACCTCTGGAAACAGTGGTTGGAAGAGCTGATCTGTGACATGACTGTTGACCACTGCCAGCAGATATACAGACAGTGAGTTGGAGTGGACACATGCTGGCCTTCGCTCCTCCTCTCTTTCTAGCCATCATGTCTTTCTTTCTCATTCCTCGTTCTTACTCTCTCCTTTCTCCCTCTCTTCTCTTCACCTCTCTGACTGCTTCTCTGTGTTTCTCTCTGTCGGGGTCTCTGGGGTTAGCTGGCTCCATGTCTTGGTATTTCTGACTGCTTCTCTGTGTTTCTCTCTGTCGGGGTCTCTGGGGTTAGCTGGCTCCATGTCTTGGTATTTCTGACTGCTTCTCTGTGTTTCTCTCTGTCGGGGTCCTCTGGGGTTAGCTGGCTCCATGTCTTGGTATTTCTGACTGCTTCTCTGTGTTTCTCTCTGTCGGGGTCTCTGGGGTTAGCTGGCTCCATGTCTTGGTATTTCTGACTGCTTCTCTGTGTTTCTCTCTGTCGTGGTCTCTGGGGTTAGCTGGCTCCATGTCTTGGTATTTCTGACTGCTTCTCTGTGTTTCTCTCTGTCGGGGTCTCTGGGGTTAGCTGGCTCCATGTCTTGGTATTTCTGACTGCTTCTCTGTGTTTCTCTCTGTCGGGGTCCTCTGGGGTTAGCTGGCTCCATGTCTTGGTATTTCTGACTGCTTCTCTGTGTTTCTCTCTGTCGTGGTCTCTGGGGTTAGCTGGCTCCATGTCTTGGTATTTCTGACTGCTTCTCTGTGTTTCTCTCTGTCGGGGTCTCTGGGGTTAGCTGGCTCCATGTCTTGGTATTTCTGACTGCTTCTCTGTGTTTCTCTCTGTCGGGGTCTCTGGGGTTAGCTGGCTCCATGTCTTGGTATTTCTGACTGCTTCTCTGTGTTTCTCTCTGTCGGGGTCTCTGGGGTTAGCTGGCTCCATGTCTTGGTATTTCTGACTGCTTCTCTCTTTATTCTAATATTGTATTATTTATTATTCTTTTCATTCAATGGACATTTAATTTCTGATTGTGCTCCACCTTCCTCTCCAAACCCACCTCCCTCCAGGTATGAGGTCCAGTTTGCCCTCCAGCCCCCACTTGTGTCGTTCCTGTCCAGTGTTGAGCTGGCCTTGCAGCACCAGGCATCAGACACCAACACGCGTGTTCTGCGCCAGGCGGAGCGTGTGAAAGCTGAGGGCGCCACGGTACATGCATGTGAAGAACAGCTGCAGGAGATCGAGCGTTGCATCGGTGTGTTCCTCCATGAGAACCCAGAGCAGGGCGCTCTCAGCCTTGCCACCATCATCTCATCAGCCCTCTGCACCCTCACCAGGTCTGTCTGGCTGGCTGTGGGGGGATAGACGTGCATGTGTGGATAACGAGAGTAGCCTGATGGTTGAGGGAGCAACTAGTATTCCTGATGCCTTGCACACAGGGAGAGTGTGTGTGTGGTGGGGGGGATAAAGATGTGTGTATAACTTTGTGTCTGGTCCCCCCCCAGGCGTAACCTGGTGATGGAGGGAGGGGTCAGTAGACCTAACGTTCTCTCTCTGGTGTAGGCGTAACCTGGTGATGGAGGGAGGGGTCAGTAGACCTAACGTTGTCTCTCTGGTCTAGGCGTAACCTGGTGATGGAGGGAGGGGTCAGTAGACCTAACGTTCTCTCTCTGGTGTAGGCGTAACCTGGTGATGGAGGGAGGGGTCAGTAGACCTAACGTTCTCTCTCTGGTGTAGGCGTAACCTGGTGATGGAGGGAGGGGTCAGTAGACCTAACGTTGTCTCTCTGGTCTAGGCGTAACCTGGTGATGGAGGGAGGGGTCAGTAGACCTAACGTTCTCTCTCTGGTGTAGGCGTAACCTGGTGATGGAGGGAGGGGTCAGTAGACCTAACGTTGTCTCTCTGGTCTAGGCGTAACCTGGTGATGGAGGGAGGGGTCAGTAGACCTAACGTTCTCTCTCTGGTGTAGGCGTAACCTGGTGATGGAGGGAGGGGTCAGTAGACCTAACGTTCTCTCTCTGGTGTAGGCGTAACCTGGTGATGGAGGGAGGGGTCAGTAGACCTAACGTTCTCTCTCTGGTCTAGGCGTAACCTGGTGATGGAGGGAGCGGCGGCGGCGGCGGGGGGGCAGCTGGTAGAGTTGACGTCTCGTGACGGGGCCTGGTTCCTGGAGGAGCTGTGTTCTATGAGTGGTAACGTCACCTCATTGGTCCAGCTGCTGGGGCAGTGTCAGCTACTCCCACACGACCTGGACCTGCCCTCGCCGCAGGAGACCGCCCAGACAGTCTACCTGGCCAACGCTGTCTACACCTGTCTACAGGTACGGTGTAAGGGGGGTGGAAGCGTGTGTGTGGTGGGGGTAGAGACGTGTGTGTGTGTATTTCCGAACATGTGAGCGTATTCATAGTCACCAAAAGTACCAACATTTTAGTATGTATTGAAAGGGACGTATGTATGTTCTTTTCTATCCATATTACCTTCTATGCATCCTAGCTCCTCGTTTACTATGGGAATACTAAATTATAATTGAAAGCCCTGATTGAAGGTTATTTTGGTGATTTCTGGTATATCATCAAAATAAATAAATCACAGCACGTCTTTGGACCCATTCAGCCGTTTTCACCTGATTAAGTACAATACCGGTGGAAATTATTGTTGAAAGTTCCATTTATAGTCCTAAAACTTAAATGATGCTTTCGCTGCTTCCTGTTGACAAGACATTGATAAACAGCTCAATGTCAAAACACAGTTTTAAAGTGTCCAAATCAATAACCGATATGCAGAACCAGTTTGTTGAAAACCTAATCATAACATGTACTATCTCCACATACTGGACATGTGCAGCCTAATCATAACATGTACTATCTCCACATACTGGACATGTGCAACCTACACATAACATGTACTATCTCCACATACTGGACATGTGCAGCCTAATCATAACATGTACTATCTCCACATACTGGACATGTGCAACCTAAACATAACATGTACTATCTCCACATACTGGACATGTGCAACCTAAACATAACATGTACTATATCCACATACTGGACATGTGCAACAATAGTAACCATTTTACTGCACACGCAAGTGGCAATAAATCAGTTGAAAACCACCAGAACTCAGAAACCACACGGGAACTGTAGATATGGTTACATC
>CM042398.1:3031405-3108905 GCA_023634145.1 Thymallus thymallus | reverse complement strand
GTCAGATGCTGATGGGTCTTCCCACCCAGACCCTGGGCCTGGCTCTCTGCAGCACCCTGTCTGCCCTGGGCCTGGACCTTACAGCACAGGTGGAGGCCAAGGACTTTGGCGCCGACGGCAAGGTAGGAAGTAGGCCGTGTACTGTTATCTATATACTTGATTGATCTAATGTTATATTGTCTTCATACATTCTGTCCTGATAAACTAAAATGTGAAATGGTTAATTGTCCAGGTGTCGTTAGATGAGTTGTGTAAGCAGACGGTGGTGCAGGGTCTGGGTGCAGGCCGTCTGTCTCAGCTGTTACTGAACAGGGGCACGGTGCTGGCGTCATCCTACGACACGGCCTGGAAGAAACTGGACCTACTCAGACGCTTGGAGGCCAGCCTCGACGCTGCCAAGGTCTCCCTGCAACGCACCCAGCTGCACATCACCATGTTCCAGGTGAGAGGAGGGGGTTGTGTGTGTGTGTGTGTGTGTTAACCCTGTGTCTGTCCATTAACCCTGTGTCTGTCCATTAACCCTGTGTCTGTCCATTAACCCTGTGTCTGTCCATTAACCCTGTGTGTGTGTGTGTGTGTGTGTGTTAACCCTGTGTGTGTGTGTGTGTGAGTGTGTTAACCCTGTGTGTGTGTGTGTTAACCCTGTGTGTATGTGTGTGTGTGTTAACCCTGTGTGTGTGTGTGTGTGTGTGTGTGTGTGTGTGTTAACCCTGTGTGTGTGTATGTGTGTGTGTGTTAACCCTGTGTGTGTGTGTGTGTGTGTGTGTGTGTGTGTGTGTGTGTGTGTGTTAACCCTGTGTGTGTGTGTGTGTTAACCCTGTGTGTGTGTGTGTGTGTTAACCCTGTGTGTGTGTGTGTGTGTTAACCCTGTGTGTGTGTGTGTGTGTTAACCCTGTGTGTGTGTTTGTTTGTGTGTGTTAACCCTGTGTGTGTGTGTGTGTGTGTGTGTGTGTGTGTGTGTGTGTGTGTGTGTGTGTGTGTGTGTGTGTGTGTGTGTGTGTGTGTGTGTGTTAACCCTGTGTGTGTGTGTGTTAACCCTGTGTGTGTGTGTGTGTTAACCCTGTGTGTGTGTGTGTGTGTGTGTGTGTGTGTGTTAACCCTGTGTGTATGTGTGTGTGTGTGTGTGTGTTAACCCTGTGTGTATGTGTGTGTGTGTGTGTGTGTGTTAACCCTGTGTGTATGTGTGTGTTAACCCTGTGTGTATGTGTGTGTTAACCCTGTGTGTATGTGTGTGTTAACCCTGTGTGTTAACCCTGTGTGTATGTGTGTATGTGTGTGTTAACCCTGTGTGTATGTGTGTGTGTGTGTGTCTTAACCCTGTGTGTGTGTGTGTGTGTGTGTGTGTGTGTGTGTGTGTGTTAACCCTGTGTGTGTGTGTGTGTGTGTGTGTTAACCCTGTGTGTGTGTGTGTGTGTTAACCCTGTGTGTGTGTGTGTGTGTGTGTTAACCCTGTGTGTGTGTGTGTGTGTGTTAACCCTGTGTGTATGTGTGTGTGTGTGTGTGTTAACCCTGTGTGTATGTGTGTGTGTGTGTGTGTTAACCCTGTGTGTGTGTGTGTGTGTTAACCCTGTGTGTGTGTTAACCCTGTGTGTATGTGTGTGTGTGTGTGTGTGTGTGTGTGTTAACCCTGTGTGTATGTGTGTGTGTTAACCCTGTGTGTGTGTGTGTGTTAACCCTGTGTGTGTGTGTGTGTGTTAACCCTGTGTGTGTGTGTGTGTTAACCCTGTGTGTGTGTGTGTGTTAACCCTGTGTGTGTGTGTGTGTGTGTGTGTTAACCCTGTGTGTGTGTGTGTGTTAACCCTGTGTGTGTGTGTGTGTTAACCCTGTGTGTATGTGTGTGTGTGTGTGTGTGTGTGTGTGTTAACCCTGTGTGTATGTGTGTGTGTGTGTGTGTGTGTGTGTTAACCCTGTGTGTGTGTGTGTGTGTGTGTGTGTGTGTGTTAACCCTGTGTGTGTGTGTGTGTGTGTGTGTGTGTGTTAACCCTGTGTGTATGTGTGTGTGTGTGTGTGTGTGTGTGTGTGTTAACCCTGTGTGTGTGTGTGTGTGTGTGTGTGTGTGTTAACCCTGTGTGTATGTGTGTGTGTGTGTGTGTGTTAACCCTGTGTGTGTGTGTGTGTTAACCCTGTGTGTGTGTGTGTGTTAACCCTGTGTGTATGTGTGTGTGTGTGTGTTAACCCTGTGTGTGTGTGTGTGTGTGTGTGTGTGTGTTAACCCTGTGTGTGTGTGTGTGTTAACCCTGTGTGTGTGTGTGTGTGTGTGTGTGTTAACCCTGTGTGTGTGTGTGTGTGTGTTAACCCTGTGTGTGTGTGTGTGTTAACCCTGTGTGTATGTGTGTGTGTGTGTGTGTGTGTGTGTGTTAACCCTGTGTGTATGTGTGTGTGTGTGTGTGTGTGTGTGTTAACCCTGTGTGTATGTGTGTGTGTGTGTGTGTGTGTGTGTGTGTGTTAACCCTGTGTGTATGTGTGTGTGTGTGTGTGTGTGTGTGTGTGTGTGTTAACCCTGTGTGTATGTGTGTGTGTGTGTGTGTGTTAACCCTGTGTGTGTGTGTGTGTTAACCCTGTGTGTATGTGTGTGTTAACCCTGTGTGTATGTGTGTGTGTGTGTGTTAACCCTGTGTGTGTGTGTGTGTGTGTGTGTGTTAACCCTGTGTGTGTGTGTGTGTGTGTGTTAACCCTGTGTGTGTGTGTGTGTGTGTGTGTGTGTGTGTGTGTGTGTGTGTGTGTGTGTGTGTGTGTAACCCTGTCCTATCTCTGTGTATTCCAGTGGCAGCATGATGCTGTGATGGGTCCTAGTGCCCATGTGTGAATGTAAGGGATAATCCACCCCCAGAAATATAAATCATCGAACTCCTGTCAATCTGGTCAAAGCCTATGTTCTATCAGTGGGTAAAATGCATTTTTTCCCAATTATTTAACTTCTAAGTGGTCCGTCTGAGAAATCAGGAAATCGTGTAGGAACGCTTCATAGCTACACTATATATACAAAAGTGTGTGGACACCCCTTAAAATGTGTGGATTCAGCGATTCAATCTCCATAGAGAAACATTGGCAGTAGAATGGCCTTACTGAGGAACTCCACCACCCGTGAAGTGGTAGGCAACATAAGCTCACAGAACGGGACCTCCGAGCTGCAACACTCATCCTTCGGGCCCCTTAGTTCCAGTGAAGGAAATCTTACAATTACATTCTAGCTAATTCTATGCTTGCAACTTTGTGGCAACAATTTGGGGAAGGCCTTTTCCTGCTTCAGCATGACAATCCCCCTGTGCCCAAAGCAAGGTCCATTCAGAAATGGTTTGTCGATCAGTGTGAAAGAACCTGACTGGCGTGCAGAGCTCTGACCTCAACCCCATCGAAAACCTTTGGGATGAATTGGAACGTTGACCGCGAGCCAGGCATGATCGCCCAACATCAGTGCATGACCTCACTAATGCTTGTGTCTGAATGGAAGCAAGTCCCTGCAGCGATGTTCCAACATCTAGTGGAAACCTTCCCAGAAGAGTGGAGGCTGTTATAGCAGCAAAGGGGGACCAACTACATATTAATGCCCATGATTTTAGAATGAGATGTTTGACGAGCAGGTGTCCACATACTTTGTCATGTACTGTACATGGTTCTGTCACTGGAGATGGGGAATAACACACAATCACATTTCGATTACCTTCACTTCAGATTGATACAGTTGAAGTTTACATACACCTTAGCCAAATACATTTAAACTCAGTTTTTCACAATTCCTGACATTTAATCCTAGTAATTATCTGTCTTAGGTCAATTAGAATCACCACTTTATTTTAAGAATGTGAAATGTCAGAATAATAGTAGAGAGAATTATTTATTTCAGCTTTTATTTCTGAAAATTCTAGTCAACGCTTGCTGTTTGGTCGTCAAGCTTTTATTTCTGATTTTTTTTATTTCCTTCTTCATGATGCCATCTATTTTGTGAAGTGCACCAGACCCTCCTGCAGCAAAGCACCCCCACAACATGATGCTGCCTCCCCCGTGCTTCACGGTTGGGATGGTGTTCTTCAGCTTGCAAGCCTCCGTCTTTTTCCTCCAAACATAACGATGGTTGTTATGGTCAAAGAGTTCTATTTTTGTTTCATCAGACCAGATGACATTTCTCCAAAACATACGATCTTTGTCCCCATGTGCAGTTGCAAACCGTAGTCTGGCTTTTTTATGGCGGTTTTGGAGCAGTGGCTTCTTCCTTGCTGAGCAGCCTTTCAGGTTATGTCGATATAGGACTCGTTTTACTGTGGATATAGATACTTTTGTACCTGTTTCCTCCAGCATCTTCCCAAGGTCCTTTGCTGTTTTTCTGGGATTGATTTGCACTTTTCGCACCAAAGTACGTTCATCTCTAGGAGACAGAACGTGTCTCCTTCCTGAGCGTGGTACCTTCAGGCGTTTGAAAATTGCTCCCAAGGATGAACCAGAATTTTCTTTCTGAGGTCTTGGCTGATTTCTTTTGATTTTCCCATGATGTCGAGCAAAGAGGCACTGAGTTTGAAGGTAGGCCTTGAAATACATCCACAGGTACACCTACAATTGACTCAAATTATGTCAATTAGCCTATCAGATGCTTCTAAAGCTGGAATTTTCCAAGCTGTTTAAAGGCACTGTCAACTTAGTGTATGTAAACTTCTGACCCACTGGAATTATAAGTGAAATAATCTGTCTGTAAACAATTGTTGGAAGAATTACTTGTCATGCACAAAGTAGATGTCCTAACCGACTTGCCAAAACTATAGTTTGTTAACATGAAATCTGTGGAATGGTTGAAAAATGAGTTTTAATTACTTCAACCTAAGTGTATGTAAACTTCCGACTTCATCTGTATATCAGCCAATAGATAGTATGGGCATACTTGTCTAGAACACATCCCTCTGTTTTTATCAGCATGACATGGTATGTGTTTAACTTATATGTGCTCAATCTCAAGTTTACCAATTTATTCAACTCGGTTTCGCCTTCAAGTACCATCTCGCAATGCGACCCTGTGAGAACGGGACCTTATTGCCATAGCAACCTACCCTGCACTCACTCTTGTTTTTACAGTTAGCTATTTACTTCACATACTGATATTCACTTTGATATTATTGTGTGTAGCTACGTTTGCTATCCAGCCATCCCAGAGAGAGCATTGCATTGTGGTGCTACTGATTTCCACAACTATTTTCACATGTTGCTACAAACCTTGTCATAACGACAAAATGAAATATTTGTTCACAAAAAATATTGTTTTCACATTGGTGTTATATTTGTGTTGAACACTGTTAGTGGTTTGTGTGGATTTTCCCTTTAACCCTGTCCTATGTCTGTGTATTCCAGTGGCAGCATGAGGATGTTCTAGGCCCTAGGACCCAGCCTATGAGTGGGAGCCCCCCTCCTCGCTCCATCATCCTCAGTAGTATGAAGAAGAAGCTTTACAAACTCAGCCAGGATGAGGCGGCCATTGCCGCTGTACAGGTCAGTACACAGTCAGGTTTGATTACTCATCACCAATATGTCAACCTTGATAGCTAGCTAGACCACTACTCTAAATAAAATGCTCTCTCTCGTTCTCTCTCGTTCTCTCTCGTTCTCTCTCGTTCTCTCTCGTTCTCTCTTGCGCTCTTTCTGCCTTTCTCTCTCTCTCTTGTTCTCTGTCTCGCTCTTGTTCTCTGTCTCTTGCTCTCTCTTTCTCTCTCTGTCGCGCTCTCTTCCCCCCTGCAGGAGAAGCTGGCATCACTAGAGGGCAGTATAGAGCAGCGACTGAAGTGGGCCGGAGGAGCCAACCCTGCCCTGTCCCCGGTGCTCCAGGACTTCGATCTGACCATCGCAGAGCGCCGCGCCCTAGTGGCCCGGGAGAGCCAGCACACCAGCCAGGTACACCACCCACGCCGCGATGCACTCACCTTCTGTGTTTACGTCCCAAATGGCACCCTGTTCTCTGTATAGTCAGGGTTTTCTGGGGGGGCATGCCAAGCTCTATTTTGGTGGCCTCTTGTACATTCTAATACCTTGATTAGTGAAAATGTATTAATTCAGTGTGTTAGTGGTAGACTATTTTCTAAGTAAGAACTGTCTTCTCTTGAGATTCATCTTATTTCAAGGTTTACTGCAAGATATGAATTGCAAAAATGATGTTCATCAAATTATGTATTTCATTGGCTCTGCTGCTGTGGACGCTTAGGGTAAGGAAATCACCATTTTGTAATTTGGGTGAACTATCCCTTTAATAGTTTGGCCTGTCAATCACTTAATGTGGGTGGGATTGTCAGGGGAGGGGGCAGGATGTTTGAGTCATAGAGTTGGTAGAGGTTCAGACCTTTGAGGGAAGGTGGTAGATCATTAATCTAGTCAGAAAAACTAGTCTAGTCTTTCAATTTAGTTTGTGGCATAAACCTAAGAAACGTTGTGTTAAGTAAACATGGATTCCCTATTGAATAACAATATACACTGAACAAAAATATAAACGCAACATGTAAAGTGTTGGTCCCATGTTTCCTGAGCTGAAGTAAAAGATCCCAGAAATGTGCTCAAAAAGATTATTTCTCTCAAATTTTGTGCACAAATTCATTTACATCCCTGTTAGTGAGCGTTTATCCTTTGCCAAAATATTCCATCCACCTGACAGGTGTGGCATATCAAGAAGCATGATCATTACACAGGTGCACCTTGTGCTGGGGACGATAAAAAGCCACTCTAAAATGTGCAGTTTTGTCACACAACACAATGCCACAGTTGTCTCAAGTTTTGGGGGAGCGTGCAATTGGCATACTGACTGTAGGAATGTCCACCAGAGCTGTTGCCAGAAAAAACGGTTAAAAATATTTAATAAAATAGCTCTGTCTAAAAGGTTTGTTAATTTCTTTACCATAATCCGCCTCGAACGTCATTCTAGAGAATTTGGCAGTATATCCAACCGGCCTCGTGTATGGTGTCGTGTGGGAAAGCGGTTTGCTTATGTCAACGTTGTGAACAGAGTGCCCCATGGTGGGTTTATGGTATGGGCAGGCATAAGCTACGGGCAACTAACACAATTGCATTTTATTGGTGGCTATTTGAATGCACAAAGATACAGTGAGGAAACCCTGAGGCCCATTGTCATGCCATTCATCCGTTGCCATCACCTCATGTCCCAGTTCCTCCATGGCTTGGATACTCACCAGACATGTCACCCATTGAGCATGTTTGGGATGCTCTGAATCAACAGAAAAACACATTTAAAATGCAAAACAATTCAGGGGGAGGACCCCCAGCCCCCTCGCCATATTATACACTCCCACTTTTATACAAAGTCAGGCGCCCATGAATAGACCTACAGGTATGATTGAAGAATGAAGCAGGTGTTGAACATGGCGTTTGCTTCACAGAAAGCAGCAGTTTACTCCATTGTCAACACTTTAATCAAATCAGTAGGCCAATATCAATATCCTTAATATTACCATATACTTATCATGACATTAGCTTTTATAATCTGTTTTCTTTCATCATATTTCGGACCACAATAAGGCTCTACTACTTATTGTTCCTGCAGTGAGGACTCAACATCTTTATCGAGTGTTTTCATAATTTATCTGAAGAGAATCGCCAAAAAGCAGTAGTAGCCTACCAGTATGCAGATTAGGGAGCTAAATGAACGGTTCTGTTCGCCTAAAATATCAGTTCAATAAGAGTATTGTTTTAATAACCCATCGCTATTCTACACTGACCAGTCTCTTTAGCGGTCACTGGCAAGTCTCGACATGGGCTTCGGATCCTAGTTAAATACAAACAAGTTAATTGGTTTACGTGTCCCCAGACAATACCATGGACATGCATATAACTACGCTGTATGATTTATGAAGAGCAAAGGGATATAGCAGTAAGTTTGGCACCTTACATAAACTAGTCAACGCTTGCTGTTTCAGTCGTCAATCAAAGCACAGTAAATAGCCTATTACCCGACACCCTGGTTGTATTGGCTTATGAAACACACTAAAGAAATTAAACAAAGTCTGTGTCCATGTATGCTGATGATTCAACCATATACATGTCAGCCACCACAGCTAATGAAGTCACTGGAACCCTTAACAAAGAGTTGCAGTCTGTTGTGGATTAGATGGCCGTTTAATAAACTGGTCCTGAACATCTAAAACTACGTCCCTACGTTCTAGACCTCAGCTGTATCTGGTAATGATGGTGTGACTGTTGAACAAGTTGAGGAGACTAAATTACTTGGTGTTTCCTTAGATTGTAAACTGTCATGGTGAAAACATATAGATTCAATGGTTGTAAAGATGGGGAGAAGTCTGTCCGTAATAAAGAGATGCTTTTTTGACACCACACTCCACAAAGCAAGTCCTGCAGACTAGTTCTGTCTTATCTTGATTATTGTCCAGTCGTGTGGTCCAGTTCTGCAAAGAAAGACCTAGTTAAGTTACAGCTGGTCCAGAACAGAGCGGCCTTCATTGTAATCAGAGGGCTGATATAAATACTATGCATACCAGTCTCTCTTGGCTAAGAGTTGAGGAGAGACTGACTGCATCACTTATTTTTATAAGAAACATTCATGTGTTGAAAATACTAAATAATTTGCATAGTCAACTTACATAGATGTTCTGTGTTGTCATATTTTGTGTGAACCCCCGGAAGAGTAGCTGCTGCTTTCACAACAGCTATTGGGGATCCTAATAAAATACCTCAAAACATGAAGTGGATTTCAACTCATCGTTACAACATACATGGGACATGTAAATTCACTCACATGAAATAATGAAGACGCGTCATGCTCTCTCCCTCATTCGCAAAATAGAATTTGACCACAGCCAACCACAGCGTACAAAAAGAACATCAGACTGACAAACAGCAGTGTTTCCCCGTGTTGTCCTCAACTTTATTGTTCCCTTTACCAGTTGACGTTCCTCAACTTTATTGTTCCCTTTACCAGTTGACGTTCCTCAACTTTATTGTTCCCTTTACCAGCTGACGTTCCTCAACTTTATTGTTCCCTTTACCAGTTGACGTTCCTCAACTTTATTGTTCCCTTTACCAGCTGACGTTCCTCTACATTATTACTCCTGTGTCCAGGTGACGTTCCTATGCAGTACCATACTGAACTTTGAGGGTCTGCGGACGCGGACCCCCGAGGCCCTGAGCATGGACTCTGCTCAGTTTGAGCTGCTGAAGAGATGCCAGCAGACCTGCTCCTACGCTGCCCAGTTCAACACCTCCGTCTCCCCCATAGAGCTTCAGCTGCTGCACAGACTGGTGAGTACTTAGGTGTTAATTGTACACATTGAAAGGAAATGCCAGAAGCCAGCCGACACTAGGTTTTTGCTCCAACCCTAATCTAGCACACCTGATTGTAAGTACAGGTGAAGTCGGAGGTTTACATACACTTAGACTGAAGTCATTAAAACTCATTTTTCAACCACTCCACAGATTTCATGTTAACAAACTATAGTTTTGACAAGTCTTGTTCATCCTGGGTAGCAATTTCCAAACGCCTGAAGGTACCATGTTCATCTGTACAAACAATAGTATGCAAGTATAAACACCATGGGACCACGCAAAGTGCAAATCAATCCCAGAACAACAGCAAAGGACCTTGTGAAGATGCTGGAGGAAACAGGTACAAAAGTATTTATATCCAGAGTAAAACGAGTCCTATATCGACATAACCTGAAAGGCCGCTCAACAAGGAAGAAGCCACTGCTCCAAAACCGCCATAAAAATGCCAGACTACGGTTTGCAACTGCACATGTGGACAAAGATAGTACTTTTTGGAGAAATGTCCTCTGGTCTGATGAAACAAAAATAGAACTGTTTGGCCATAATGACCATCGTTATGTTTGGAGGAAAAAGGGGGAGGCTTGCAAGCCGAAGAACACCATCCCAACCGTGAAGCACGGGGGTGGCAGCATCATGTTGTGGGGGTGCTTTGCTGCAGGAGGGACTGGTGCACTTCACAAAATAGATGGCATCATGAGGAAGGAAAATTCTGTGGATATATTGAAGCAACATCTCAAGACATCAGTCAGGAAGTTAAAGCTTGGTCGCAAATGGGTCTTCCAAATGGACAATGACCCCAAGCATTGTGGCAAAATGGCTTAAGGACAACAAAGTCAAGGTTTTGGAGTGGCCATCACAAAGCCCTGACCTCAATCATATAGAAAATGTGTGGGTAGAACTGAAAAAGCATGTGCGAGCAAGGAGGCCTGCAAACCTGAATCACTTACACCAGTTCTGTCAGGAGGAATGGGCCAAAATTCACCCAACTTATTGTGGGAAGCTTGTGGAAGGCTACCAGAAACGTTTGACCCAAGTTAAACAATTTAAAGGCAATGCTACCAAATACTAATTGAGTGCATGTAAACTTCTGACCCACTGGGAATGTGATGAAAGAAATAAAAGCTGAAATAATTCTCTCTACTATTATTCTGACATTTCACATTCTTAAAATAAAGTGGTGATCCTAACTGACCTAAGACAGGGAATTTTTACTAGGATTAAATGTCAGGAATTGTGAAACTGAGTTTTTAAATGTATTTGGCTAAGGTGTATGTAAACTTCCGACTACAACTGTATATATCTGGTTTATAAGCAGAATCAGGTTAGTTACAACTGTGGTTGGAGCAAAATCCTACAGGAGGGTATCTCTCCAGGAACAGTGTTAGGCAGTGCTGATATAGGGGTACCAAATCCTACAGGAGGGTATCTCTCCAGGAACAGTGTTGGGCAGTGCTGATATAGGGGTACCAAATCCTACAGAGGGGTACAATTTGGGACTCGGCTCACTCTCCCATCTCCCCCCCCCCCCCAACCTCAGAGCCCGGCGTTGGAGCTGCCCATCGGCAGCCCTGATTGGCTGGCCTATGCCCAGAAGCAGCTGGGTCAGGAGTTGGCTACCCAGGGGGCTGTGCAAGAGGAGCGCGAGCAGCAGCTGGATGTCGCCACTGAAACACTGCAGCTATTGGTGGACAGCATCAAGGGCATCCTGTCCAATCACAACCGCCAGCTGGCTGACGTCAAACACCTGCTGAGGGCCATGGCCAAGGTACGGGAGACACACACCCACACACAGAGATGGATACACACACACACACCACCTGCTGAGGGCCATGGCTAAGGTATGGGCAGTGGCACACAAAACAGGGAGACTGAGATATACAGATATGTGATAATCTCAGCAATCCACTATGCAACTTTCATAATGATCTATTGGAAAATCATTTATATATATGAAAAGACATCTGATAAACCCCCTGTGACTTTGACTTCACACCAACTCCTTCCTAACTGACCTGATCTCCGCCTGCTCTGTTTGTCCCTGCATGGCCCCCATACTGTTGCACAGATGGTGGATACATGATGTCTTAACCTCTTAAATGTAATGGCAAAATGTAGATTCCTGCCTAAATATACATACCCTAAAGATGGTTGATAAATGATGATGTCTTAATCAGGCTGTTTACCATAGAAAACAATTGTCTCAGTCCCGGTCTGCTTGAGGGGTGGCTCTTCCATAGACACCAATGCAATAACAGCTGAGTCTGGTCTACTTAGTTCGTTGACTGTATAATATGAACCAGATACCAGCTGGGTCTGGTCTGCTTAGTTTGTTGACTGTATAATATGAACCAGATACCAGCTGGGCCTGGTCTGCTTAGTTCGTTGACTGTATAATATGAACCAGATAACAGCTGGGCCTGGTCTGCTTAGTCCGTTGACTGTATAATATGAACCAGATAACAGCTGGGCCTGGTCTGCTTAGTCCGTTGACTGTATAATATGAACCAGATAACAGCTGGGCCTGGTCTGCTTAGTCCGTTGACTGTATAATATGAACCAGATACCAGCTGGGCCTGGTCTGCTTAGTTCGTTGACTGTATAATATGAACCAGATACCAGCTGGGCCTGGTCTGCTTAGTTCGTTGACTGTATAATATGAACCAGATACCAGCTGGGCCTGGTCTGCTTAGTCCATTGATTGTGTAATATGAACCAGATATGAACCAGATACCAGCAGATAACAGCTGGGTCTGGTCTACTTAGTATATTAAATGTATAATATGAACC
Source organism: Thymallus thymallus (assembly GCA_023634145.1). Classification (NCBI taxonomy): domain Eukaryota; kingdom Metazoa; phylum Chordata; class Actinopteri; order Salmoniformes; family Salmonidae; genus Thymallus; species Thymallus thymallus. The sequence goes on along the minus strand of CM042398.1, from coordinate 3,096,857 downwards.
AGATAACAGCTGGGTCTGGTCTACTTAGTTAATTGATTGTAGATGAACCAGATAACAGCTGGGTCTGGTCTACTTAGTTAATTGATTGTAGATGAACCAGATAACAGCTGGGTCTGGTCTACTTAGTTAATTGATTGTAGATGAACCAGATAACAGCTGGGTCTGGTCTACTTAGTTCATTAAATGTATAATATGAACCAGATAACAGCTGGGTCTGGTCTACTTAGTTCATTAAATGTATAATATGAACCAGATAACAGCTGGGTCTGGTCTACTTAGTTAATTGATTGTAGATGAACCAGATAACAGCTGGGTCTGGTCTACTTAGTTAATTGATTGTAGATGAACCAGATAACAGCTGGGTCTGGTCTACTTAGTTCATTAAATGTATAATATGAACCAGATAACAGCTGGGTCTGGTCTACTTAGTTAATTGATTGTAGATGAACCAGATAACAGCTGGGTCTGGTCTGCTTAGTTCATTGATTGTAGATTAACCAGATAACAGCTGGGTCTGGTCTACTTAGTTAATTGATTGTAGATGAACCAGATAACAGCTGGGTCTGGTCTACTTAGTTCATTAAATGTATAATATGAACCAGATAACAGCTGGGTCTGGTCTACTTAGTTAATTGATTGTAGATGAACCAGATAACAGCTGGGTCTGGTCTGCCAGTGAAATGCATTTCTCATCTGTCTCACCTGTAGGACGAGGAGAACGCTCTGGCGGAGGGGGAGGAAGTGACCTATGAGGGCAGCGTGCGCCAGTTCCTGTCGGAGTACAAGGCGTGGCAGGACAACGTGCAGATCGTACTGTTCACTGTCGTCCAGGCAATGGGCCAGCCCCGAGGGGGAGGATCCAGTCAGGAGGTGGTGGAGCTACTGCAGGAGATACCTGCTACCCTGAAGGAGCTACACGCACAGAGCACCAGGTACACACGCACAGAGCACCAGGTACACACGCACAGAGCACCAGGTACACACGCACAGAGCACCAGGTACACACGCACAGAGCACCAGGTACACACGCACCGAGCACCAGGTACGCACGCATGCACGCACACACACACAGGGCACCAGGTACACACACACAGGGCACCAGGGACACACACACAGGGCACCAGGGACACACACCAGAGTTCCACACACCCCTACATGTACTGACAGTGCCCACCCTGTCCCTTCTCTCTGTCTCTCTCTCTCTCTCTGTATCTCTCTCACTCTGTCTCTCTCTGTCTCTCTCTCTCTCACTCTTTTCAGTGTGTATAACGGTCTGGTTGGCTTTGCGTCGCCGTTGGTGACAGAGAGGGGAGGAGACTGTTCCAGCCCCACCTCTACAGCTCAGACCAGCTTCCCTGCAGGTAACTACAACACCCTACTCCAGATTTAGTGCACAACTGTGGGTCAAAAGTAGGGCACTACATAGGGAATAGGGTGCCCTTTGTTTAATGTTGATAACCTGTGTTAATGAATACCAGAATGCTAAAAAATTGCATCTCGTTTCAGAGCTCAGGCATTGATTACCCACTCTCCTCTTCTTACGATCTCTCTCCCTCTCCTCCTCTCTTCCCTCCTCCCTCTCTCTTCCCTCCTCCCTCTCTCTTCCCTCCTCCCTCTCTCTCCCCTCCTCCCTCTCTCTTCCCTCCTCCCTCTCTCTCCCCTCCTCCCTCTCTCTCTCCCCTCCTCCCTCTCTCTCTCCCCTCCTCCCTCTCTCTCTCCCCTCCTCCCTCTCTCCTCCTCTCTCTCCCTCTCTCCTCCTCTCTCTCTCTCCCCCTCCTCTCTCTCTCTCCTCCTCTCTCTCTCCTCCTCTCTCTCTCTCCCCCTCCTCTCTCTCTCACTTCCTATCTCTCTCTCCCCTCTCTCTATCTCTCTCTCCCCTCTCTCTCTATCCCCTCTCTCTCTGTCCCCTCTCTCTCTCTCTCTCTCTCTCACGTTCTCTCTCTCCCTGTCCTATCTCTCTCTCCCTGTCCTATCTCTCTCTCCCTGTCCTATCTCTCTCTCCCTGTCCTATCTCTCTCTCCCTGTCCTATCTCTCTCTCCCTGTCCTATCTCTCTCTCGCTTCCTCTCTCTCCCTGTCTCCTCTCTCCCCTCCTTCTCTCTCCCTGTCCTCTTCTCTCTCTCTCTCCTCTTCTCTCTCTCTCTCCTCTTCTCTCTCCCCCCTCCTCTTCTCTCTCCCCCCTCCTCCCTCTCTATCTCTCTCCCCTCTCTCTCCCCTCTCTCTCTCTCTGTCCTCTCTCTCTCTCTCCCCTCTCTCTCTCTCTGTCCTCTCTCTCTCTCTCTCGCACGTCCTCTCTCTCCCCTCCTCCCTCTCTCTCTCTCTCTCCCCTCTCTCTCTCTCTCTCTCTCTCTCTCTCTTTTCTCTCTCTCTCTCTTTTCTCTCTCTCTCTCTCTCTCTCTCTCTCTCTCTCTCTCCCCTCCTTCTATCTCTCTCCCCCTCCTCTTCTCTCTCTCCCCTCCTCTCTCTCATTCCCTCTCTCTCTCACTCCCTCCCCTCCTCTCTCCCCCCCTCTCTCTCTCTCTCTCTCTCCCCCTCCCCTCTCTCTCTCTCTCCTCGCTCTCTCTCCAGCGGTAACGTGCAGCAGTGTGAAGACCCAGACAGACTCCATGTCCCAGAATTCACGCAAGCTCCTCCCCCGTAACCTTGGCACCCCAGCGGACACCCCCCCCAACGCTCAGACAATGACCAGCAAGGGTCTGAATCCCAGCCCCAAACGGGCTGTACGCGACCCCAAGACGGGACGAGGTACGACCCCTAACCTCTCTCTAACCCTTGACCTCCAATTAAATGAGTGTATTATTCGAAGGAGCTGCAGTACTGTTACCTAACTGTCCCAAATGGCAACCTATTCCATACAGACTGCTGCCTATCTGTCAGGAGAACAGGAGCATACCAAACATTAGGAACACCTTCCTAATACTGAGTTGCACCCCCTCCCTTCTTTGGCCTCAGAACAGCCTCAGTTCGTTGGGACATGGACTCTACAAGGTGTTGAAAGCGTTCCACAGGGATGCTGGCCCAGGTTGACTCCAATGTTTCCCACAGTTGTCAAGTTGGTTTGATGTCCTTTGGGTGGTGGACCATTCTTGATACACACAGGAAACTGTTGAGTGTGAAAAACCCAGTAGTCTGGCACCTACTACCATACCCCGTTCAAATGCACTTCAATTGTTTGTCTTAACTATTCACCCTCTGAATGGCTCACAATCCATGTCTCAATTATCCAAGGCTTAAAAATCCTCCTTTAACCTGTAACCTGTCTCCTCCCCTTCATCTACACTGATTGAAGTGGATTTAACAAGTGACATCAGTAAGGGATCATATCTTTCACCTGGTCAGTCTATGTCACCTGGTCAGTCTGTCATGGGCAGAGCCTTGTTTAGTGTGCTGTGTAAATATGGAATAGGGTGCCATTTGGTACGCACCCCGTGGGGCTCTGAGGCTTGTTGTCTCGGACGTCTATCTGTCCGTATGTGTGTTGACTCTGACGTGTGTGTGTGCTGCAGCTGTCCAGGAGAGGAACTCTTATGCGGTGAGTGTGTGGAAGAGGGTGAAAGCCAAGCTGGAGGGAAGAGACGTGGACCCCAACAGGAGGATGAGTGTAACTGAGCAGGTAGCTACACACTTCTTTACACACTGAACAGTTAGCTACACACTGAGCAGCTAGCTACACACTGCTTTACACACGGAGCAACTAGCGACACACTGCTTTACACACTGAGCAGCTACACTTCTTTACACACTGAGCAGCTAGCAACACACTGTGCAGCTAGCTACACACTGATTTACACATGGAGCAGCTAGCTACACACTTCTTTACACTGCTTTACACACTGAGCAGCTACACTTCTTTACACACTGAGCAGCTAGTGACACACTGCTTTACACACTGAGGAGCTAGCGACACACTGCTTTATACACTGAGCAGCTAGTGACACACTGCTTTATACACTGAGCAGCTAGTGACACTCCGCTTTACACACTGAGGAGCTAGCTACACACTGCTTTACACACTGAGCAGCTAGTGACACACTGCTTTACACACTGAGGAGCTAGCTACACTCTGCTTTACACACTGAGGAGCTAGCGACACACTTCTTTACACACTCAGCAGCTACACTTCTTTACACACTGAGCAGCTACACTTCTTTACACACTGAGCAGCTAGTGACACACTGCTTTACACACTGAGCAGCTAGTGACACACTGCTTTACACACTGAGCAGCTAGTGACACACTGCTTTACACACTGAGCAGCTAGTGACACACTGCTTTACACACTGAGCAGCTAGTGACACTCTGCTTTACACACTGAGCAGCTAGATACACACTGCTTTACACACTTTATGTTGACAACTACTCTTTCCTCCTCCTTTGCCTATTCCCGGTCTCCTCTCTCCCTCCCCACCTGCCCTCTCTCCCTCCCCACCTGCCCTCTCTCCCTCCCTCCCCACCTCTCCTCTCTCCCTCCCTCCCCACCTCTCCTCTCTCCCTCCTCACCTCTCCTCTGTGCCTGCCCTCTCTCCCTCCCCTATCCAGGTGGACTGTGTGATAAAGGAGGCCACCAATGTGGACAACCTGTCCCAGCTGTACGAGGGCTGGACAGCCTGGGTGTGAACAGTGTCTCCCTGTGGTGCATCTCTTTGGTTCCAGCACACAACAGAGCCTCGCAGAGGGAGGGTTAGACATCCAACCGAACCTCCAGACCAGACACCCAGATACGTACATACCCTGTTACCCACCTGCCCTGTTCTGGCAGGGTTAGGGTTAGGTGTGTCTGTCTGGGCCTGGGGGGGGAGCCTCTGGAGCAGCAGCACCCAACCGTGCCACACGCTGATGGGTAGGGGGGGGGGGGGGTCAAGAAACTCTCCCCACCCATAGCCTCCTAGGGGCCCACCATAGAACCCGTACTCCAGTACTGTAGCAGCTCTAGAGCTGTCTGTCTGCCTGGCTGATTGGCTGTCTACACCCAGTCCCACCCAACCTGACCCAGCTAACACAACCAGCTAAAGGCTCACTCTGCAGTCTGTCTGCACCCAGATCCAATCATCCTGCTTGTCTGTACGGGTGGGGGGGGTTGTCTGGGACTGGAAGGAGAGCAGAGGAATTGGTAGGGAAGGTGTGATAAGGCCCTCCCCCTCTACCCTATGTTTGGAATAACCTTTACCCTCCCCATTCAGAGGGGCGGAGAAAGGGGTGGATTTACCAGGGGTGGTCTGAAGAGCTGATTGGTTGCTCCTTTTTTTAAACCAATCTCCTCCCTGATAGTACAGTAATTCTGATTGGCCAGCGACTGAGCTGCGTGAGTTGTGATTGGGCAGGTGTGGCGTGGAGGGGAGGGAAGAATCTGTCGGCTCAATGGACTCCATCCGAAGCCTGAGAGAGAAATGATTTCAGCAATTAAAATAGTGGAATCACTTATTTTTTCTTTTTTTCTTATCTGAAACATTTATTGTAAAACTGAAGATGAATATACTTATTTTACAAAGCTCTTTAGAAATTGTGTATCACACAAGTTTCACATTAAAAATTGATTATTAAGTGGAGATGGGTTTTTTGGGGACAAGATTCACTATCGTGTGGTGTTTTAATGTTTCGGCACTGCGTAACGATGTGCCTGAAATTAAGATTTTACGAGTTAAGATTTCGGGATTGACTGAGAAAGGAAGACCAAGTGGGCTAAATTCTAGCTAGTTATTATCTGAACCTTGGGTTGTGTCCCAAATGGCACCATATACCCTATACAGTGCACTACTTTTGACCAGAGACATATGGCTCAAAGGTAGTGCCCTAAATAGGGAATAGGGTGCCATTTGGGATGAACACTTGACCTGAGAGAAATGTATCATCCTTTTTCTTCAATGTGCATCTTTATTCATATCTGTTGTTGTTGTTCTGTCCTCCCAGTCCCTTGGTTATACAATATAAAAACCTTTATAGACTAGATTGTGTTGTAGGCTTCTGTCCTCCCAGTCCCTTGGTTATACAATATAAAAACCTTTATAGACTAGATTGTGTTGTAGGCTTCTGTCCTCCCAGTCCCTTGGTTATACAATATAAAAACCTTTATAGACTAGATTGTGTTGTAGGCTTCTGTCCTCCCAGTCCCTTGGTTATACAATATAAAAACCTTTATAGACTAGATTGTGTTGTAGGCTTCTGTCCTCCCAGTCCCTTGGTTATACAATATAAAAACCTTTATAGACTAGATTGTGTTGTAGGCTTCTGTCCTCCCAGTCCCTTGGTTATACAATATAAAAACCTTTATAGACTAGATTGTGTTGTAGGCTTCTGTCCTCCCAGTCCCTTGGTTATACAATATAAAAACCTTTATAGACTAGATTGCTTCATTTTTTGACTGGCTGCCTGTGTGATTAGTAGGACCCTTCCTTCCTAATATGGTATGTATACTCCCCAGCCCTACAGCTGGTATGGTATGTATACTCCCCAGCCCTACAGCTGGTATGGTATGTATACTCCCCAGCCCTACAGCTGGTATGGTATGTATACTCCCCAGCCCTACAGCTGGTATGGTATGTATACTCCCCAGCCCTACAGCTGGTATGGTATGTATACTCCCCAGCCCTACAGCTGGTATGGTATGTATACTCCCCAGCCCTACAGCTGGTATGGTATGTATACTCCCCAGCCCTACAGCTGGTATGGTATGTATACTCCCCAGCCCTACAGCTGGTATGGTATGTATACTCCCCAGCCCTACAGCTGGTATGGTATGTATACTCCCCAGCCCTACAGCTGGTATGGTATGTATACTCCCCAGCCCTACAGCTGGTATGGTATGTATACTCCCCAGCCCTACAGCTGGTATTCTTTTTAGTGGGAGAAATATATAGAATAGATAAGTAAAGGAATAGTGGATGTTTTTTGATGACAGTGCAAAACTGCTATTTCTTTCAAATGTTATTGGATTTAGTTTGAAATAAAGGTTGATTTAAAATGGTTATCCATTTCGGTCTCTGTTTTTCGTATTTCCAGAACATGTGCATAGTCAATAAATGGGTGTATTTAAATGTTAGACTATTTTTAATGTCTATGATGCGATGGCTGATCTTTTTCATTATTGTACAGAGAGGCAAATGAAAATACAGTGAAAGTTATTTATTTTTATTCAAGATATTTTACTTTCTCCAGGTGAAAAGATTGATACTGTAAACTGAACATACGAACTGCATGTCCATAGATAATGGAAGAACATGCTGATTCTTAGGACTCAACCCTCCATACACTTTTCCATAGATTTTCTCTCATAACTACAAAGACTGAAATGTGCATGTACTTCACTGCTTTGGATGAGAAGCCACACTAATGTGTAAACTGTATGGGTGAAGAGATGGCTTGAGAAAGCTGGCTAACTTTTCAGTGGTCAAAAAGAGACTGGGGTTGTGTCCCAGATGGTGCACTAATTTTGACCAGGGCTTTAAGAGGAATTGGGCACATTTGGGACTGAGCCAAGGAAAGGAATTCACTTCAGACTATCCAATAATGCTTATAGACTGGTGAATGAGCTCACTGATCAATCAGCCAATCAATATCTAGTCAGTGAGGGGAAATGTAACCCAGTGAACAGAGGGCCTTGAGGACTTCAGCTGTGGTCGTTGGCCCAAACACCTGACTGACATTTAATTAATCTTCCAATTCCATTCAAGGTAAACCTAATCAATCAAGTGATTTGTGAAATTGGTCAGAGGTTTGCCAATTCAATTATAGCTATCATTAAGTTTTGGTAAACCAGAACTACATTCATTTCATAAACACACAGACAGTATCATAACATTTTGGTAAACCAGAACTACATTAATTTCATAAACACACAGACAGTATCATAACGTTTTGGTACACCAGAACTACATTCATTTCATAAACACACAGACAGTATCATAACGTTTTGGTAAACCAGAACTACATTCATTTCCAAGGGAACGCTGCGTTTGCCGTGCAGCTCTGCGTTTTGTATGGTGCGTCAAACTTTGCGTTAACGGGTTGACATAAATGATAGCAGAAGGTGAATGTTGAACACATATCTAGATGATGCTGCGTACTAGTTTGTGCAATAACACAGTCGGTGTGTTGAAAGCTTAAGGCATGACCCTTTTCTGTTGATAAAACCATCCTGCCAGCGGTTGGTTTGTGAACTGCAAGAACCACAAAGACAGAGGAAGGCGTCGCTGCGTCGTTTTACATTTGCCTTTAAAACATCGTAAACTTAAACAACCGCTAACTATGGCAGAGGGAGACAACAAAAGCGCCAACGTACTCGTAAGTAACGTTATCCCACCTTTGACTTGACAAGCCTTTGTTCCTAAACTACATAACGTCGTGTTGCTTGACGTGCTGTCAACGGCCTTCTTACCGCTAACAGTTCGCCAGCTCACATAACGTTAGTTGGACGTATCTTGATAGTGAAGGATTAGTCGAAATGAAAACCGTCCAACAACAAATTACGACGTTATTCTGCCATCTGAGCAAATGAACCAAGACATACAGGCCGTTAACGTCAAATACGCCACCAAACCGAGTTATGCGGTGTAATATTGGCCTTGTATCTAACGTTAGTGTTTGGCTGACTAGTTAGATGACTAACTAGCTGCTCTGCTAGCTGTTGACGGATCATACCGCTAACTGATTTTCTAACTAGCATACAGCTAACTGTTTATTTGTCTGGCTACACGACAGAGCGGCTGTCTGTAAGGGTATTTGAAACGTGTAAGGGTATTTGAAACGTGTAAGGGTATTTGAAACGTGTAAGGGTATTTGAAACGTGTAAGGGTATTTGAAACGTGTAAGGGTATTTGAAACGTGTAAGGGTATTTGAAACGTGTAAGGGTATTTGAAACGTGTAAGGGTATTTGAAACGTATAAGGGTATTTGAAACGTGTAAGGGTATTTGAAACGTGTAAGGTTATTTGAAACGTGTAAGGGTATTTGAAACGTGTAAGGTTATTTGAAACGTGTAAGGGTATTTGAAACGTGTAAGGTTATTTGAAACGTGTAAGGGTATTTGAAACGTGTAAGGGTATTTGAAACGTGTAAGGGTATTTGAAACGTGTAAGGTTATTTGAAACGTGTAAGGGTATTTGAAACGTGTAAGGGTATTTGAAACGTGTAAGGTTATTTGAAACGTGTAAGGGTATTTGAAACGTGTAAGGTTATTTGAAACGTGTAAGGGTATTTGAAACGTGTAAGGTTATTTGAAACGTGTAAGGGTATTTGAAACGTGTAAGGGTATTTGAAACGTGTAAGGTTATTTGAAACGTGTAAGGGTATTTGAAACGTGACAAACATTCAGCTGGCGAGCCCGTGTCCGGATAACCGTTATCGTGACATTATTTAACATCCCATGTTACATTCCCACTACCTTAACTATTTGATTAGACACCGAAGGATAACTAATATATAGTATAAAAGTTGGACGATTTACTTAGAATTGAACATGATTCGAGTGAAGTGTCATTAAGACCGTGGCCAGAACGGAGCCAGCTGACAAGCTAGACATGGTCTCATTTAATCAACACTGGTCAGTACAAACACATTACTGTTGTAGAGGACAATCTCATGATTTAATTGTATGTGATTCATAATGACATGGGCTAAAGAGAACTACTTGCACGTCCTTACCCAACAATGCAGTTTTAAGAAAATAGTTGAGAAAATATTCACAAAATAACAATGCGAGGCTGTATACAGGGGGTACTGGTACCAAGTCAATGTGCGGGGGTACAGGTTAGTCAAGGTAATTTGTACATGTAGATGGGGGTAAAGTGACTATGCATGGGGCTCCCGAGTTGCGCTGTGGTCTGACACTGCATCTCATTGCTAGAGGCGTCACTACAGACACCCTGGTTCGATTCCAGGCTGTATCACAACCAGCCGTGATTGGGAGTCCCATAGGGCGGCGCACAATTGACCCAGCGTCATACGGGTTTAGCCGGTATATGCTGTCATTGTAAATAAGAATTTAACTGACTTGCCTAGTTAAAAGAAGGTTAAAAATAAAATAAGTACATAATAAACAGCGAGTAGCAGCAGTGTAAAAACAAAGTGAGTGGGGGTGTCAATGTAAACAGTCCAGGTAGCCATTTGATTAATTGTTCCTCAGTCTTATGGCTTGGGGGTAGACGCTGTTAAGACTCCGGTATCGCTTGCCGTGCGGTAGCAGAGAGAACAGTATGACTTGGGTGGCTGGAGGCTTTGACCATTTTTAAGGCCTTCCGCTGACACCGCCTGTATATAGTTCCTGGATGGCAGGAAGTTTGGCCTCAGTGATGTACTGGACCAAACGCACTGCCCTCTGTAGCCCCTTACGGTTTGATGCCGAGCAGTTGCCATACCAGGCGGTGATGCAAACTGTCAGCATGCTCTCGATGGTGCAGCTGTAGAACTTTGAGGATCTGGGGACCCATGCCAAATCTTTTCAGTCTCCTGAGGGGGAAGAGGAGGCGTCGTGCCCTCTTCACAACTGTCTTGGTGTGTTTGGACCATGATAGGTGATGTGGACACAAGGAACTTGAAACTCTCAACCCACTCCACTACAGCCCTATCGATGTGAATGGGGGCGGAAGTCCAGGATCCAGTTGCAGAGGGAGGTGTTTAGTCCCAGGATCCTTAGCTTAGTGATTTGAGGGCACTATGGTGTTGAACGCTGAGCTGTAGTCAATGAACAGCATTCTCACATAGGTGTTCCTTTTGTCCAGGTGGGAAAGGGCAGTGTGGAGTGCAATTGAGATTGTCATCTGTTGGGGTGTTATGCGAATTGGAGTTGGTGTATTGTTTCTGGGATGATGGTGTTCATGTGAGCCATAACCAGCCTTTCAAAGCACTTCATGGTAATCATTTAGACGAGTAACTTTAGCTTTCTTGGGCACAGGGACTATGGTGGTCTGCTAGAAACATGTAGGTATTACAGACACTTGCCAGTTGGTCCGCGCATGCTTTGAGTACACGCCCTGGTAATCCGTCTGGTCCTGCGGCTTTGTGAATGTTGACCTGTTTAAAGGTCTTGCTCACATCGGCTACTGAAAGCGTGATCACACAGTTGTAGCACCCGCTTGAATTGATCTGTATTTCACTACATTCTCGAGCAGTGGTTCCCAAACTGTGGGGCGAGGGGTCCCCCTTACTGTGGGGCGAGGGGTCCCCCTTACTCTTGAAAGTTGTAATAGTAGAACGCACAAGATGCAGTTTCTAAATCAGGTAGTGCATCATCAGTTTTCCTCATCATGTCAGTCATTGCATTTCTTAGAGCTACTTATAACTTGACAGAGATGTCCGGATCAACCAATTTCAGCTAAAGTTTTTTTGTTTTGCCCATAGACATTGTTGTAATTTTCACATGAGTACACATTAGACATGGCAAAATGTATAGAATTGCAAGGAAATGAGCTTTAAAAATGAATTTTCTCTGCATACCATGGAGAAATGTGTAGAATTACAAGAAATAAGCTTTAAACCTGCAAAACATTGTCTAGCAACAAGAGTGTAAACAGTTTGTTCCTAAAGAAATGGATGAGTTGTGAGGGCGAGGAGATATCTGTCATTAATTACATTTAACCACTAAACAAACCCACCACAGATCAACTGACCACTAGGATGGATCACAATGATGGTCCAAAACAAGTCTGTAACGGGCTGGCTGTGAGTCATGAGACAGCATGGTGTGAGATGGCTGTGAGTCATGAGACAGCATGGTGTGAGATGGCTGTGAGTCATGAGACAGCATGGTGTGACATGGCTGTGAGTCATGAGACAGCATGGTGTGAGATGGCTGTGAGTCATGAGACAGCATGGTGTGACATGGCTGTGAGTCATGAGACAGCATGGTGTGACATGGCTGTGAGTCATGAGACAGCATGGTGTGACATGGCTGTGAGTCATGAGACAGCATGGTGTGAGATGGCTGTGAGTCATGAGACAGCATGGTGTGAGATGGCTGTGAGTCATGAGACAGCATGGTGTGAGATGGCTGTGAGTCATGAGACAGCATGGTGTGACATGGCTGTGAGTCATGAGACAGCATGGTGTGACATGGCTGTGAGTCATGAGACAGCATGGTGTGACATGGCTGTGAGTCATGAGACAGCATGGTGTGACATGGCTGTGAGTCATGAGACAGCATGGTGTGACATGGCTGTGAGTCATGAGACAGCATGGTGTGACATGGCTGTGAGTCATGAGACAGCATGGTGTGACATGGCTGTGAGTCATGAGACAGCATGGTGTGACATGGCTGTGAGTCATGAGACAGCATGGTGTGACATGGCTGTGAGTCATGAGACAGCATGGTGTGACATGGCTGTGAGTCATGAGACAGCATGGTGTGACATGGCTGTGAGTCATGAGACAGCATGGTGTGACATGGCTGTGAGTCATGAGACAGCATGGTGTGACATGGCTGTGTGTCATGAGACAGCATGGTGTGAGATGGCTGTGTGTCATGAGACAGCATGGTGTGAGATGGCTGTGAGTCATGAGACAGCATGGTGTGAGATGGCTGTGAGTCATGAGACAGCATGGTGTGAGATGGCTGTGTGAAGACGGGTCCTTCTGTTGCCAGCACAATGTGGGATTATTTCACTTCCCCAACCATTCACAATGACACCTCTGTTTTCCTCAACCCTTTGGCCCTGTAGCTCTGCTCAGCTGCCAACTGATGGTGGTAGATGGATGTTTGGAAGTCAGCAGGGCTTAAGGTATTAGCTAGCCTTGAGGAATTAAACAGTGGTATTTCTGGGGTGCAGCCTGAAATGGCACCCTAGTCCCTACATAGTGCACTACGTTTGACCAGAGCCTATAGGGAGTTGTCTGTCTGAGTTGGGTGGCTTTTCTTCCAGTGCATCTGGAGTCCTCTTCAACCGACCTGTTATCAGGCTACGTTTCACACACCTTGGGGAACTATTAATCAGCCTGGTCAGATATGTCGGTAGCTGGGGATTTGTGTTTAAACAGAGCTTAACCCCTGGCTCTGCAGTAGACTAGTGTCCTGTCCAGGAGGTGTCCTGTACATCAAGCTGTCTCACTACAGAAACAGGAGATAGACTAGTGTCCTGTCCAGGAGGTGTCCTGTACATCAAGCTGTCTCACTACAGAAACAGGAGATAGACTAGTGTCCTGTCCAGGAGGTGTCCTGTACATCAATCTGTCTCACTACAGAAACAGGAGATAGACTAGTGTCCTGTCCAGGAGGTGTCCTGTACATCAAGCTGTCTCTCTACAGAAACAGGAGATGGTGCTTCTGTCTTATGGGCCGTTCTGGCTCGTACAAGGCTATTTCCTAACCTCTGTGTCTCGGCCTGTGTGCGTCTGTCTATCCGTGGTGTGTGGTGTGCCTCTGATTCAGGCCCAGGAGACAGCCCAGCTAGAGGAGCAGCTGCAGGGCTGGGGAGAGGTGATCCTGGCTGGGGACCAGGTGCTGCGCTGGAAGAAACCATGGTTCCCTGGAGCCCTGATGGGAGCCACCACGCTGATCTTCATGTGAGTACTACTCTCTCACACATCATACATACATGCAGCTGTCCTGTCTCTCTCTCTCACATACACACATCAGAGAGAGAGACAGGACAGCTGTATGTATGGTGAGTGAGCGAGCGAGTCAGGACAGCGCTCTCATACACACACCAAACATACAGCTGTCCTATCTCTAGCACGAACCTGCTCTCTCACACAATCACCAGGCTTGACATTCAGCACACTGGGTCAGTACCAAGTGAAAACTACTGTCCCGGAGCAAGATGACAGGAGAAAGCACGCAGAATTTCAATCATGGGTGATTTCATGATTCATTTGCATTCTGGGCAAGTACCTTTTATATGTTATAGCCAACCATAAAGTCCAGAAATGAGGCCAATAACATTGAGCAGTAATGTCTGTAGGACCTGTACATGGTCCATATTGCAGGCAGGTGTGCTGTTTTTGTAGTCAGCATGATGACCTGTAGCCTGATGCACCATGGTGGCCCCAGCAGGGGTTGTAGTCAGCATGATGACCTGTAGCCTGATGCACCATGGTGGCCCCAGCAGGGGTTGTAGTCAGCATGATGACCTGTAGCCTGATGCACCATGGTGGCCCCAGCAGGGGTTGTAGTCAGCATGATGACCTGTAGCCTGATGCAGCATGGTGGCTCCAGCAGGGGTTGTAGTCAGCATGATGACCTGTAGCCTGATGCAGCATGGTGGCTCCAGCAAGGGTTGTAGTCTGCATGATGACCTGTAGCCTGATGAAGCATGGTAGCTCCAGCAGGGGTTGTAGTCAGCATGATGACCTGTAGCCTGATGCAGCATGGTGGCTCCAGCAGGGGTTGTAGTCTGCATGAAGACCTGTAGCCTGATGCAGCATGGTGGCTCCAGCAGGGGTTGTAGTCAGCATGATGACCTGTAGCCTGATGCAGCATGGTGGCTCCAGCAGGGGTTGTAGTCTGTATGAAGACCTGTAGCCTGATGCAGCATGGTGGCTCCAGCAGGGGTTGTAGTCAGCATGATGACCTGTAGCCTGATGCAGCATGGTGGCTCCAGCAGGGGTTGTAGTCTGTATGAAGACCTGTAGCCTGATGCAGCATGGTGGCTCCAGCAGGGGTTGTAGTTAGCATGATGACAAAGGACAGACACCACACAGAAAGGACAGACACCACACAGAAAGGACAGACACCACACAGAAAGGACAGACACCACACAGAAAGGACAGACACCACACAGAAAGGACAGACACACACTGTCAGGATAATTTCTATCCCAATGTTCTAAATGAACTCTTTTATAACTCTCTGTATCCTGAAGGTTGTAAGGCTTCAGTTTGTTAAATAATACAGAGTCCCAGTCTTACGATGGTCAGTTCTTTATTCCGAGAGCTCTCTGAACTGGAAGTTCAGGGCCCATCTTTTATACACACCTCAGTCAGAAAACCCCCACCCTGCTTGTTGGGGGCTGTGACCTTTCAGGTCTCTCCCTTCAAGGACACATTGGATATCTAACCACACTCAATCACGTTGTCTAACCAAGCCTAACAGCCCACTCCCCCTCCCCAGGAGAGCTGGGACTAAACTCCCATTATCCAGTTTTTACAACAGTCATAAATAGCCTTTCTTCTCCTCGGTTGTCTTAACTACCCCCTGACTGTTTTACCAGATGGTAACCTAGTAACCTGGTCTTCACGTGTTCTATGTTCCCACATTCTCAGAGTCACAGTCTTAATATTCTAATACATCTCACACATTACACAATTTCAGGGTGGAATACTTTAGTCATTACAAATGTCTTTATCACACACACACACACACACACAGAGGTCAGGAAGTAGCCTTGTACGAGCCAGAACGGTGCAGAAGACAGGATCTCCTGTTTCTGTAGAGAGGCAGCTAGTTTACCAAATTATCATTCACATTTTGTTGTTGTTTATAAATGGTTTAACTGTGTACATTAAAGTGAATATAGGCCTACCGTTGATGCGTTTGAGTTCCCGATGTCACAAGTTTTGAAGGAGCATTCAATTGGCATGCTGACTGCAGGAATGTCCACCAGAGCTGTTGGCATGCTGACTGCAGGAATGTCCACCAGAGCTGTTGGCATGCTGACTGCAGGAATGTCCACCAGAGCTGTTGGCATGCTGACTGCAGGAATGTCCACCAGAGCTGTTCCAGGGAATTGAATGTTAATTTCTCTACCATAAGCCGCTTCCAATGTTGTTTTAGAGAATTTGGCAGAACGTCAACCGACCTCACAACTGCAGACCACGTGTATGGCGTTGTGTGGGTGAGTGGTTTGCTGATGTGAACAGAATGCCCCTCGGTGAGTTTTATGGTATGGGCAAGCATAAGCTACGGTGAACAAAATTGAATTTTATCGATGGCAATTTGAATGCAGAGAGATACCGTGACGAGATCCTGAGGCCCATCGTCGTGCCATTCTTAGCGCCTAATTCATTTATTTCAATTGACTTATATGAACTGTAACTTAGTAAAATGTTGCATGTTTATAGTTTTGTTCAGTATGGTAAATGTACCTTTTCGATGTAACCCTTGATAGAAGACCTAATTTATCTGGTCTCAACTTGTTTTGACTCTTTCTTTCTCTACCCCTCTTTCTCTACCCTCTCCTTCCCTCTTTCTCTACCTCTCCTCCCTCCAGGATGATCTACTACCTGGACCCGTCGGTGCTGACCGGTCTGTCCTGCTCTGTCATGCTGCTGTGTCTTTCTGACTACCTGGTGCCCACCCTCGCCCCCCGCGTCTTCGGATCCAACAAGTGGTGAGAGCTTGGGGGTATATCTGGGGTACAGGGTGCGGGTATATCTGGGGTACAGGGTGGGGGGTATATCTGGGGTACAGGGTGGGGGGTATATCTGGGGTACAGGGTATATCTGGGGTACAGGGTGGGGGGTATATCTGGGGTACAGGGTGCGGGTATATCTGGGGTACAGGGTGGGGGGTATATCTGGGGTACAGGGTATATCTAGGGTACA
Organism: Thymallus thymallus; assembly: GCA_023634145.1. Taxonomy (NCBI): domain Eukaryota; kingdom Metazoa; phylum Chordata; class Actinopteri; order Salmoniformes; family Salmonidae; genus Thymallus; species Thymallus thymallus. The sequence continues at coordinate 3,080,391 of CM042398.1, read as the reverse complement.
TCTGGGGTACAGGGTGGGGGTATATCTGGGGTACAGGGTGGGGGTATATCTGGGGAACTGGGTGGGGGTATATATCTGGGGTACAGGGTATATCTGGGGTACAGGGTATATCTGGGGTACAGGGTATATCTGGGGTACAGGGTGGGGGTGTCTGCTGATGTGAACAGGACTTGAACTTTAGGGTCATGTTGGCGAGGGTTGATGGCAGGGAGTATGGCTTTGTTTTTGGGGTTCTGGGGGAAGGGGGCGGGGGTGTCTTTTGGGGACACTGTGGGATATTAGTTGAGCATGACACCGGCATACATCGAACTGATCAAGGCAGTGTTGTTAAATAGTTTTTAATTACAGTTATTAAATCAGTGCTGCTGTACAAATGAGAGGGGGGAAAGTTACCAGCATTTTCCAACCTAATGGGTCTGTCCTACAAACGCTGACATGGCTAACACTGTAGTGTGTTGGGGTGTTTCCCACATGGCTAACACTGTAGTGTGTTGGGGTGTTTCCCACATGGCTAACACTGTAGTGTGTTGGGGTGTTTCCCACATGGCTAACACTGTAGTGTGTTGGGGTGTTTCCCACATGGCTAACACTGTAGTGTGTTGGGGTGTTTCCCACATGGCTAACACTGTAGTGTGTTGGGGTGTTTCCCACATGGCTAACACTGTAGTGTGTTGGGGTGTTTCCCACATGGCTAACACTGTAGTGTGTTGGGGTGTTTCCCACATGGCTAACACTGTAGTGTGTTGGGGTGTTTCCCACATGGCTAACACTGTAGTGTGTTGGGGTGTTTCCCACATGGCTAACACTGTAGTGTGTTGGGGTGTTTCCCACATGGCTAACACTGTAGTGTGTTGGGGTGTTTCCCACATGGCTAACACTGTAGTGTGTTGGGGTGTTTCCCACATGGCTAACACTGTAGTGTGTTGGGGTGTTTCCCACATGGCTAACACTGTAGTGTGTTGGGGTGTTTCCCACATGGCTAACACTGTAGTGTGTTGGGGTGTTTCCCACATGGCTAACACTGTAGTGTGTTGGGGTGTTTCCCACATGGCTAACACTGTAGTGTGTTGGGGTGTTTCCCACATGGCTAACACTGTAGTGTGTTGGGGTGTTTCCCACATGGCTAACACTGTAGTGTGTTGGGGTGTTTCCCACATGGCTAACACTGTAGTGTGTTGGGGTGTTTCCCACATGGCTAACACTGTAGTGTGTTGGGGTGTTTCCCACATGGCTAACACTGTAGTGTGTTGGGGTGTTTCCCACATGTCACCTTGTTCCCCATTTAGTGAACTACTTTTGCACAGGGCCCTTGGGAGAATCGGGTGCCATTTGGGACGTAGCCTTGGTCTCCTTTTCTCCATCGCTTTCACAGTCTGTAGTTAGTGATGTATCAGTACTGTCTCTAGCACCAGTCTGTAGTTAGTGATGTATCAGTACTGTCTCTAGCACCAGTCTGTAGTTAGTGATGTATCAGTACTGTCTCTAGCACCAGTCTGTAGTTAGTGATGTATCAGTACTGTCTCTAGCACCAGTCTGTAGTTAGTGATGTATCAGTACTGTCTCTAGCACCAGTCTGTAGTTAGTGATGTATCAGTACTGTCTCTAGCACCAGTCTGTAGTTAGTGATGTATCAGTACTGTCTCTAGCACCAGTCTGTAGTTAGTGATGTATCAGTACTGTCTCTAGCACCAGTCTGTAGTTAGTGATGTATCAGTACTGTCTCTAGCACCAGTCTGTAGTTAGTGATGTATCAGTACTGTCTCTAGCACCAGTCTGTAGTTAGTGATGTATCAGTACTGTCTCTAGCACCAGTCTGTAGTTAGTGATGTATCAGTACTGTCTCTAGCACCAGTCTGTAGTTAGTGATGTATCAGTACTGTCTCTAGCACCAGTCTGTAGTTAGTGATGTATCAGTACTGTCTCTAGCACCAGTCTGTAGTTAGTGATGTATCAGTACTGTCTCTAGCACCAGTCTGTAGTTAGTGATGTATCAGTACTGTCTCTAGCACCAGTCTGTAGTTAGTGATGTATCAGTACTGTCTCTAGCACCAGTCTGTAGTTAGTGATGTATCAGTACTGTCTCTAGCACCAGTCTGTAGTTAGTGATGTATCAGTACTGTCTCTAGCACCAGTCTGTAGTTAGTGATGTATCAGTACTGTCTCTAGCACCAGTCTGTAGTTAGTGATGTATCAGTACTGTCTCTAGCACCAGTCTGTAGTTAGTGATGTATCAGTACTGTCTCTAGCACCAGTCTGTAGTTAGTGATGTATCAGTACTGTCTCTAGCACCAGTCTGTAGTTAGTGATGTATCAGTACTGTCTCTAGCACCAGTCTGTAGTTAGTGATGTATCAGTACTGTCTCTAGCACCAGTCTGTAGTTAGTGATGTATCAGTACTGTCTCTAGCACCAGTCTGTAGTTAGTGATGTATCAGTACTGTCTCTAGCACCAGTCTGTAGTTAGTGATGTATCAGTACTGTCTCTAGCACCAGTCTGTAGTTAGTGATGTATCAGTACTGTCTCTAGCACCAGTCTGTAGTTAGTGATGTATCAGTACTGTCTCTAGCACCAGTCTGTAGTTAGTGATGTATCAGTACTGTCTCTAGCACCAGTCTGTAGTTAGTGATGTATCAGTACTGTCTCTAGCACCAGTCTGTAGTTAGTGATGTATCAGTACTGTCTCTAGCACCAGTCTGTAGTTAGTGATGTATCAGTACTGTCTCTAGCACCAGTCTGTAGTTAGTGATGTATCAGTACTGTCTCTAGCACCAGTCTGTAGTTAGTGATGTATCAGTACTGTCTCTAGCACCAGTCTGTAGTTAGTGATGTATCAGTACTGTCTCTAGCACCAGTCTGTAGTTAGTGATGTATCAGTACTGTCTCTAGCACCAGTCTGTAGTTAGTGATGTATCAGTACTGTCTCTAGCACCAGTCTGTAGTTAGTGATGTATCAGTACTGTCTCTAGCACCAGTCTGTAGTTAGTGATGTATCAGTACTGTCTCTAGCACCAGTCTGTAGTTAGTGATGTATCAGTACTGTCTCTAGCACCAGTCTGTAGTTAGTGATGTATCAGTACTGTCTCTAGCACCAGTCTGTAGTTAGTGATGTATCAGTACTGTCTCTAGCACCAGTCTGTAGTTAGTGATGTATCAGTACTGTCTCTAGCACCAGTCTGTAGTTAGTGATGTATCAGTACTGTCTCTAGCACCAGTCTGTAGTTAGTGATGTATCAGTACTGTCTCTAGCACCAGTCTGTAGTTAGTGATGTATCAGTACTGTCTCTAGCACCAGTCTGTAGTTAGTGATGTATCAGTACTGTCTCTAGCACCAGTCTGTAGTTAGTGATGTATCAGTACTGTCTCTAGCACCAGTCTGTAGTTAGTGATGTATCAGTACTGTCTCTAGCACCAGTCTGTAGTTGTGGCCCATTAGGGTATTTAAAGGTGGCTCCTTGTGGCCCATTAGGGTATTTAAAGTGTGTGAGTCCTGCTGGTGTGTAAGGCCATGTTCTGGCCCAGCCTGTAATACGTAGTTGTAACTCAGCAGAAAGGAAGGCTCTTCCTCGACTACCTCATCAATGATATCTGATGGACTCATCTCATTCTACTGGACCGGTTCTGATCAAGTTCCTGTTCACATGGAGGGAGGGATATAGGGATAGCTGTTGACTGAATAAAAGGACTGGTCTTGGATATAATAATCTCTTCCTTTTCTCCCTCCTCCTCCCTCGCCTCTTCTCCTTCCTCTCCTCCTCCCTCGCCTCTTCTCCTCCCTCGCCTCTTCTCCTTCCTCTCCTCCTCCCTCTTCTCCTTCCTCTCCTCCTCCCTCTTCTCCTCCCTCGCCTCTTCTCCTTCCTCTCCTCCCTCGCCTCTTCTCCTTCCTCTCCTCCTCCCTCTTCTCCTTCCTCTCCTCCTCCCTCTTCTCCTTCCTCTCCTCCTCCCTCTTCTCCTCCCTCGCCTCTTCTCCTTCCTCTCCTCCTCCCTCGCCTCTTCTCCTTCCTCTCCTCCTCCCTCGCCTCTTCTCCTCCCTCGCCTCTTCTCCTCCCTCGCCTCTTCTCCTTCCTCTCCTCCCTCGCCTCTTCTCCTTGCTCTCCTCCTCCCTCGCCTCTTCTCCTTGCTCTCCTCCCACTCTCCAGGTCTTCAGAGCAGCAGCAGCGTTTCCATGAGATCTGTGGTAACCTGGTGAAGACTCAGCGTCGTGTCCTGGGATGGTGGAAAAGACTCTTCTCCCTCAAGGAGGAGAAACCCAAGATGGTACACACATCCCAAGCCCCACTTTAGCTCAGCTGTGTGTTTTTAGAAGAGGGTCTCCATCTGTTTTAGAACAGGGTCTGGCATCATGATGTGGTTAGTTAACATGTTAAATACCTATCCAGGTGTTCTAAGATCTGGCATGTCTGCAACGTAGTCAGGCAGGAAGTCAACCAATGGGATGCTGGTCAGAGAAGTCTGCTTGGTGTCCCGTCAACGCCAAGCTGCATCTCTTCCTGTTTCTGGTTTAACCTGTAGTAATGTCACTTCTGGTTGTCTTCCCACAGTACTTTGCATCAGTGATCAGCAGTCTGGTGACGATGGCCTGGCTGGGACAGCAGGTCCACAACCTTTTCCTAACCTACCTGATCGGTACGTACCAACACCTGTCTGCCTGTCCCCTGTCTGCCTGTCCCCTGTCTGCCTGTCCCCTGTCTGCCTGTCCCCTGTCTGCCTGTCCCCTGTCTGCCTGTCCCCTGTCTGCCTGTCCCCTGTCTGCCTGTCCCCTGTCTGCCTGTCCCCTGTCTGCCTGTCCCCTGTCTGCCTGTCCCCTGTCTGCCTGTCCCCTGTCTGCCTGTCCCCTGTCTGCCTGTCCCCTGTCTGCCTGTCCCCTGTCTGCCTGTCCCCTGTCTGCCTGTCCCCTGTCTGCCTGTCCCCTGTCTGCCTGTCCCCTGTCTGCCTGTCCCCTGTCTGCCTGTCCCCTGTCTGCCTGTCCCCTGTCTGCCTGTCCCCTGTCTGCCTGTCCCCTGTCTGCCTGTCCCCTGTCTGCCTGTCCCCTGTCTGCCTGTCCCCTGTCTGCCTGTCCCCTGTCTGCCTGTCCCCTGTCTGCCTGTCCCCTGTCTGCCTGTCCCCTGTCTGCCTGTCCCCTGCCTACAGTGCCTTCAGAAAGTATTCACACCCCTTGACTTTTCCACATGTTATTGTTACAGCCTGAATTCTAAATGGATTGTATTTAGTTTGTCCCTGATCTGCACACAATACACCATTATGTTTTTTATTTGTACAAATGAGAAGCTGAAATGTCTTGAGTCAGTAAGTATTCTAGTCTAAATAAGTTAATGAGTAAGAATGGGTTTAATAAGTTTCATTGATTCACTCTGTGTGTAATAATAGTGTGATGTTCTGAGTGACTACCTCGTCTCTGAACTCCACACATACTATTATCTGTAAGGTCCCTCAGTCCAACAGTGAATTTCAAACACACATTCTACCACAAAGACCGGTGAGGTTTTCCAATACATTGCAAAGAAGGACACCTATTGGTAGATGGGTCAAAACAAAAGAAAGCAGACATTGAATATGGTGCATGAGCATGGTGAAGTTATTAATTACACTTTGGATGGTGAATCAATACACCCAGTCACTACAAAGATACAGGAGTCCTTCCTAAACCACTCAGGGATTTCACCATGAGGCCAGTGGTGACTTTAAAACAGTTACAGAGTTTAATGGCTGTGAGGAGAAAACTGAGGATGGATCAACAACATTGTAGTTACTCCACAATACTAACCTAAATGACAGAGTGAAAAGAAGGAAGTCTGTACAGAATAACAATATTACAAAACGTGCTTCCTGTTTGCAACAAGGCACTGATCAAACACACATCACAACAAGAGAGACAACACTACATAAAGAGAGACAACACTACATAAAGAGAGACAACACTACATACAGAGAGACAACACTACATACAGAGAGACAACACTACATACAGAGAGACAACACTACATACAGAGACAACACTACATACAGAGAGACAACACTACATACAGAGAGACAACACTACATACAGAGAGACAACACTACATACAGAGAGACAACACTACATACAGAGAGACAACACTACATACAGAGAGACAACACTACATACAGAGAGACAACACTACATACAGAGAGACAACACTACATACAGAGAGACAACACTACATACAGAGAGACAACACTACATACAGAGAGACAACACTACATACAGAGAGACAACACTACATACAGAGAGACAACACTACATAAAGAGAGACAACACTACATAAAGAGAGACAACACTACATAAAGAGAGACAACACTACATAAAGAGAGACAACACTACATAAAGAGAGACACCACTACATACAGAGAGACAACACAACACTACATAAAGAGACAACACAACACTACATAAAGAGACAACACTACATAAAGAGACAACACTACATAGAGACAACACTACATAGAGACAACACTACATAGAGACAACACTACATAGAGACAACACTACATAGAGACAACACTACATAGAGACAACACTACATAGAGACAACACTACATAGAGACAACACTACATAGAGACAACACTACATAAAGAGAGACAACACTACATAAAGAGAGACAACACTACATAAAGAGAGACAACACTACATAAAGAGAGACAACACTACATACAGAGAGACAACACTACATACAGAGAGACAACACTACATACAGAGAGACAACACTACATAAAGAGAGACAACACTACATAAAGAGAGACAACACTACATAAAGAGAGACAACACTACATAAAGAGAGACAACACTACATAAAGAGAGACAACACTACATAAAGAGAGACAACACTACATAAAGAGAGACAACACTACATAAAGAGAGACAACACTACATAAAGAGAGACAACACTACATACAGAGAGACAACACTACATACAGAGAGACAACACTACATAAAGAGAGACAACACTACATAAAGAGAGACAACACTACATAAAGAGAGACAACACTACATAAAGAGAGACAACACTACATAAAGAGAGACAACACTACATAAAGAGAGACAACACTACATAAAGAGAGACACCACTACATACAGAGAGACAACACTACATAAAGAGACAACACAACACTACATAAAGAGACAACACAACACTACATAAAGAGACAACACAACACTACATAAAGAGACAACACAACACTACATAAAGAGACAACACTACATAAAGAGACAACACTACATAGAGACAACACTACATAGAGACAACACTACATAGAGACAACACTACATAGAGACAACACTACATAGAGACAACACTACATAGAGACAACACTACATAAAGAGAGACAACACTACATAAAGAGAGACAACACTACATAAAGAGAGACAACACTACATAAAGAGAGACAACACTACATAAAGAGAGACAACACTACATACAGAGAGACAACACTACATACAGAGAGACAACACTACATACAGAGAGACAACACTACATACATAAAGAGAGACAACACTACATACATAAAGAGAGACAACACTACATACATAAAGAGAGACAACACTACATACATAAAGAGAGACAACACTACATACATAAAGAGAGACAACACTACATACATAAAGAGAGACAACACTACATACATAAAGAGAGACAACACTACATACATAAAGAGAGACAACACTACATACATAAAGAGAGACAACACTACATACATAAAGAGAGACAACACTACATACATAAAGAGAGACAACACTACATACATAAAGAGAGACAACACTACATACATAAAGAGAGACAACACTACATACATAAAGAGACAACACTACATACATAAAGAGAGACAACACTACATACATAAAGAGAGACAACACTACATACATAAAGAGAGACAACACTACATACATAAAGAGAGACAACACTACATACATAAAGAGAGACAACACTACATACATAAAGAGAGACAACACTACATACATAAAGAGAGACAACACTACATACATAAAGAGAGACAACACTACATACATAAAGAGAGACAACACTACATACATAAAGAGAGACAACACTACATACATAAAGAGAGACAACACTACATACATAAAGAGAGACAACACTACATAAAGAGAGACCTAAAACAACATAGCATGGTAGCAACACAACATGGTAGCAACACAACATGGTAGCAACACAAAACATTATTGGGCACAGACAACAGCACAAAGGGCAAGAAGGTAGAGATGATAATACATCACGCAAAGCAGCCACAACTGTCAGTTAGAGTGTCCATGATTGAGATTGAGATAAAACTGTCCCGTTTGAGTGTTTGTTTCAGCTCGTTCCAGTCGGACTGCAGAGGTTTTCTGGATAAAAAGATATGTAATAGAGCTGAGCACAGACCAAATTCTAGAGGAAAACCTGGTTGTCTGCTTTCCACCAGACACCTGGAGATGAGTTCACCTTTCAGCAGGACAATAACCTAAAACACAGGGACAAATCTACGCTGGAGTTACTGACCAAGAAGACCGTTGAGGATGAGTTCTAAATGGCACCCAATTCCTTATAGTACACACATTTTGACCAGGGCCCATAGGTGACCCCATAGGGCTCTGGTCAAAAGTAGTGCACTACATAGGGAATAGTGTGTCATTTGGGAGGCAGACAGTCTCTTTAACCCAGTTTACCAGACAGAGAAACTCTCCTCCAGACTTGTTTAAATGTAAACGTGGAGTAGATGGATTGTTTTATAGCTGCATTTTTTAATGGAGCCGTTTAGGAACCAAACTGCTCAGTGGAGGAGGGACTAACCTGAGTTTGTCCAATAAGAGAGGCTGGTTTTGCTATGGTTTGCTACAGTATGCACTTCTTTAAGCAGTATCCTGTTGAGTTTGGTCCTCATTGCTCAGGGAAAATGACCGTTGGTGAATCAGACTGACAGTTAAGCAGGTCTGACTGGTCTGCTGCTCCCACCAAAACAGATATTATTGATACAATCATGGCCACACTACAGAGGACATGTAGTGACTTTGTGTTTCCTGTGCCCCCAGTGAGTTTCCTGCTCCTGCTTCCTGGTCTGAACCAGCATGGCGTCATCAGCAAGTACGCTGGCATGGCCAAGAGAGAGATTAACAAACTGCTGAAACAGAAGGAGAAGAAGAATGAGTAGAAAGAGAAGAGAAATCTGTGAGATGAAAATTAAAACCGTAGATCAAACGTAAAATAAAGAAGCTTCAATTAAGTACTTCCTCAGTCTGCTCAGACCAACTCTACACACGTCCTCTCCCCCAAACCCCCCACTCGACCTCTGTCACCCAACCAATCACCTTGCGGAATTTGTTTTAACACGAAGTGTTGTTCCACCTATCCTCCCACGCATGCAGTCAGTTGCCATGTCGGTCAGGGCTTTAGTTCACGAGTAGACCACACTGAAACATTACAACGCACATACTTGGAGGTGGGCCTTTAAGATGCCAGTCACTGTCAGTAATACTCTGTGTTTTAAGTCCGAACAGAACCCTCTAGCAATATTGCATATTATTATTATCAAACACCCCACATATAATACCATCACATTACAATGTATAATACAACTGAATCTCCCAGTGTATTGGACATACTGATGGTAGATTGTGTCAGTATAGGATGGGACACAGCTGTTGATGCTACTGTTCCTTTACCTTCTAGATTCCTGCTTCTGTCTGTTTTTAAGATTGCACTGAAACTGTTTAGAGTAGAGAAGCAGACCTCGGTAGCGTCAATGGCACCTTATTTCCTGTAAAGTAGTGCACTATCTAGGGAATAAGGTGCCATTTGTTACCCGGGCCGAGTCTCTGGTGATGTTTGTAATATATAAGGCTGTTCTGAAATGGCACCCTATTCCATATGTAGTGCACTACCCTTACATCCCTGGTCAACAGTAGTGCACTACCCTTACATCCCTGGTCAACAGTAGTGCACTACCCTTACATCCCTGGTCAACAGTAGTGCACTACCCTTACATCCCTGGTCAACAGTAGTGCACTACCCTTACATCCCTGGTCAACAGTAGTGCACTACCCTTACATCCCTGGTCAACAGTAGTGCACTACCCTTACATCCCTGGTCAACAGTAGTGCACTACCCTTACATCCCTGGTCAACAGTAGTGCACTACCCTTACATCCCTGGTCAACAGTAGTGCACTACCCTTACATCCCTGGTCAACAGTAGTGCACTACCCTTACATCCCTGGTCAACAGTAGTGCACTACCCTTACATCCCTGGTCAACAGTAGTGCACTACCCTTACATCCCTGGTCAACAGTAGTGCACTACCCTTACATCCCTGGTCAACAGTAGTGCACTACCCTTACATCCCTGTTCAACAGTAGTGCACTACCCTTACATCCCTGGTCAACAGTAGTGCACTACCCTTACATCCCTGGTCAACAGTAGTGCACTACCCTTACATCCCTGGTCAACAGTAGTGCACTACCCTTACATCCCTGGTCAACAGTAGTGCACTACCCTTACATCCCTGGTCAACAGTAGTGCACTACCCTTACATCCCTGGTCAACAGTAGTGCACTACCCTTACATCCCTGGTCAACAGTAGTGCACTACCCTTACATCCCTGGTCAACAGTAGTGCACTACCCTTACATCCCTGGTCAACAGTAGTGCACTACCCTTACATCCCTGGTCAACAGTAGTGCACTGTCAGACCCAAAGTGGCCTGTACTTAGACACAGATCTAGGATCAGCGTAACCTTCCCTGACCTTACTGATTAGGGGAACACCAATCTGGCCTTGGATCAGTGTCTAGTCCAGATCGACTTTATCCCACTAGACAAACTGCTGTAACGCTGCTAGCTGTCCCTCCCTCTCTGGTTGGGGGGGCCTATGATTATAAATACGCCAATCCTCCTCTTCCTTCAATCCTCCATTATTTCTCTCTGTCTTGTGTGTGTTATCCTTTACCTATCTCGCTGGTCCTACATTTAATCTGTTTTTAGTTCTCCACATGTAATGAATAAAGTGTGATTTAAATGAACATTCATGGCGACTAGCTCATTGAGAGGTGAAAGGAGACTGTGGGAGAGAGGGAAGGAGACTGAGGGAGTGGGAGAGAGGGAAGGAGACTGAGGGAGTGGGAGAGAGGGAAGGAGACTGAGGGAGTGGGAGAGAGGGAAGGAGACTGAGGGAGTGGGAGAGAGGGAAGGAGACTGAGGGAGTGGGAGAGAGGGAAGGAGACTGAGGGAGTGGGAGAGAGGGAAGGAGACTGAGGGAGTGGGAGAGAGGGAAGGAGACTGAGGGAGTGGGAGAGAGGGAAGGAGACTGAGGGAGTGGGAGAGAGGGAAGGAGACTGAGGGAGTGGGAGAGAGGGAAGGAGACTGAGGGAGTGGGAGAGAGGGAAGGAGACTGAGGGAGTGGGAGAGAGGGAAGGAGACTGAGGGAAGGAGACTGAGGGAGGGAGTGAGGATGGATGGATGGATGTTCATACCGTGCATAGCGCTGACTGTTCCCCCCCATTTTAAATATCCTGTCAGACTGACATGGTTAGATGGTTGATGTACTGTTCTACTCCTGGCACTGGAAGGACACACACTTTTACTCATATGCACTCGTCCTCTCTCACACACAGTTCCCAGTAATTAGTTAGTTTATTAAGTGAAAGGCCTCCAGTACAGTGTTTAACCCTCAGCCCAGATCTGCCAGTACAGTGTTTAACCCTCAGCCCAGATCTGCCAGTACAGTGTTTAACCCTCAGCCCAGATCTGCCAGTACAGTGTTTAACCCTCAGCCCAGATCTGCCAGTACAGTGTTTAACCCTCAGCCCAGATCTGCCAATACAGTGTTTAACCCTCAGCCCAGATCTGCCAGTACAGTGTTTAACCCTCAGCCCAGATCTGCCAATACAGTGTTTAACCCTCAGCCCAGATCTGCCAGTACAGTGTTTAACCCTCAGGCCAGACAGATCTGCCAGTACAGTGTTTAACCCTCAGGCCAGACAGATCTGCCAGTACAGTGTTTAACCCTCAGGCCAGACAGATCTGCCAGTACAGTGTTTAACCCTCAGGCCAGACAGATCTGCCAGTACAGTGTTTAACCCTCAGCCCAGATCTGCCAGTACAGTGAGCTTCATGGTGCAGGTTTATTAGTCTGTCTGAAGTAGTGTTTTTCCAGTGACTTGTGACTTGAGATGGAGTGTTAGTTTAGTGGTTCTGGTAGAATTTCAGTGTCTGAATGTTGTTGAACTGAAATGCACTCAGTTCAGTCAGTTGGATTTGAGTGTGTGCTTCGTTGATTTGGAGAGTGTGTGTTCAGTTGAATTGTGGGTGTTTAGTTGAGTCGGAGGGCACAGCAGTCCGTCTCGCAGCCCACAGGACTCTCCAGACTCTCCTAGCTTTACCTGGACCTGCTGGATTCCTAGCCTCACCTGACACACACACACACACACACACAACACATGCGCAGACACACCACACACAATGCGCACACACCAAATACCGCACGCACACCGCACACATGTACGCACACACACAGCTGTGGTTAGTACAGAACTGTTATCTGTGAGGAGACTGTGGGTTTACATTAGAGCCTAGAAAGTGTCTGTTACACTGTCAGTATATCATGTTGATGAAAGTGTGTCTGTTACACTGTCAGTATATCATGTTGATGAAAGTGTGTCTGTTACACTGTCAGTATATCATGTTGATGAAAGTGTGTCTGTTACACTTGTCAGTATATCATGTTGATGAAAGTGTGTCTGTTACACTGTCAGTATATCATGTTGATGAAAGTGTGTCTGTTACACTGTCAGTATATCATGTTGATGCCACACTGTGGGTCTACCAGTGTGGCAGACCCACAGTGTGGCAATGGGGAGGGGCTAGGACTCCTGTGCTCACTGTGATAGGTCGACCAGTAGGGGGTGGGCTCCTTGGGATTGGTCACCTCTCATGGTCACGCCCTCGCGATTACGAGACCAGTTACTCTGACCCAGTCTATGAAGAACATTGGTCTGGAGAGAGAAATATATAGGGAGACAGAGGGGAACGGGAGAAGGTAGAGAGAGAGAGAGGAGGAGGAGGAGGGGAGAGAGGGAGATTCTGTCCTTTCCTTCCTCTAAATATGAGGCTACAGCTTCTTCTACTGGTGACATTGAGTACTGAAGACAGCTGCCTGTATGATCATGTAGTCACTATATTTAACTTACGTGCACTGAGACAACATAAAAAGCTCATCTGGCGGTCCATTCATTCATCCAGTAATTGACTGACAGTTGGTCATACCTGGATGATGTCTTTGGGGCCATGTATGTTTCTGCTGTGTGTCTGTGATTGGCTGGTGGATGTGTGACCCAGGTCCAGCTGACTGGCGCGCTGGGAGGGGTAGGCAGGATCTCGGGGAAAGAACACCAGCGTTTGGCAGTCGGCTGCCTGCCCACAGTAACTCTGGAGATAACCAGGAAGAGGATCTCAGGACATCGCTCACATGTCATACCAGACACACACACCTGCACACACACACACTGATTATAGTTATTTTATTCATACAGTAAAAGTGCTCATACTTCTCCTGGTTCTGTCTGGTCCTGGTACAGTTCTATAATACCATCTATATGTACAGTCCTGACCCGAGTGTGTGTGGTGGTGTAGCTGGTCCCAGATGCCTGTGGGTCCCCTAGTGACAGGGTGCTCTGGTGCATCAGGCGCCCATGCCTCAGGCCTAAAGACTGGGGCTTGCCTGGACTCCGCTGCCCAGCCGGGGCCTCTCGGATGTGGGTCATCCGGCTCCCCATGGGCACACTGTCCACCTTACTACCCTGGCCAAGGCTTACTGTCACCATGGCTCTGTGCCGGTTCTCAGACATCAGACTGCTGGCCAATCCCCTGGAACACAACATACAGTTGAAGTCGGAAGTTTACATACACCTTAGCCAAATACATTTAAACTCAGTTTTTCACAATTCCTGACATTTAATCCTAGTTAAAATTCCCTGTCTTAGGTCAGTTAGGATCACCAGTAAAGCATCCTGAGACCATTCATGTGTGGGGTTGCTTCTCAGCCAAGGGAGTGGGCTCACTCACAATTTTGCCTAAGAACACAGCCATGAATAAAGAATGGTACCAACACATCCTCCGAGAGCAACTTCTCCCAACCATCCAAGAACAGTTTGGTGACGACCAATGCCTTTTCCAGCATGATGGAGCACCTTGCCATAAGGCAAAAGTGATAACTAAGTGGCTCGGGGAACAAAACATCGACATTTTGGGTCCATGGCCAGGAAACTCCCCAGACCTTAATCCCTTTGAGAACTTGTGGTCGATACTCAAGAGGCGGGTGGACAAACAATAACCCACAACTTCTGACAAACTCCAAGCATTGATTATGCAAGAATGGCCTGCCATCAGTCAGGATGTGGCCCAGAAGTTAATTGACAGCATGCCAGGGTGGATTGCAGAGTTCTTGAAAAAGAAGGGTCAACACTGCAAATATTGACTCTTTGCATAAACTGAATGTCATTGTCAATGAAAGCCTTTGACACTTAGGGAATACTTGTAATTATACTTCAGTGTACCATAGTAACTACTGACATAAAGATCTAAGAACACTGAAGCAGCAAACTTTGTGGAGACCAATACTTGTGTCATTCTCACAACTTTTGGCCACGACTGTAGAGTAGAGCACAGGGTTCCTTCTCATAGGTGATGTAGTACCAGTTGTTCATGATGGGGGCGAAAGAGCACCTCCACTCGTTCTCCTCAACGTCTCCCTACTCAAAGAGGTGCTCCACAACCTTCCCCACCACCTCTGGCACATCCTGATCTTGTGGTTTACGACTTTCTCTGTTAACCTGTAATTTGGACATCATTGAATAGATCGATGCCATAGACGTATTTGACCATGCAGAGGGAGGTATTGACGACAAGGTGCTCCACCTTCTCCCTCCAGCTGTGCTCAATCCGCAGACACAGCAGGTTGTAAGGGTCCGGGGTCGATCACAGAGACAAACTCTCACTCAGCTCGCCTCTGCTACACGTTCTGCCTGATGGAATTCACCCAGGCAGCGTTGTTACGTTGTAGCCCTACCGGATGTCAACAAACAACGTTGACCTGTCCCTCGCTGCATAATCCACAGCTGCCAGTTGGCTGTGAAATCGCGTCTTTCATTTTGTTGCGTTTTGTGAGATTGCAGCAATTTGATATTTCTGGACTAGATAGAGATATTCCTTGCGACAGTATCAAGTTGCCGCATGTATGCAGAGGTGCAGCCATACGGATCATTCAGTAAGTAGCAGCACATAGTTCAAACCAGATACATACATATATCATCCATGATTGCAAGGTTGGGTCTTGAGCTGTGTCATATCCTGCTCTGTCAGCAGGTACTCCACTGGTGGGACCACAATTCCCTGGCAAGGTTCCTCCGGGAGGCAGGCATCGTCCCCATCGAACTTGTTTGAATCCTAAATAGGTGATTCTCACGAACTTGGTACATTTTTGAATATACAAAACATTTTTTTATTGTGTAATGGATAAAATACCATCTAAAATTATAGCATGTTAAATTAATCGTCTTAACTGTTCAGATGTAATGATTTTTTCTAAATTTTCCAAGACCATGCACCAAAAAAGTTTACTTAATATACAGTCTGGTTAAATGAACGGGTAAGTTAATATTTTGCATGGTTACATTAACTGTACAGGTAAATGACAGGAAGAGATACTTAAATAGCTAAATGTGTGTATGATATAATTTGGGGTAATAATAGTAATTCCCTTAAAATACAGTCCTTAGTGCGCAGGGTTTAATTACAGACAACTGCACTTATTGCACATTCAATATACTAAAAGCAATGAAAAAAAATACAACTGACAGGATACTAATATGCATTCCTGAGTGAATGACTACATAAGTTAAGTCCAAGAATTACTTGCAATATTGCACGTCATATGATATAACAACTGTACATGAGTATGTATATACAGACCTGAATGAATAAATAGGTCCTGAGTGGATGAGTGCTGACGGACCAGAGTTACTCACGGATGGATGCATAATTGTTAAACTAGGTCCTAACACCCCAACAGTTCCAGGTCTATGTTGATGACGGCACGACACCCTGGTGAGGCATTATATAGTCTTAATAGCCGCCGGCAGGAAGGACCTCCTGTAGCGCTCTCTGGCACACCGTGGTGGGATCAGTCTGTGACTGAAGGCGCTCCTCTGCGTCATAACCATGGAATGCAGAGGGTGGGTGATGTTGTTCATGATGGCCAGCAGTTTGGCCAGGATCCGTCTCTCCGCCACCTCCTCTAGAGTGTCAAGGCTCATCCCCAGAACAGAGCTAGCCTTCCTGATCAGCTTATTTACCCGAGAAGCATCACCGGCTTTTATGTTGGCGCCCCAGCACACCACTGCAAAAAACTGGTAGAAGACTGGTAGAAGGTATGCAGTAGTTTACTGCACACGTTGAAGGACCTGAGCCTCCTCCTCTGACACACAGCTCTGTAGTCGCACAAATGGTGTTGAAGGCACTGGAAAAGTCAAAAAACATAACCCTCACAGTGCAACCTGCGTTGTCCAGGTGAGAGTAGGCCCTCTGCAGAAGGTAGATGATTGCATCATCCACCCCGATGTTGCACTGATATGCGAACTGCAGGGGGTCCAGTGATGTACA
The DNA here is from genome assembly GCA_023634145.1 of Thymallus thymallus. Taxonomy (NCBI): domain Eukaryota; kingdom Metazoa; phylum Chordata; class Actinopteri; order Salmoniformes; family Salmonidae; genus Thymallus; species Thymallus thymallus. The sequence continues at coordinate 3,063,736 of CM042398.1, read as the reverse complement.
CACCAAGGGTCTGAGGTGAGCGAGGACTAACCTTTCCAGGGTCTTCATGATGTGGGATGTTAGCGCTTCAGGTCTTAAGTCATTCAGGACAGTGGGGTGCGCCTTCTTGGGCACTGGGATCAGGCAGGATGTTTTCCACAGCACAGGGACCCTTTCTAGGCTCAGGCTAAGGTTGAAGGGACGCTGGAGTATTCCACACAGTTGGTCAGCACAGACCCTAAGCACCCTTGGGCTGATGCCATCAGGGCCCGCCGCTTTCCACTGATGTAGTCTCTCCAGCTCTCTTCACTTGGTTAGTGGTGAAAGCCAGCCAAGGTGGGGGGTGTTGAGGATCAGTCCAGAGGGAGCAGGGGCGGAGGTGGGGTCGCTGTTTGTCTCAACAGAGGTGTTGTGAGCAAAGTGGGGGTGGGACAGCTGTGAGGGTGTGTGGCCTGAGGAGCTGGAGGGGAGGTGGACAGGGCCAGTATCGAACCTGTTCAAAAATTGGTTCAGCTCATTGGCTCTGTCCTGGGTCCCCTCCGTCTGCCCACTGTTTGACTTTTTGAAGCCAGTGATATTTCTCATACCCTTCCATACCTCTCTCACCTGGCTCTGCCTCAGCTTGTCCTCCATCTTCTCCTTATACCCTCTCTTCCCCTCAGCAATCCGCAACTTCAGCTCCCTCTGGACGCATTTCAATTTGTCCCTGTCCCCCTCCTTGAAGGCCCTCTTCTTCTTATTCAGCAGGGCCTTCAGGTCGCTGGTGACCCAGGGTTTATTATTTGGAGAACAGCGTACCTTCCTGGTGGCTACAGTGTTGTCTACACAAACATAGATATAGTGGGATAAATGGAAATCATTGTGAAAGCGGCTAAAGGGTTCTTGGATCTCCAGGATGTCACAGCTGAAACATTGCAGGGAATTCTGTCTGAAGATGCATCCCCCTTTCAGGCCCCAGAGCGTGTGTAGGGATCTAAGTACATTTGACTAAGTAAAGGAGTACATTGACTTTTGTTTTTTTGAGAATAATATGTGTTTTCTTTCTTTATTTTTTATTTATATTTTTATATATATAAAAAGCCTCTTGAGATTGTCGTCCATGCGTTTCTTCTCCTTTAACGTTTTCAGAATACATCCTAAATGGTGTATTGCCGCCACCTACTGGGTGGAGTAAAAACTTAAGCTTTATATAAAAAAATATGTATTTGTTAAAGCGTCAGTTTTTACTCCAACCAGTAGGTGGCGGCAATACACCTTTTAGGATGTATTCTGAAAACGTTAAAGGAGAAGAAACGCATGGACGACAATCTCAAGAGGCTGACGGATGGAGGTTTTCTAAAATGGCGGAAGCGGATGATGAAGTGGATTCTGAATCTAATAGCGGTAGAATCGAGGAGAATTGGAATATTGGCCAAAAGTAAGGAACATGGAGCAAAGTAGAGTACAGTGAAGAGAATGTCACTTCCTATCTTGTAGGAATACGATTGTAAATGAGGAACAGTTGGATGAATTACCAATCTTGAGGAATCCATTTGAGATATCCAAACTGGTGGAGAGAGTGCTGGGAAAAGTGAAGGATCACTAGAGGCGGGCTTGTTTTTATTTTTTGTGCTTATGAGGAACAGAAGAAACGTGTTTTGAGTCTCACACGATTTGATCCGTTTGAAGTGTCGTGTGTGTCTTTTAGGAACAGGGCACCTCTCAAGGGGGTTATTTCTAGGGAATTGTGGGAAGTGGATTCCTGGAGTGATTGCTCCACGTCGGATGAATCATGTGGTGAATGAAGAAAAAGTGAATTTTCTGTTATTTTGTTTTTTGATATGGAGACTCTCCCTACTCAAGTGCAGTTGGGATATATTAACTACAAAGTCTGAGCATTTATCCCAATACTAATGTAGTGTGATCATTGTAAAGCGTTTGGTCATGTAGCAAGTGTTTGCAGAAGGGAGAAGCCGAGATGTTCAAGTTGTGGAAAGGATCATATGTGTTATAAAAGTGATGAATATGTGACATGTTGCAATTGTGGTGGGAACCATGAAGCCACGTCTTCGGAATGCCCCACAATGGTGAAAGAGAATGAGGCGGCCAAAGTCAGGGTTGTACAGAACATTTCATATGCAGAAGCTGTGAAAAGGTTTAAACTGTTTGAATGGTGCATCAAAAGAGTCCATAACTATGGTAATTAATGGCACTGCTAAGGTGGAGAGAAGGTCCAGGAAGATGGAAATAATAGTGATTGCGGCGGAGCGGTTCCTGGGGCTGAAAGATTTCTCAGCGAAGGAGTTACATGCAATATTGTCACAAGTTGTACTATCCTGTCAGGTCCTAGAGCCTGACAAGGGACATATGGAGAGTTAAAAGAAGGAAGAAGTGGGAGTTTTTTTGGTAATGTGCTATTTTTTTTTTTGGATGAATTAAGTTAGTTTCACTTATCTATTAATTTATTTATTATTTGGTGGTGTTTCAAACCGTCCAGTTGGTGGCGCAATACACCTTTTGAGATGTAGTCTGCCCACAGAAGAAGAAGAAGAAGAAGAAGAAGAAGAAGAAGGACAATCTCAAGTTAAATATTTCTTCAAAATGTCGAAACCACGGCTGTTGGCTGTGTTTCTAGTTAAGAGGCTAATAGCGGCAGCCGTCAACATATTCGGGATAGAGGAAACGTGGATAGCGCGGTGCCAGCAGCCACTAGCGGAAGTGACTGTTGAGATCATGGCAGCTGTGGAAAAGACGATAGAACAAGAGATCTCTCGTTCAAAGGAAGAGAATGAACGTCTCCGGAGGCTTCTTCTGGAGTTGGGAGCAGGTTCGTAGTTAGGTCTTGAAAGAGAGAGAGAGAGGGGTGGTTTACACAGGTAACAAATAGTTTAGCCCATAGCATGGCTAGAATGAGCTGTTTTGAACAACCACTGCCCCTCTCATTGAAGACACGGTACCAACTTTAAGGGCGAACGCGATTCTGCCGACATTGTTAGCAGAAAACAGGATCACCCATTAGAGTGAATAGGAAAATGCCAATCTTCGTGTAAATAAATACACATTTCGAAAACAATCGTGGTACCAATAAAGGCTTCTATTACTCCAGATGTACACAAGTTAAAAGGATACAAAGATATTTCCACTCGGGGATCAATAAAGTATCTATCTATCTTAGGAGGCAGTAGTATACAGCTACTCACAGTACTATGAGTGTTAGGAGGCAGTAGTATACAGCTACTCACAGTACTATGAGTGTTAGGAGGCAGTAGTATACAGCTACTCACAGTACTATGAGTGTTAGGAGGCAGTAGTATACAGCTACTCACAGTACTATGAGTGTTAGGAGGCAGTAGTATACAGCTACTCACAGTACTATGAGTGTTAGGAGGCAGTAGTATACAGCTACTCACAGTACTATGAGTGTTAGGAGGCAGTAGTATACAGCTACTCACAGTACTATGAGTGTTAGGAGGCAGTAGTATACAGCTACTCACAGTACTATGAGTGTTAGGAGGCAGTAGTATACAGCTACTCACAGTACTATGAGTGTTAGGAGGCAGTAGTATACAGCTACTCACAGTACTATGAGTGTTAGGATGCAGTAGTATACAGCTACTCACAGTACTATGAGTGTTAGGAGGCAGTAGTATACAGCTACTCACAGTACTATGAGTGTTAGGAGGCAGTAGTATACAGCTACTCACAGTACTATGAGTGTTAGGAGGCAGTAGTATACAGCTACTCACAGTACTATGAGTGTTAGGAGGCAGTAGTATACAGCTACTCACAGTACTATGAGTGTTAGGAGGCAGTAGTATACAGCTACTCACAGTACTATGAGTGTTAGGATGCAGTAGTATACAGCTACTCACAGTACTATGAGTGTTAGGAGGCAGTAGTATACAGCTACTCACAGTACTATGAGTGTTAGGAGGCAGTAGTATACAGCTACTCACAGTACTATGAGTGTTAGGAGGCAGTAGTATACAGCTACTCACAGTATCTACCTATCTACCCACCCAGTCATTGACAGTGATGCAAATTAATACAAAAAGTGGAATTATGCTTAACGAGGATGGAATGTTGTTATATAAATTCAACAAAATAAAATAATTTGTTAACTTGACAAAAATCTGTTGAAATCACTCTGGATGTATTAGACTTCAGAATTGCATTGGGGCATACTTATTTCACTGTACAGCCTTACCTATAGACTGTGGATCAATGACATGGGGTATCAGTCTACTCAGTGACACCCAGAGAACATTAGCGTTGTATCTCTTATTGTGGTACTCTGAAACAACTGAATTGAGAGACATTTATTGTACCAGTCAACCTACTATGTGTATTGAACACTATTCCAGAGGAAAAACAATACAACATGTATGTTTTGGAGTCTGATGACTCTGAGGAAGTTGGGGAAAAAGCTCCTGGGTACCGAGTAGACTGATACCCCATTTCATTGATCCCCAATCCTCAGGTAAAGCTGTACAGTGCAATATGAATGTCAACACACACAATAGGCTGACTGGGGAGGTGATTTCTCACAGTCACAGTCCCGTGATATGAGCTGCAACGCTAATATTTGCGTAAACTGTGTCATTGAGTATAGACTGATTTCATTGCTCCACATTACAACCTTGCTTAACATTCTCTAGTCTAAAAATTGCAAAATTCCACCAATTGTAACCTTCTGCGTCACTTGCAAATAGGTACTTTTATTTTGAAGGCGAACCGCAAATTCCACTATTGTGGCTATTTTCACAACACATAACCCGGTCCGGTCAATCCTCACCAGCCAGATGCAGTTTACTGGCTGCTTATAATGTTTTCTTTGGGCAACAGGGTTAAGTAGCTGACTAGCAAGTTATTTTCATGAACTCAAGTTCAAGTGGCTACCTAGCTAATACTTACTCACATGGATTCCTCAATAATTGCTAAGAATATTGAAAATGACTGCAGTTTCTATTGGTCATTGTTTTCAGACTGGTTGCATTGGTGCTAGCTAGGTACTGTTACCAAGCTAAAGCTAGCTAGCTACCCCAGAAGTTGCTAATAACATCTGTATCAAATATATTTGCAAACATTTTTGATCCTGATCTTATTTCAAATGCTCACACAGACGTTTTCCCATTCGGTCGAACAAATAATGCCTTATTACCAATGAGGAATTGTAAACACATGGTTCGTGGCCGGTGTGTGCTTGTTTGCAGACTTTTTTTTGTACAGCTCTGACAGTGCTGTTGATCGTAGTGGTGGCGCTTGGCTTGCACGTGCAAATTCAGCACATACAACATTCTATAATAGTGTAACGTCTCAGTCCGACGTACAGAAGGAGCCGGAGGCACAGATGTTATTTCCAACGATTTATTCAGACTAAACAAAACTCAGGCAGCTATAGGCTACTGCCCACGCCCTAACTACACGCACTCACTCAAGTATAAACACACGGAACAGAAACTGGGAGAATGTGCTAACACTTATTGCTAACACACAGGAACACAGGTTGGAATATGCTTCAAGAAAAAACAGACTGACTAAAAACCCACCTAAACTTCCCCTATATAACTGTTACCCTGGTAACACTCAGGTGCCGCCCCCCACGATTAACCGACCACCCAGAGCACCAATCAGCAGGACGATCAGGAACTTTACACAGTACAGGGTCGCCACACAGCTCCCTCCCTTACAAGCCCTCGACCCCGAGGGCACAAACAAAGTCATTAAGGCGACCCGGAGGCCTCCTCTCTCTCTGGGTTCTCCCTGTGTTCTCCCCCCCGAGTGTCTCTTCCCCTACAGCCACAGCTGGCAGCTCTGTCCCTGCCTCTGAATGACCCGCCCCCTGGCTGTCCCCACTGTCCCTTTTCTCACCCCCCATTGTCTGTCTGCCCCTGTAAGGAGCTAGTCTGTCCCGGTGCACCACCACTCTGCGTCCCCTTGGTGGGCTCTGGATCCTGTACACTACCTCCCCCACACGCTCTGACAGGGCCCTAACCATGCACTGTCCAGTTTAGGACACCGTCCCTTCTTCCTGGCTGGGTTGTACAGCCACACCAGCTCACCCACCTCATAGTGGCGCCCTTTCGCCCGCACGTCGTAGTGCCGCTTCTGACGTATGCCTACACTTGCCAACTGTTGCCTGGCGAATGTGTGAGCCGTCTCCAGCCGATCTTGTAGCCTCCGGGCGTAGTCGAGACCGTACAAAAATGGGGCTTCATCCGGTGGGCGGCCGAATGAGACCATTTCAGCTGGGGTGCGCAGCTCCATTCCCAGCATGAGCAGAGCCGGTGAAGCCGGTGAGCAGCCGGTGGAGTCCTGAACAGCTGACCGACATGCCATGAGGACCAGGGGAAGGTGGGTGTCCCAATCGTTTTGATGTTTTGCCGTCACTGTGGCCAGCTGTTTACCTAAGGTCCGGTGGAATCTCTCCACCAAACCATCGCTCTGTGGATGAAGAGGGGTGATGCGGGTCTTCTCCACCCCCAGCCGCTGGCACATCTCGGCGAACACTCAAAGACTCAAAGTTCCTCCCTTGGTCAGTGTGGATTGTCTCAGGCACCCCAAACCGGCTGATGAAACCCCCCAGCAGCGCGTTGACAATCGTCTCCACCTCCTGGTCAGGGAGGGGGTAAGCTTCGGGACATTTTGTAAAGTAATCTATTGCAGTCAGAATCCCTCTATTTCCTCCATTGGAGGGCGGTGTGTTCGGTGCGCACAACAAAGGTGATGCCACAGAGGTAATATTTGAAGTGGCGCACAGCTGCTACTACCGCCAACAGCTCACGGCGAGTCACACAGTAGCGACGCTCCTCTTTACTGAAGGTTCTGCTGAAATATGCCACCACTCTCTCTCCCTCCGGGCCCAGCTGTGACAGCACTGCCCCCATGCCTACGTTGCTGGCGTCGGTGTCGAGGACAAAGGGCTGTGACGGGTCAGGCGCAGCAAGAATGGGGGCTTCCGCCAAGGCACGTTTAAGGGTGCCAAAGGCTTGCTGACACTCCCCTGTCCAATTAAACTCCAGGCCTGTGAGGGGAGAAGCGATGCTGGAGAACCCCCTCACAAACCTGCGATGGTAGGAAGCCATCCCTAGGAAGCTCTTCACCTGCTGTTTCGTCTTCGGGACAGGCCAGTCCCAAACAGCCTCCACTTTGTCATGCATGGTGCTGATGCCCTTTCCTCCGACACGATGCCCCAGAAACGTCACCTCTCGCTGCATGAAGTGGTATTTCTCTGGGTGTAGCTTCAGCCCCGCCCCCGTCACTCTCTCCATCACTCTCCGCAGTGCTGTCAACGCCCTTTCGAAGGAGGCTCCGTAAGCGAGGATGTCGTCTAGATAGACCAGGCACTGTTGACTAGGCACGTCTGACAGCACCTGGTCCATGAGGCGCTCATAGTGGATTGTGCGTTAGAGTCCAAAGCACAACACTTTAAACTGCCAGTGGCCACGGTGGGTGGAAAAGGCTGTTTTAGCCAGTAGCCGCTGCGTAGGTCAAGGGAGGAGAACCAGGAGGACCCCCTCACTAAGTCGAGACTCATCTATACAGGGAAGCGGGTAAGAGTCCTTCTTAGTGACAGCATTCAGTCCTCTATAGTCCACACAGAAACGCAGCTTTCCCCCTTTTTTAGGAACCATGACTACAGGGGCTGACCAAGGGCTATTAGACGGCTCGAAACCCGCCCTCTCCATCTCCTCCACAGCCTTGTCTGCAGCCTCCTGTCTCGCCAGTGGAATGCGTCGAGGTCTGATTTTTACTGGTCGAGCATTGGCTTTGTCGATGTTATGCTGCACTAGGGGGGTGAGGCCGACATCATGCTCCCCCCACGCAAAACAGTCTTTAAATTCTGTCAGGAGATGTCTCAGTTGTTCTTGCTGTTCTGCGTTGAGTCCCTCCACAATCAGCAGGACGATCAGGAACTTTACACAGTACAGGGTCGCCACAATAGAATAGTGTTATTTGACATGTATCTTTTTTGACACACAAAGACCCAAACAGCGTTCCATAAATGAGAGGCTTAATGGAAAAGCAACGGAGCTGTAGAAATAGACCCGAGTTCATGAGTTGAATGACCGTAAATATCTATTTTCCCAGTCTAAGCTCATCCCCAGTTGATTTGAACGCCCGGAAGTCTGAGATTTCCGAGTTCCTATTTTTAAACGTAGCATTAGTCGACATAAACTCCCCCATGAGAAGCCAACATAACAGACTAATTTGGCTTCAAATGCTACATTGAGTCTCCACATAAGGATGAATGGTGTCACGTGATCCATTTCAACTTACTGTGGCGGTGGGCTGGACTGTTGGTCATTATAATGGGAGAATTTGAAACAAAATATCTAATGGAAGGTATTATTAAGCAGACCTTCTGTTAGCCACTAAACTAGAATAGATTCCCACCTACAGCTCTACTGTCGGAAATGGCTTGTTCTGTTCTTATAAGTCAATTGGTGGAGCTGGTGCAAAATATGGAAGAGAACCGTGCCATATCCCATTCCTAGATTGAGGTTCGTTTTCCGAGCAATATCTTGCGCCCGGCTTCGCCATGTGACTAATCAAAACAGAAGGCATTTCCAACCAAACAGGAGAGCAGAGCTTTTAAGGTTAAAATATATTCTAGCTACCCATAGCTTAGCCACGTTCTCTAACTATCCGTTCTACCTACATGTTCTAGTGAAGGAGGCCTGTATTCTCTTTCTGTTAAAATGTTTATTTAACCAGGTGAGTTGACTGAGAACACGTTCTCATTTACAGCAACAACCTGGGGAATAGTTGGAGGGGGATGAATGAGCCAATTGGAAGCTGGGGATGATTAGATGGGCATGACGGTATGAGGGCCAGATATGGAACTTAACCAGGACACCGGGGTTAACACCCTTTGGTCACTAAAGATGCCATGGGATCTTTAGTGACCAAAGGGAGTCAGGACACCTGTTTAGATTGGTCTTTCAGACAGGATCAATAAAGTACCTGTCTATGACTAGGGTGGCTGGAGGCTTGGCCTTCCTCTGACACCGCCTGGTATAGAGGTCCTGGATGGCAGGAAGCTTAGCCCCAGTGATGTACTGGGCAGTACGCACTACCCTCTGTACGCACACAGATTAAAGAGGAAGAGGAGGAACTCAAGACCAGTCAGGAGGAAGAGCAGCGTCACAGACTTGAGTCTGTTCCCACAGATGTTGTACGCCCTACCCTCTGTACGCCCTACCCTCTGTACGCCCTACCCTCTGTACGCCCTACCCTCTGTACGCCCTACCCTCTGTACGCCCTACCCTCTGTACGCCCTACCCTCTGTACGCCCTACCCTCTGTACGTCCTACCCTCTGTACGTCCTACCCTCTATACGCACAAATGTGAAGCATCTTAGTTTTGTCTAGCTTGATCATTATTTCCTCTCCTTTCTCTCCAGACCCCCAGCAGCTAACTGTCCCTGAAGAGGAGGTTCCCCCTGAGCAGCAGGAGTGGAGCCCCAGTCTGGGTCAGGAGCACCCAGAGCCCACACAGATTAAAGAGGAAGAGGAGGAACTCAAGACCAGTCAGGAGGAAGAGCAGCGTCACAGACTTGAGTCTGTTCCCACAGATGTTGTACAGTTCATATTTACTGCTCCTCCCTGTGTGGAAATAGACTCTGATCAGGATCGGGAGAGGGACTCTCTACCCACCAACACAACTGAACAGATCCAAACAGAACCTGATGGAGAGGACTACAGAGTATCAGAACTAACCAATGACTATCTGCTCCTCTCTGCAGTAAATCCAGACTGTTCTGGAGCTCAGAGTGAAATCATTGTAAGTGTGGATGAAGACGAGAGTGAAGAACTTCTGTCAGAGTTAAAGACCCTCAAATCAAGGAGAACACAGCCAGAGAAACAACGAAGCTCTCTAGTCTGCAGCGAGGCCAAGACAACCAGTGAGCTAAAAGAACCGTTGAAGTCTCACACAAATAAGAAACCATTCAAGTGTCCTGTGTGCAATAAACGCTATAAGACACTAGGTGGTTTAAAAACACATCAGAGAATTCACTCAACTAAAACATATCATCACTGCAAGAAATGTGGCAAAGTTTTCAACTTGTTGCAGCAGTGGAAGAAACATATGAAGAATCACACAGGGGAGAAATCACCTACATGTCATGAACTACCAAACCATCTGAAAACGCATATGAGAATTCACACCGTAGAGAAACCGTATCAGTGTCCAACATGTGAAAAAGGCTTTAAATCAGCAAAAGGCCTAATGAGACATCAGAGAATTCACACCAAAGAGAAACTCTATCAGTGTCCTATATGTGAAAAATGCTTAAAGTCAAAATCTGATCTTAAACACCACAAGAAAATTCACACTGGCGAATATACCTGCAACGATTGTGGCAAGTGCTACCGAACCAAGACAGGCTTAGAAGAGCATGTGAGGACTCACACAGGGGAGAAACCATTTAAGTGTTCTGTATGTGAAAAGTGTTTTACTTCAACAACTATTCTAAGACGCCACGAGAGAACTCACAGTGGAGAGAAACCACATGGATGCACACAATGCAACAAATGCTTCCCCATCAAATCAGACCTGGTTAAACACATGAGAACTCACACAGGGGAGAAACCGTATAGCTGCAAAGCATGTGGGAAATGTTTCAGTCATAACATAAGCCTGAGACTGCATATGAGAACACACACAGGGGAGAAACCATTTAGCTGCAAAGAATGTGGCAAAAGCTTTTCTGTTAACAGTAACCTAAGAATGCACATGAAAATTCACACAGGAGAGAAATCGTTTTGTTGCCAAGAATGTGGTAAATGTTTTCGGCATAAAATTAGCCTGAGACTGCATATGATGACCCACAGTGGTGGAGAGAATCTACATGGATGCACTCAATGCAACAAATGCTTTCCCATCAAATCACTCCTGCTTAAGCACATGAGAACGCACACAGGGGAGAAATCTTATAGCTGTAAAGAATGTACCAAATGTTTCCTTCATAACATTAGCCTAAGACTGCACATGAGAACGCACACAGGGGAGAAATCCTATACCTGCAAAGCATGTGGCAAATGTTTCCAACACAAGATGGTTCTGACAAGGCATATGAGAAGTCACACAGGAGAGAATCCATATAAGTGTCCTCTTTGTGTCAATTCCATTTTGTCATCAAGTGGACTAAAACATCAACAGCATATTCACTTGGGAGAGAAACCAGAGACCATCCAACCAGAGAAACCATCGTGCCTCTGCAGCGATTGTGGCAAATGCTTCCCAACTATGAAAACCCTGAGAGACCATATGAGGACCACACACGGAGAAAGAAGGCATCAGTGCTCTGTTTGTGGAGATTATTTTATATCATTGGGCTCTCTTAAAGTTCACCAGAGAATTCACATTGGAGAGAAACCCCACCAGTGCTCTGTTTGTGGAAAATATTTTGCATTGTAGTGATCAGAGGTTTGGCTCTTTTTACAGACTGATCTTTGACTCATTAAATCAAAATAACTAATCTTTCAACTCATTTAATTCATTTGAGTCAGTAATGGCCGGAGCATGCAGGACTCCCCTACCGGTGAATGATGAACTGATGTCGAAAGAATCATGATTCTATAAGTCTTGTTCATAATAAGGGGCTTATTGGAGCTGTCATTTTAAACAATGTACATTTGTGATTGCCATACATAAAATATATACTATTTCTTGATACCTTTAAAAGGATGTATAGATATGGCCTGACTATATTGTAAAAACTCTTGACAGAATCCCTTGGCAGAGGTTTGACTGCCGTGAGGGAAAGAAGCACAATATAATTTGTGAACTGCAGCACCCCAAACAAATGATTTGGTTCTACAAAGCTGTGTCCATAACATTCAATAATCAATTAATTGTATTAATTATTGCACTGTTCAATTATCAGATCTGAACATTTATTTTTCTCTATTCTGTCTGCAGCCTTGTCTTCTTCTTCTTCTCTATTCTGTCTGCAGCCTTGTCTTCTTCTTCTTCTCTAATCTGTCTGCAGCCTTGTCTTCTTCTTCTTCTCTATTCTGTCTGCAGCCTTGTCTTCTTCTTCTTCTCTATTCTGTCTGCAGCCTCGGAGGAGCTCGTATCAGTCCTATAGTGGGACGTATTGCGGCCAACAGGTCAAACGAACAACTAAAATTAACGAGTCACTCAGAAAAACTAATCATGAAGATGGTTCAAGTCTGGCGCAAAGGATGTACTGCATTCTTGGGAACGGGCACAAAACACATCATCTTCGTGAAGAAAAGACAGAGAAAAAAGGGGCAGAGGTCGGGCTGCCTTCTGAGAATTCGCAGGCAAGTGAGTAAACCCCCACTGCCATCCCGTTCTATTGGCCAACGTGCAATCATTGGAAAATAAAATGGTTGATTTAAGGTCAAGGATATCCTACCAACGGGACATTAAAGACTGTAATATCTTATGTTTCACCAAGTTGTGGCTGAATGATGACACTTATAATATAGAGCTGGAGGGGTTTTCCCTGCATCGCCAGGACAGAGAAGCTACGTCTGGTAAGATGCGGGGCGGGGGTGTGTGTGTATTTGTCAATAACAGCTGGTGCGGCATGTCTAATATTAAAAAAGTCTTGAGGTATTGCTCGCCTGAGGTAGAGTACCTTATGATATTTACCACCACAGACCGATGCTGGCACTAAGACCGCACTCAACCAGCTGTATAAGGCCATAAGCAAACAAGAAAATGCTCATCCAGAAGCGGCGCTCCTAGTGGCCGGGGACTTTAATGCAGGCAAATCAGTTTGACCTCATTTCCACCAGCATGTCACATGTGCAACCAGAGGGGAAAAATGTTTTTTAGACCACCTTTACTCCACACATAGAGATGCACACAAAGCTCTCCATTTGGCAAATCTGACCATAATTCTATCCTCCTGATTCCTGCTTACAAGCAATAACTAAAACAGGAAGTACCAGTGACTCGCTCTATACGGAAGTGGTCAGATTTTTTTTATTTTTTTTATTTCACCTTTATTTAACCAGGTAGGTCAGTTGAGAATAAGTTCTCATTTACAACTGCGACCTGGCCAAGACAAAGCAAAGCAGTGCGACAAAAACAACAACACAGAGTTACACATTAAACAGTCAAAAACACAATAGAGAATCTATATACAGAGTGCAAATGTAGTGCAAAATGCATTAAGGTTAGGAAGGTGGGACAATAAATAGGCCATAGTGGTGAAATAAATTACAGATTAGCATTAACACTGGAATGATGGATGTGCAAATAGAGATACTGGAGTGCAAGATTAGCGAAAAATAATAAAAATCAATATGGGGATGAGGTAGTAGGGTGGGCTATTTACAGAAGGGCTATATACAGGTGCAGTGATCGATAAGCAGCTTTGACAGCTGATGCTTAAAGTTAGTGAGGGAGATAGGAACCTCCAGCTTCAATGATTTTTGCAATTCGTTCCAGTCATTGGCAGCAGAGAACTGGAAGGAATGGCGGCCAAAGGAGGTGTTGGCTTTGGGGGTGACCAGTGAGATATACCTGCTGGAGCGCATGCTATGGGTGGGTGTTGCTATGGTGACCAGTGAGCTGAGATAGGGCGGGGATTTACATAATAAAGACTTATAGATGACCTGGAGCCAGTGGGTTTGGCGACGAATATATAATGGAAGGCCAGCCAACGAGAGCAGACAGGTCGCAGTGGTGGGTAGTATATGGGGCTTTGGTAACAAAACGGATGGCACTGTGATAGATTACATCCAATTTGCTGAGCAGAGTGTTGGAGGCTAATTTGTAAATGACATCGCCGAATCAAGGATCGGTAGGATAGTCAGTTTTACAAGGGCATGTTTGGCAGCATGAGTGAAGGAGGCTTTGTTGTGAAATAGGAAGCCGATTTTGGATTGGAGATGGTTGATGTGAGTCTATAAATTGAGTTTACAGTCTAACCAGACGCCTAGGTATTTGTAGGCTGATGACACGGATGCTATGCTACAGGACTGTTTTGCTGCACAGACTGGAATATTTTCCGGGATTCGTCCAATAGCATTGAGGAGTATACCACCTCAGTCATCGGCTTCATCAATAAATGCATCGACGACGTCGTCCTCACAGTGACCGTACATACATATCCCAACCAGAAGCCATGGATTACAGGCAACATCCGCATTGAGCTAAAGGCTAGAGCTAAAGGCTAGAGCTGCCACTTTCAAAGAGCGGGACACTCATCCGGATGCTTATAAGAAATCCTGATACGCCCTCAGACAAATCATCAAACAGGCAAAGTGTCAATACAGGATTAAGATTGAGTCCTACAACACCGGCTCTGAGGCTCGTCGGATGTGGCAGGACTTGAAAACTATTACGGACTACAAAGGGAAAACCAGCCGTGAGCTGCCCAGTGATGTGAGCCTACCAGACGAGCTAAATGCCTTTTATGCTCCGAGGCAAGCAACACTGAAGCATGCATGGAAGCACCAGTTGTTCCAGGAGACTGCGCGATAACGCTCTCGGTAGCCGACGTGAGCAAGACCTTTAAACAGGTCAACATTCACAAAGCCAGACGGATTACCAGGGCGTGTACTCAAAGCATGCGCCGACCAACTGGCAAGTGTCTGTAATACCTACATGTTTCTAGCAGACTACCATAGTCCCTGTGACCAACAAAGCAAAGGTAATCTGCCTAAATGATTACCGCCCCGTAGCACTCACGTCGGTAGCCATGAAGTGATTTGAAAGGCTGGTCATGGCTCACATCAACAGCATCATCCCGGATTCCTTAGACCCACTCCAATTCGCATACCGGCCCCAACAGATCTACAGAAACAATTTGGCATGGTTCCCCAGATCCTCAAAAAGTTCTACAGCTGCACCATCGAGAGCATCCTGACAGGTTACATCACCGCCTGGTATGGCAACTGCTCGGCATCTGACCGTAAGGCACAACAGAGTGTAGTGCATACTGCCCAGTACATCACTGGGGCCAAGCTTCCTGCAATTCAGGAGGACTTGTATACCAGGCGGTGTCAGAGGAAAGCCCACAATTGTCAAAGACTGTTCTCTCTGCTACCGCACGGCAAGCGGTACCGGAGCACCAAGTCTAGGACCAAAAGGCTTCTTAACAGCTAACAGCAACAATTAATCAAATGGCCACCCGGACTATTTACATGAACCCCCCCTACATTAGTTTTAACACTGCTGCTACCCACTGTCTATTATCTATACATAGTCACTCACTGGACTCTACCCACACACACTCACTGGACCCTACACACACACTCACTGGACTCTACCCACACACACTCACTGGACCCTACACACACTCACTGGACTCTACCCACACACTCACTGGACTCTACCCACACACACTCACTGGACTCTACCCACACACTCACTGGACTCTACCCACACACTCACTGGACCCTACCCACACACTCACTGGACTCTACTCACATACTCGCTCTACCCACACACTCACTGGACTCTACCCACACACTCACTGGACTCTACGCACATACTCACTGGACCCTACCCACACACTCACTGGACTCTACGCACATACTCGCTCTACCCACACACTCACTGGACTCTACCCACACACTCACTGGACTCTACCCACACACTCACTGGACTCTACGCACATACTCACTGGACTCTACCCACACACTCACTGGACTCTACGCACATACTCACTGGACCCTACCCACACACTCACTGGACTCTACCCACATACTCGCTCTACCCACATACTCGCTCTACCCACACACTCACTGGACCCTACCCACACACTCACTGGACTCTACGCACATACTCGCTCTACCCACACACTCACTGGACTCTACCCACACACTCACTGGACTCTACCCACACACTCACTGGACTCTACGCACATACTCACTGGACCCTACCCACACACTCACTGGACTCTACGCACATACTCGCTCTACCCACATACTCGCTCTACCCACACACTCACTGGACCCTACCCACACACTCACTGGACTCTACGCACATACTCGCTCTACCCACACACTCACTGGACTCTACCCACACACTCACTGGACTCTACGCACATACTCACTGGACCCTACCCACACACTCACTGGACTCTACGCACATACTCGCTCTACCCACATACTCGCTCTACCCACACACTCACTGGACCCTACCCACACACTCACTGGACTCTACGCACATACTCGCTCTACCCACACACTCACTGGACTCTACCCACATACTCACTGGACCCTACCCACACACTCACTGGACTCTACGCACATACTCGCTCTACCCACATACTCGCTCTACCCACACACTCACTGGACCCTACCCACACACTCACTGGACTCTACGCACATACTCGCTCTACCCACACTCACTGGACTCTACCCACACACTCACTGGACTCTACCCACACACTCACTGGACTCTACGCACATACTCGCTGGACCCTACCCACACACTCGCTGGACTCTACGCACACACTCACACATAGACATTCTCTCCCACTCTTCACACACGCTGCTGCTACTCTGTTTACTATCTATCCTGATTGACTAGTCACTTTAACCCCTATGTAAATATTACCGATTGTACAATGACTCGGTGCCGGTACCCCCTGTATATAGCCTCGATATTGTTTTTTTTATTGTGTTACTTTTTATAATTAGATTTTTTTTACTCTTTCTTGAACTTCATTGTTGGTTAGGGTTCGTAAGTAAGCATTTCACTGTAAGGTCTATACCTGTTGTATTGTTGGTTAGGGCTTGTTAGTAAGCATTTCACTGTAAGGTCTACACCTGTTGTATTGTTGGTTAAGGGCTTGTTAGTAAGCATTTCACTGTAAGGTCTACACCGGTTGTATTGTTGGTTAAGGGCTTGTTAGTAAGCATTTCACTGTAAGATCTACACCTGTTGTATTGTTGGTTAAGGACTTGTCAGTAAGCATTTCACTGTAAGGTCTACACCTGTTGTATTGTTGGTTAAGGACTTGTTAGTAAGCATTTCACTATAAGGTCTACACCTGTTGTATTGTTGGTTAAGGGCTTGTTAATAAGCATTTCACTGTAAGGTCTACACCTGTTGTATTCAGCGCATGTGACAAATAAAGTTTGATTTGATTTGATCAAAGGCACATTATTGACCAGCAAACTTACTTTTAAAGGCGATTTTAGTGACGTTCATGGAGATCGGCTCTAAGGTGAACT
This sequence comes from Thymallus thymallus, assembly GCA_023634145.1. NCBI lineage: Eukaryota > Metazoa > Chordata > Actinopteri > Salmoniformes > Salmonidae > Thymallus > Thymallus thymallus. The sequence goes on along the minus strand of CM042398.1, from coordinate 3,046,604 downwards.
ACAATCTGCAGTTCAAGCAACAACAACTGTCACGTCCATGCCCACTACCTCGACCATGTACTAACCACCGGCATGACGACGATGGCAGCCTTATCCAAGCGCCCATCACCTGTTTCACATTCCTGATTTTGGGGTGCTCCCCTGATTCCACCCGTCCACACACCGGTTCCCATTCCCTGGTGAATGCAGTCTCCACAAACACGGAACATTGACATTAACATTGCCTTCAAACGTCAAACACACTTTAGCGCGGCTCTTCAGCTCTACAGATTGAATCTAACCCTTTATCTTGTTTACAAACAATAGAGTCAAACCAACCTCTATTTTAGGTCCTGCTGGAGTTACCTGTTGAACTACTTAGTCAGCTGGAGCTCATGATGGATTCATACGTTATATTATTCAGGAAATAATGGGTTAATAAAACATTATGAACACCTGCTCTTTCCATGACAGACTGACCAGGTGACACAGACTGACCAGGTGAAAGCTATGGTCCCTTATTGATGTCACCTTTTAAAGATTTGTAAAGCTTTAGACAATTGAGACATGGCAACTCAATATTAGGAAGGTCTTCTTAATGTGTTGTATACTCAGTGTATATCAAAAACAACATGTACAACATGAATGTACCAAATGTGAATTGACACTTTAAAATTCAAGTGCAGTGTGCTTATCAAAGTTGTGTGATTGGAACCCTCCAATAAAGGGCAGAGGTGGAGAAATTACCCAATCATCATCCTTGAGTAAAAGTAAAGACACCTTCATAGAAAATGACTGAAGTAAAAATGAAAGTCACAGTAAAATACGACTTGAGTAAAAGTCTAAAAGTATTTGGTTCTATATATACTTAAGTATCAAAAGTAAAAGTATAAATCATTCCGTATTTTAAGCAAACCAGACAGCATCATGTTCTTGTTTAATGTACGGATAGCCAGGGGAACACTCCAACACTCAGACATCATTTACAGATAGCCAGGGGAACACTCCAACACTCAGACATCATATACAGAGAGCCAGGGGAACACTCCAACACTCAGACATCATTTACAGATAGCCAGGGGAACACTCCAACACTCAGACATCATTTACAGATAGCCAGGGGAACACTCCAACACTCAGACATCATTTACAGATAGCCAGGGGAACACTCCAACACTCAGACATCATTTACAGATAGCCAGGGGAACACTCCAACACTCAGACATCATTTACAGATAGCCAGGGGAACACTCCAACACTCAGACATCATTTACAGATAGCCAGGGGAACACTCCAACACTCAGACATCATTTACAGATAGCCAGGGGAACACTCCAACACTCAGACATCATTTACAGATAGCCAGGGGAACACTCCAACACTCAGACATCATTTACAAACAAAGCATGTGTGTTTAGTGAGTCCTCCAGATCAGAGGCTGTAGGGATGACCAGGGATGTTCTCTTGATAAGTGTGTGAATTGGACCATTTCCTGTCCTGCTAAGCATTTAAAATGTAACCAGTACTTTTGGGTGTCAGGGAAGGTGTACATTATTTTCTTTAGGAATTTATTTTTATTTAAGTACTTTAGGGCTGTGTCCCCACTAGGAGTAGCGTGATTGAATCCCTCTAGCCAGTAAAGGGTGTGCCCCCACTAGGAGTTGTGTGATTGAATCCCTCTAGCCAGTAAAGGGTGTGTCCCCACTAGGAGTAGTGTGATTGAATCCCTCTAGCCAGTAAAGGGTGTGTCCCCATTAGGAGTAGTGTGATTGAATCCCTCTAGCCAGTAAAGGGTGTGAGCCAACATATGCAGTGTTTACCATGAATGCAGTCTCAGCTAACAAATACTGCCTTTAAATATCAATCACACTAACGCTGAACTTCAGCGATATGGACTAAATAGAGCCCTTAGACAGAGGAATAGAGCTCTTAGACAGAGGAATAGAGCCCTTAGACAGAGGAATAGAGCCCTTAGACAGAGGAATAGAGCCCTTAGACAGAGGAATAGAGCCATTAGACAGAGGAATAGAGCCCTTAGACAGATGAATAGAGCCATTAGACAGAGGAATAGAGCCCTTAGACAGAGGAATAGAGCCATTAGACAGAGGAATAGAGCCCTTAGACAGAGGAATAGAGCCATTAGACAGAGGAATAGAGCCCTTAGACAGAGGAATAGAGCCCTTAGACAGGATAACAGCTAAGGCACAGCCCACCATCCCTCAGAGAAAGAGAGAAGAGGAGGGGGGGACAAACACATGAATAGAAAGAGAGAGGGGGAGGGAGAGAGAGGGGGAGGAAGAGAGAGGGGAGGTCAGAAAGGAAGACAAAAGGAGAGAGGAGCGACGTAGAGACCGTAGAGTAAAATCATTACAAGGAGAAAGAAAGAGAGACTAACCAACGTTGAGATAATGTCCTGTCACCGCTATCATAACGGCCAGACAACATATAGGCCTTGTGTTGCTCTGTAAATAAGTCACGTGACTTGTAGTACAGAGCTTGCGACTCAAATGGCACCCTCTTCCCTAAACAGCATACAACTCTTGACCAGAGCACTATGGGCCCTGGTCTAAAGTAGTGCACTATGGGCCCTGGTCTAAAGTAGTGCACTATGGGCCCTGGTCTAAAGTAGTGCACTATGGGCCCTGGTCTAAAGTAGAGCACTATGGGCCCTGGTCTAAAGTAGAGCACTATGGGCCCTGGTCTAAAGTAGTGCACTATGGGCCCTGGTCTAAAGTAGTGCACTATGGGCCCTGGTCTAAAGTAGTGCACTATGGGCCCTGGTCTAAAGTAGTGCACTATGGGCCCTGGTCTAAAGTAGTGTACTATGGGCCCTGGTCTAAAGTAGAGCACTATGGGCCCTGGTCTAAAGTAGTGCACTATGGGCCCTGGTCTAAAGTAGTGCACTATGGGCCCTGGTCTAAAGTAGTGCACTATGGGCCCTGGTCTAAAGTAGTGTACTATGGGCCCTGGTCTAAAGTAGTGTACTATGGGCCCTGGTCTAAAGTAGTGCACTATGGGCCCTGGTCTAAAGTAGTGCACTATGGGCCCTGGTCTAAAGTAGTGCACTATGGGCCCTGGTCTAAAGTAGTGCACTATGGGCCCTGGTCTAAAGTAGTGCACTATGGGCCCTGGTCTAAAGTAGTGCACTATGGGCCCTGGTCTAAAGTAGAGCACTATGGGCCCTGGTCTAAAGTAGTGCACTATGGGCCCTGGTCTAAAGTAGTGCACTATGGGCCCTGGTCTAAAGTAGTGCACTATGTAGAGAATAGGGGGCCATATGAAAGAATACAAAGTATTTTTCTCCCTCCATTTTGTTAGACACTTTTCCATAACATAATGTTATAAACTGTAAAACATCTAACGTTACAAAATACATATTTACATTTTGTTTTTTAAATAATTCATACTAAAATAGCTATCATAAAAACATCTGCGGAATATATATTTTTAATAAGTTTAATTTAAAGGTACACTCAGCGATATGACTAGATTCAGAAAGTAAACGAAGAGCGTAGAAGCGTGAGGCTCAACTTCTCTGCTGTTTTGATCCCGTGGCTCCCACGCTGTGAACAACGTGAACAGAACTCGTGCAGAGGCGCAGAAACTGTGTGAGAGAGAAGTATCTGCGGTGTTGCTCGTGGCAACATCATTTAGCTCAGTCTACCTTTAAAAATGTCTGAGACTGAAAACGTAACTAAAAGTTGCCCATGGACACAGAGAGGTAACTAAGCAACAGTGTTCTTTGAGGTCAGTGTGGGTTTGAACCTGGGTCGACTGCAGGGGGGGAGAAGGGTGATGGTGGGAGGTAGGGATGTCAGGAGAGGGGGAGGGAGTAGCTACTAGATAGGCCTTTGTGTCCAATGAGCTAGAAGGAGGTGTAACTGTGGTATGAGCTGACATATCGGTGAGCAGCTGAGTGTCACAAACCACTCCCCTTTCTTATTTCCACAAGTTGAAAACAGTTTAGTGTGTGTGGTGTGTGTGTGTGTGTGTGCTGTGTGTGTGTGTGTGTGTGTTAGTGTGTGTGCGTGTTGCAGGTGATGTATATAGGGGAGGTGTCCTGTTAATACAGCACCTTTATTCAGACAGAGATGTGTGGGTTAATACTGCACCTTCATTCAGACAGAGATGTGTGGGTTAATACAGCACCTTTATTCAGACAGAGGTGTGGGTTAATACAGCACCTTTATTCAGACAGAGATGTGTGGGTTAATACTGCACCTTTATTCAGACAGAGATGTGTGGGTTAATACAGCACCTTTATTCAGACAGAGATGTGTGGGTTAATACTGCACCTTTATTCAGACAGAGATGTGTGGGTTAATACAGCACCTTTATTCAGACAGAGATGTGTGGGTTAATACTGCACCTTTATTCAGACAGAGATGTGGGTTAATACAGCACCTTTATTCAGACAGAGGTGTGGGTTAATACAGCACCTTTATTCAGACAGAGGTGTGGGTTAATACTGCACCTTTATTCAGACAGAGATGTGGGTTAATACAGCACCTTTATTCAGACAGAGGTGTGGGTTAATACAGCACCTTTATTCAGACAGAGGTGTGGGTTAATACTGCACCTTTATTCAGACAGAGATGTGGGTTAATACAGCACCTTTATTCAGACAGAGATGTGTGGGTTAATACAGCACCTTTATTCAGACAGAGGTGTGGGTTAATACAGCACCTTTATTCAGACAGAGGTGTGGGTTAATACTGCACCTTTATTCAGACAGAGATGTGGGTTAATACAGCACCTTTATTCAGACAGAGGTGTGGGTTAATACAGCACCTTTATTCAGACAGAGGTGTGGGTTAATGCAGCACCTTTATTCAGACAGAGGTGTGGGTTAATACAGCACCTTTATTCAGACAGAGATGTGTGGGTTAATACTGCACCTTTATTCAGACAGAGGTGTGGGTTAATACAGCACCTTTATTCAGACAGAGGTGTGGGTTAATACAGCACCTTTATTCAGACAGAGATGTGTGGGTTAATACAGCACCTTTATTCAGACAGAGGTGTGGGTTAATACAGCACCTTTATTCAGACAGAGGTGTGGGTTAATACTGCACCTTTATTCAGACAGAGATGTGGGTTAATACAGCACCTTTATTCAGACAGAGGTGTGGGTTAATACAGCACCTTTATTCAGACAGAGGTGTGGGTTAATACAGCACCTTTATTCAGACAGAGGTGTGGGTTAATACAGCACCTTTATTCAGACAGAGATGTGTGGGTTAATACTGCACCTTTATTCAGACAGAGGTGTGGGTTAATACTGCACCTTTATTCAGACAGAGGTGTGGGTTAATACAGCACCTTTATTCAGACAGAGATGTGTGGGTTAATACAGCACCTTTATTCAGACAGAGATGTGTGGGTTAATACTGCACCTTTATTCAGACAGAGGTGTGGGTTAATACAGCACCTTTATTCAGACAGAGGTGTGGGTTAATACAGCACCTTTATTCAGACAGAGATGTGTGGGTTAATACAGCACCTTTATTCAGACAGAGATGTGTGGGTTAATACTGCACCTTTATTCAGACAGAGGTGTGGGTTAATAAGTGACTGGGTTCTACATCTATATATAGTCCTTGTGTTGACAGCAGAGGCAGAGAATGCCTGTGAGCGCTATGATGTGGGTGTGGGTGTGTGTGTGTGTTTACCCTGGCATATAGGTTGCTGGTCGTGGTACTCCAGGGGTGAAACCACAAAGCTGGTGGAGGCTAGTAGGTTCCAGTGATGCAGCACGCGTAGCGTCCACACACCAGGTCGTAACAGGAGGGTTAACGGGGGCCGGTAGTGTGTGTACTCTGCCCCGCCGTCCACCAGGATGTCGTATGTGGCGGCTATGACGTTGGTGGGGTCCATCCAGATGGCGGTTACCGTGACGTTCTGTCCCCGGACCCAGCGTTCATGGAGCCGGTTTCCAAAGTTCCTGAAGATTCTCTCTTTGGTGTCCCAGTCGTTACCCACCTGAGTGGAGGTGAGGGAGGAGCAGGAGGGAGGAGCAGGGGGGAGGAGCAGGGGGGAGGGAGGGAAACAGAGAAAGAGAGAGATATTGAGAGGGATCCAGAAACAGAGGATTGGTTTGAATTAATAGAGATACTGTAGATAAAGATTGAAGGATAGAGAGAGAGATACTGTAGATAGACAGCATGTGAGAGATTGAAGGAGAGAGAGAGAGATACTGTAGATAGACAGCATGTGAGAGATTGAAGGAGAGAGAGAGAGATACTGTAGATAGACAGCATGTGAGAGATTGAAGGAGAGAGAGAGATACTGTAGATAGACAGCATGTGAGAGATTGAAGGAGAGAGAGAGAGATACTGTAGATAGACAGCATGTGAGAGATTGAAGGAGAGAGAGAGAGATACTGTAGATAGACAGCATGTGAGAGATTGAAGGAGAGAGAGAGATATACTGTAGATAGACAGCATGTGAGAGATTGAAGGATAGAGAGAGAGATACTGTAGATAGACAGCATGTGAGAGATTGAAGGAGAGAGAGATACTGTAGATAGACAGCATGTGAGAGATTGAAGGAGAGAGAGAGAGATACTGTAGATAGACAGCATGTGAGAGATTGAAGGAGAGAGAGAGAGAGATACTGTTGATAGACAGCATGTGAGAGATTGAAGGAGAGAGAGAGAGATACTGTAGATAGACAGCATGTGAGAGATTGAAGGAGAGAGAGGGATACTGTAGATAGACAGCATGTGAGAGATTGAAGGAGAGAGAGAGAGGGATACTGTAGATAGACAGCATGTGAGAGATTGAAGGAGAGAGAGAGAGAGAGATACTGTAGATAGACAGCATGTGAGAGATTGAAGGATAGAGAGAGAGATACTGTAGATAGACAGCATGTGAGAGATTGAAGGATAGAGAGAGAGATACTGTAGATAGACAGCATGTGAGAGATTGAAGGAGAGAGAGAGAGTTACTGTAGATAGACAGCATGTGAGAGATTGAAGGAGAGAGAGAGATACTGTAGATAGACAGCATGTGAGAGATTGAAGGAGAGAGAGAGATACTGTAGATAGACAGCATGTGAGAGATTGAAGGAGAGAGAGAGAGAGATACTGTAGATAGACAGCATGTGAGAGATTGAAGGAGAGAGAAAGAGATACTGTAGATAGACAGCATGTGAGAGATTGAAGGAGAGAGAGAGAGATACTGTAGATAGACAGCATGTGAGAGATTGAAGGAGAGAGAAAGAGATACTGTAGATAGACAGCATGTGAGAGATTGAAGGAGAGAGAGAGAGATACTGTAGATAGACAGCATGTGAGAGATTGAAGGAGAGAGAGAGAGATACTGTAGATAGACAGCATGTGAGAGATTGAAGGATAGAGAGATACTGTAGATAGACAGCATGTGAGAGATTGAAGGATAGAGAGAGAGATACTGTAGATAGACAGCATGTGAGAGATTGAAGGAGAGAGAGAGAGATACTGTAGATAGACAGCATGTGAGAGATTGAAGGAGAGAGAGAGATACTGTAGATAGACAGCATGTGAGAGATTGAAGGAGAGAGAGAGATACTGTAGATAGACAGCATGTGAGAGATTGAAGGACTATGTCTGAATACATTATTAAAGTGGCCAGTGTTCTATTCCTTAAAGTGGGCTGTGATTTCTAATCAGTGTCTATAGGCAGCCACCTCTGGTGTGTTAGTGATGGCTGTTTAGCAGTCTGATGTCCTTGAGATAGAAGCTGTTTTTCAGTCTCTCTGTCCCAGCTTTGATGCACCTGTACTGACACCGCCTTCTGGATGACAGCGGGTGAACAGGCAGTGGCTCGGGTGGTTGATGTCTTTGATGATCTTTTTGGCCTTACTGTTGCGCCTTCTTCACCACACTGTCTGTGTGGGTGGACCATTTCAGTTTGTCGGTGATGTGTACGCCGAGGAACTTGAAGCATTCCACCTTCTCCACTGCGGTCCCGTCGATGTGGATAGGGGGGTGCATCCTCTGCTGTTTCCTGAAGCCCACGATCATCTCCTTAGTTTTGCTGACGTTGAGTGAGAGGTTGTTGTCCTGGCACCACACTCCCAGAGGCCTCACCTCCTCCCTGTAGGCTTGTAACCATTGTTGTTGGTAATCAAGCCTAATACTTTTGTGTCGTCTGCAAACTTGAGTTGGAGGCGTGCTTGGCCACGCAGTCATGGGTGAACAGGGAGTACAGGAGGGGACTGAGCACACACCCAATGTTGAGGATCAGCGAGGAGGTGTTGTTTCATACCCTCACCACCTGGGGGGTGACCCGGCAGGAGGTCCAGGATCCAGTTGCACAGGTCGGGTTTCAAACCCAGGGCCTCGAGCTTAATGATGAGCTTGGAGGGTACTATGGTGTTGAGCTATAGTCAATGAACAGCATTCTTACATACAGTGGGGAGAACAAGTATTTGATAAACTGCCGATTTTCCTACTTATAAAGCATGTAGAGGTCTGTAATTTTTATCATAGGTACACTTCAACTGTGAGAGACGGAATCTAAAACAAAAATCCAGAAAATCACATTGTATGATTTTTAAATAATGAATTAGCATTTTATTGCATGACATAAGTATTTGATCACCTACCAACCAGTAAGAATTCCGGCTCTCACAGACCTGTTAGTTTTTCTTTAAGAAGCCCTCCTGTTCTCCACTCATTACCTGTATTAACTGCACCTGTTTGAACTTGTTACCTGTATAAAAGACACCTGTCCACACACTCATTCAAACAGACTCCAACCTCTCCACAATGGCCAAGACCAGAGAGCTGTGTAAGGGCATCAGGGATAAAATTGTAGACCTGCACAAGGCTGGGATGGGCTACAGGACAATAGGCAAGCAGCTTGGTGAGAAGGCAACAACTGGAAAATGGAAGAAGTTCAAGATGACGGTCAATCTCCCTCGGTCTGGGGCACCATGCAAGATCTCACCTCGTGGGGCATCAATGATCATGAGGAAGGTTAGGGATCAGCCCAGAACTACACGGCAGGACCTGGTCAATGACCTGAAGAGAGCTGGGACCACAGTCTCAAAGAAAACCATTAGTAACACACTACGCCGTCATGGATTAAAATCCTGCAGCGCACGCAAGGTCCCCCTGCTCAAGCCAGCGCATGTCCAGGCCCGTCTGAAGTTTGCCAATGACCATCTGGATGATCCAGAGGAGGAATGGGAGAAGGTCATGTGGTCTCATGAGACAAAAATAGAGCTTTTTGGTCTAAACTCCACTCGCCGTGTTTGGAGGAAGAAGAAGGATGAGTACAACCCCAAGAACACCATCCCAACCGTGAAGCATGGAGGTGGAAACATCATTCTTTGGGGATGCTTTTCTGGAAAGGGGACAGGACGACTGCACCGTATTGAGGGGAGGATGGATGGGGCCATGTATCGCGAGATCTTGGCCAACAACCTCCTTCCCTCAGTAAGAGCATTGAAGATGGGTCGTGGCTGGGTCTTCCAGCATGACAACGACCCGAAACACACAGCCAGGGCAACTAAGGAGTGGCTCCGTAAGAAGCATCTCAAGGTCCTGGAGTGGCCTAGCCAGTCTCCAGACCTGAACCCAATAGAAAATCTTTGGATGGAGCTGAAAGTCCGTATTGCCCAGCGACAGCCCCGAAACCTGAAGGATCTGGAGAAGGTCTGTATGGAGGAGTGGGCCAAAATCCCTGCTGCAGTGTGTGCAAACCTGGTCAAGAACTACAGGAAACGTATGATCTCTGTAATTGCAAACAAAGGTTTCTGTACCAAATATTAAGTTCTGCTTTTCTAATGTATCAAATACTTATGTCATGCAATAAAATGCAAATGAATTACTTAAAAATCATACAATGTGATTTTCTGGATTTTTGTTTTAGATTCCGTCACTTACAGTTGAAGAGTACCTATGATAAAAATGACAGACTTCTACATGCTTTGTAAGTAGGAAAACCTGCAAAATCGGCAGTGTATCAAATACTTGTTCTCCCCACTGTAGGTAATCCTCTTATCCAGATGGGATAGGGCAGTGTGAATGTGGTGGCGATTGCATTATCTGTGGATCTATTGGGGCGGTAAGCAAATCGAAGTGGGTCTATGGTGGCAGGTAAGGTGGAGGTGAAATGATCCTTGACTAGTCTCTCAAAGCACTTCATGATGACAGAGGTGAGTGTTAGTGGGAGATAGTCATTTAGTTCAGTTACCTTTGCTTTCTTAGGTACAGGAACAATGGTGGCCATCTTGAAGCATGTGGGGACAACAGACTGGGATAGGGAGAGATTGAATATATCAGTAAACACAACAGCCAGCTGATCTGCACATGCTCTAAGGACGTGGCTAGGGATACCATCTGGTCAGCAGCCCTGCGAGGATTAACACGCTTAAATGTCTTACTCACGTCGGCCACTGAGGAGAGCCCGCAGTCCTTGGTAGCGGGCCGCGTCGAGGCACTGTATCATCCTCAAAGCGAGCGAAGGTGTTCAGCCTGTCCGGAAGCAAGACGTCAGTGACGTGGCTGGTTCTCCTTTTATAATCCATGATTGTCTGTAGACTCTGCCACATGCGTCTGGTGTCTGAGCCGTTGATCTGAGACTCAACGTTATCCCTATACAGACATTTAGCCTGCTTGATTGCATTACAGAGGAAATAACTGCACTGTTTGTATTCTTCCATATTCCCAGTCTTCTTGCTCTGGTTAAATGCGGTGGTTGGCGCTTTCTGTTTTGTGCAAATGCTCCCATCTATCCACGGTTTCTGGTTGGGGTATGTTTTAATAGTCACAGTGGGTACAACATCTCCTATGCACTTCCTTATAAACTCATTCACTGTGTCTGTGTATATGTCGATATTATTATCTGAGGATAACCTGAACACGTGATCAAAACAATCTTGAAGCATGGATTCCGATTGGTCAGACCAGCGTTGAATAGACCGGACTACGGGTACTTCCTGTTTGAGTTTCTGCCCATAGGAGGGGAGGAGCAAAATCTAATCGTGGTCTGATTCGCCGAATGGTGGGCGGAGGAGGGCCTTATATGCATTTTGGAAGGAAGTGTAGCAGTGGTCCAATGTATTAGCCACGCGAATACAGCAGTCAATGTGTTGGAATAATTTCGGGAGCCTTAGCCTCAAATTTGCTTTGTTAAAATCCCCAGCTACAACAAATGCAGCCTCAGGATACGTGGTTTCCAGTTTACATAAAGTCCAATGAAGTTCTTTGAGGGCCGACGTGGTATCGGCTTGAGGGGGGATTTATACGGCTGTCGCAATGATGGCAGAAAATTCCCTCGGGAGGTAGAACGGTCGGCATTTGATTGTTAGATATTCTAAATCGGGTGAACAGAAGGACTTGAGTTCCTGTATGTTATCACATTTACACCATAAATCGTTAATCATAAAACATATACCTCCACCCTTCTGCTTCCCGGAGAGATGTTTATTCCTGTTGGAGCGATGTACTGAGAACCCAACTGGCTTTACGGAGTCAGACAGAACATCTCCAGAAAGCCATGTTTCTGTGAAGCAGAGTATGTTACAATCCCTAGTGTCTCTCGGAAAAGCAACTCTCGCCCTGAGCTCATCAACCTTATTATCCAGAGATTGGACATTAGCGAGTAAAATACTTGGGAGCGGTGGGTGGTGTGCACGCTTCCTGAGTCAGACCACTGAGTACCTCTCCTCCGTCGGCGATGTTGTTTTGGGTCAGCATCTGGAATAAGTTCAATTTCCCTGCGGAGCACGAACAAAGGATCTGCTCCGGGGAAGTCGTAATCCTGGTCGTGATGCTGTTGGTTAAGGTGAGTTACCGCTGCTCTAATATCCAATAGTTCTTCCCGGCTGTATGTAATGACAAAACAATTCCTGAGCTAATAACGTTTAAAAAAGTACATAAACAAAATACTGCAGAGTTTCATAAGAGCTTGTAGCGAAGCAGCCATCTTGGTCGGCAGCTTCATGAGATAGTCACCTGGAATGCATTTCAATTAACAGGTGTGCCTTCTTAAAAGTACATTTGTGGAATTTCTTTCCTTCTTAATGCGTTTGAGCCAATCAGTTGTGTTGTGAGAAGGTAGGGGTGGTATACAGAAGATAGCCCTATTTGGTAAAAGACCAAGTCCATATTATGGCAAGAACAGCTCAAATAAGCAAAGAGAAACAACAGTCCATCATTGCTTGAAGACATGAAGGTCAGTCAATACGGAAAATGTCAAGAACTTTGAAAGTTTCTTCAAGTGCAGTCGTAAAAACCATCAAGCACTATGATGAAACTGTCTCTCATGAGGACCACCACAGGAAGGGAAGACCCAGAGTTACCTCTGCTGCAGAGGATAAGTTCATTAGAGTTACCAGCCTGCTTCACAGAGTTCAAGTAACAGACAACATCAACGGTTCAGAGGAGACTGTGTGAATCAGGCCTTCATTGTCGAATTGCTGCAAAGAAACCACTACTAAAGGACACCAATAATAAGATGAGACTTGCTTGGTCCAAGAAACACGAGCAATGGACATTAGACTGGTGGAAATGTGTCCTTTTGGTCTGGAGTCCAAATTGGAGATTTTTGGTTCCAACCGCCGTGTCTTTGTGAGACTTGGTGTGGGTGAACGGATGATCGCGGCAAGTGTATTTCCCACCGTAAAGCATGGAGGAGGGGTTATGGTGTGGGGGTGCTTTGCTGGTGACACTGTCTGTGATTTATTTAGAATTCAAGGCACACAATGTAGAAAATGGTACAAATAAAAGAAAAACCCTTTAATGAGTAGGTGTTCTAAAACGTTTGACCGGTAGTGTGTGTGTATCTAGGCGGCAGGTATTTGGGCGGCAGGTAGCCTAGCGGTTAGAGCGTTGGGCCAGTAACCGAAAGGTTGCTGTTTCAAATACCAGAGCCGACAAGGTGAAAAACCTGTCGGTGTCCTTGAGCAAGGCACTGAACCCTAATTTGCTCTGTATGTAGGCCGTCATTGTAAATAAGAATTTGTTCTTAACTGACTTGCCTAGTTAAATAAAGGTTAAATAAAGTAAAGTAAATAAATAGTTGAAGTAGCTAGATACATTTTCCTCAGTTTTGCAATGAGTGCCAATAGGTAACCAAGGGTTACAGCAGGTCCATGTTCCCCAAACAGTGGGTGGAGTCTCCAACCAAGGGGAGTGAGAAGGCATTGCCACCTAGATTTTAACCACACCCCTTTCAAGTCCCACATTGTTGCACTTACAGGCTCTCTGCACCAGCCCTAGCCATGCTCTCTGCACCAGCCCTAGCCAGGCTCTCTGCACCAGCCCTAGCCAGGCTCTCTGCACCAGCCCTAGCCAGGCTCTCTGCACCAGCCCTAGCCAGGGGATGAGGTTAGTGTGTGTGTGTGTGTGTGTGTGTGTGTGTGTGTATTGGGGCCAGTAGATGGCAGTGTTTCTTTGAGATGCTATGATACTCAAATATAACTCAAGAAGACACCACCCAACGACTTGATAACGTCAAGAACAGTTTTTTTTATTGTGAAAAAAGTCTCTGCTTTTCATACCCTAGCCTAAAACTGTACAATCAATAATTTTAAAACCGGTTTCGGCTTGTTTTTTTTAAGAACGCTCGCTCGATCACACACTCCTTGTTTAAATTACCCAGCAGCAGCTACAACCAAAGGAAAATAGTATCCATCCCAAATCGCACCCTATTCCCTATGTAGTGCACTACTTTTGACCAGGACCTATTGGGAGTGCACTACATAGGGAATAGGGTGCCATTTGAGACAGATCCATAGTGTTTACATTTTGTGTTCAACATCTCATTACTCTTCCATTATCCACACGTTGTGCGCCCAAAATGGCACCCTATCAAGTGCTCCACTCTGTTCAAAAGTAGTGCATTATATAAGGAATAGGGTGCCATTTGGGACGCACAACCCTCCTCACCTCAGGCAACATCAGGGACGCCCCAACGAGGCCCTTCTCCTGACATGGCGCTGAGGTCACAACTCAATCTCCCATCATTCTTTGCAAACAATCTTTTTAAACTGTCCATCATAATAATAACAACAATCCCATCTGGACAAATCATGTGACAGGAAGAAAAACAGTCTGTCTCAAATGACACCCTATCCCCCCATATAGAGCACTTATTTTAATTTGGAGAACAGAGTGCCCTCCCAATGTCAGACTATTATAAGGTCAACATCAACGAAGGTGTCATAATAAAACGCATTACAATGACAAAAGTTAAAAATGGAGGAAGGACAAAAAGGTTTTGTTGAAGGCTCGTCTTCCCTACATGCTGAAGGGAGTGGCCCATATTATGATGTACTACACCAGAACCAAACACCTCCTCCCTCCTTTACAGTCTGAAACATAACAACAGATCACTAGCAGGACTCTAATGGCACCCTATTCCACATAGTGCACTACCCCTATGGGCCCTGGTCAAAAGTAGTGTACTATGTAGGGAATAGGGTTTGGGACACATCCTATGCTTCTGTCCAGGCTATTTATCCATTTATCCCAAGATAAATGTGTATAAAACATTTAAAAACTCTTCCACTGACTATCCTTGATGAAAGGTGTCTAATGAGGAGGGAAGACCGTCTGCCTACTAACAAACTGACACTCCTCCACCGCTTATCGGTTTTTGGGTCAAGGAGGAGAGAAGACGGAGGAGAGGACGGACTTTTGCCCAAATGAGAAAAGGTCATCCATCCAGCCAGCCAGCCAGCCATCCAGCCATCCATCCATCCCTCCAGTGAGAAGAGAACACCCCTCAGCCTGACAACCAGGCTTCATTGGGTGAGTCTGCGTACTAAATGGCACCCAATTCCCTACATAGTGGAATACTTTTAACCAGAGCCTGTGTAGGGAATAGGATGCCATTTCAGATGCAGCCTGGGAGTTGCGACTGTGGGGGAGATAGGGGGGTTCCTTCACTGGAAACTGGTGCAGAGTGGAGAGGAGGGAGAGGGAGAGGAACAGGAAGGAAATGAGAGAGAGAGGAACAGCGAGGAGAGGAGAGAGGGAGAGGGAGAAGGAGAGAGGGAGAGGGAGAAGGAGAGGAGAGAGGGAGAAGGAGGGAGGGAGAGAGAAGGGGAGAGGGAGAAGGAGGGAGAGAACAGGCAGAGGGAGGGAGATGGAGGGAGGGAGAGAGAAGGAGAGAGGGCGAGAGCAGACAGAATGAGGGACGATGTAAAAAGCTCCTGAGATCCATGAAGAGAACATGTATTATTTAACAGATATGAATCATGGGACAGCAGGAGGCTATGCTCA
>CM042398.1:2968205-3031205 GCA_023634145.1 Thymallus thymallus | reverse complement strand
AAATGTCGAACTATACCTGCGCTGCGCCTTGGTCTCTCCTTCCACCCTCTTGTGACAGAACGACCCAGCACGAGGTGACCAAGCAGCGTCACGAACGGGGCTCGAGACGGCAAAAAGCCCGAAAGCACCCCCAAGAAGATTTTGAGGGGGGTGGTCTGGTAGCGGTGAAGAAGCGCCAGTACCATTTCCCATGTGGCCTAGGGTGGGGCCGGAGGACTATGGAAGGGTTCTTGAGCAATGGAGGCAAATGGAGCTGGCGTTTGAGGGTCCCATGGTGAGCATCCCCAGTCCGGGTACGGTCATCGGCTTCACTGCCATGCCAGAGCAGTCCGCTTCACCGGTGTCCAGTCTGGGTCCGGACCTCTGCTCTGCTCCCCGCACCCGACCTCCAGTGCGCCTCCCCAGTCCGGAACGTCCCTTGCCGACTCCACGCACCACACCATCGGTGCGCTCTCAGCACCCGGAGAGGCTGGAGGAGGAGGATCACCAGAGGGATTGTTTAGGAGATCAGAGGAGAAGCAGACGAGGTGGTGGAGAGCCTGGAACACTCTCCCTCTGGAGGCGTCGAGGGATCCACGGATCCTCCAAATACAGGAGGAGAAGGACTCCCAGCTCCGATGTGCGCTAGTGATGAGGCTTATGGCTAGACCGAAACCTCCAGCGAAGGTCCGCAGCCCTGAACCTCCAGCGAAGGTCCGCAGCCCGGAACCTCCAGCGAAGGTCCGCAGCCCGGAACCTCCAGCGAAGGTCCGCAGCCCGGAATCTCTAGCAAAGGTCCGCAGGCCGGAACCTCTAGCGAAGGTCCGCAGGCCGGAACCTCCAGCGAAGGTCCGCAGCCCGGAACCTCTAGCGAAGGTCCGCAGGCCGGAACCTCTAGCGAAGGTCCGCAGGCCGGAACCTCTAGCGAAGGTCAGCAACCCGGAACGTCCAGTGAAGGTCCGCAGCCCTGAGCCTTCCTCCACGGCCCAATGCCTGGAACCTCCAGTGAAGGTCCGCAGCCCGGAGGCTCCAGAGGTCAGCACAGCGCTGGGGCCGGAACCAACCCCCCCAGTGGAGCAGGGACCCCGTAGTCCACCGGTACCCAATCCGGGTCCAGCCGTCTGCTCCGCTCCAGTGCCAGAGCAGTCCACTCCACCGGTGCCCATTCCGGGTCCAGCCGTCTGCTCCGCTCCAGTGCCAGAGCAGTCCGCTCCACCGGTGCCCAATCCGGGTCCAGCCGTCTGCTCCGCTCCAGTGCCAGAGCAGTCCGCTCCACCGGTACCCAATCCGGGTCCAGCCGTCTGCTCCGCTCCAGTGCCCGAGCAGTCCGCCTTACCGGTGCCCAATCCGGGTCCAGCCGTCTGCTCCGCTCCAGTGCCAGAGCAGTCCGCTCCACCGGTGCCCAATCCGGGTCCAGCCGTCTGCTCCGCTCCAGTGCCAGAGCAGTCCGCTCCACCGGTACCCAATCCGGGTCCAGCCGTCTGCTCCGCTCCAGAGCCTGAGCAGTCCGCTCCACCGGTACCCATTCCGGGTTCAGCCGTCTGCTCCGCTCCAGAGCCTGAGCAGTCCGCTCCACCGGTGCCCAATCCGGGTCCAGCCGTCTGCGCTCCTGAGCCAGAGCAGTCCGCTCCACCGGTGCCCGTTCCGGGTCTAGCCGTCTGCTCCGCTCCAGTGCCTGAGCAGTCCGCTCTACTGGTGCCCATTCCGGGTCCAGCCGTCTGCTCCGCTCCTGAGCCAGAGCAGTCCGCTCCCCCGGTGCCCAGTCCGTGCCCGGTTGTTTTCCCCACTCCATGGCCGGAGCCGTTTGCCCCACCGGTGCCCAGTCCGGGCCCGGTTGTTTTCCCCGCTCCATGGCCGGAGCCGTTTACCCCACCGGTGCCCAGTCCGGGCCCGGCTTATTGCCCAGATCCATGGCCGGAGCCGTTTGCCCCACCAGTGCCCAGTCCGGGCCCGGTTGTTTTCCCCGCTCCATGGCCGGAGCCGTTTACCCCACCGGTGCCCAGTCCGGGCCCGGCTAATTGCCCAGCTCCATGGCCGGAGCCGTTTGCCCCACCGGTGCCCAGTCCAGGCCCGGTTGTCTTCCCCGCTCCATGGCCGGAGCCGTTAGCCCCACCGGCGCCCAGTCCGGGCCCGGCTGTTTTCCCCGCTCCGTGGTCGGAGCCGTTTGCCCCACCGGTGCCCAGTCCGGGCCCGGTAAATTTCCCAGCTCCATGGCCGGGCATAAGGAGGGGGCATGGGAGGAGACTCTCGACATCGCCGGAGCCAGAACCGCCACCGGCGGGCTAATCTTCCCTCCCTGACCCCCCCCATGTAATTGTGTTGTTGTTGTTGGCGTCCGGGAGTCCGCGCATTGGGGCGGGGGTACTGTCAGGCTCTGGCCATAGAGAGGCCTATTTGCTTCTCTATGTAGCTATGGTCAGAGTCTGACAGTGTCTTTCTTTTCTGTTTCTGTGTGGGTTTTGGGTTGGATCCCTAATTAGAGGCAGCTGCACCGCATTGTCTCTAATTAGGGATCCTATATATGTTTGTCTGTCCTTCACTCTTGTGTGGGTCGTTGTACGTTTCATGTCACGGTGAAAGTAAGTGTGTTCCGTTTCATTGTTTTGTATTGTAGTTCGTCATTGTGTTAATTATTCTTAGTATAATAAAATGTCGAACTATACCTGCGCTGCGCCTTGGTCTCTCCTTCCACCCTCTTGTGAAAATTAATATGTAGTTGGTCCCCCCTTTGCTGCTATAACAGCCTCCACTCTTCAGGGAAGGCTTTCCACTAGATGTTGTAACATTGCTGCAGGGACTTGCTTCCATTCAGCCACAAGAGCATTAGTGAAGTCCTCCCAAAGGTGTTTCGATGGGGTTGAATTCAGGGCTTCGTCAAGACCAGAACATGAAAAACAGCCCCAGACAATTATTCCTCCTCCACCAAACTTTACAGTTGGCACTATGCATTGGGGCAGGTAGGATTCTCCTGGCATCTACCAAACCCAGATGCTCAGCCATGGAATCCCATCTCATGAAGCTCCCAATTAACAGTTATTGTGCTGACGTTGCTTCCAGAGGCAGTTTGGAACTCGGTAGTGAGTGTTGCAACCGAGGACAGACAAGTTTTTTACGCGCTACACACACCAGTCTGTGAGCTTGTGTGGCCTACCACTTCACGACTAAGCCATTGTTTCTCCTAGACGTTTCCACTTCACAATAACAGGACTTAGCAGGGCAGAAATTTGACGAACTGACTTGTTGTAAAGGTGGCATTCTATGACGGTGCCACGTTGGAAGTCACTGAGTATGGATGGACCATTAACAGTTAACTCCCAGGTCTACAGTATGGATGGACCATTAACAGTTAACTCCCAGGTCTACAGTATGGATGGACCATTAACAGTTAACTCCCAGGTCTACAGTATGGATGGACCATTAACAGTTAACTCCCAGGTCTACAGTATGGATGGACCATTAACAGTTAACTCCCAGGTCTACAGTATGGATGGACCATTAACAGTTAACTCCCAGGTCTACAGTATGGATGGACCATTAACAGTTAACTCCCAGGTCTACAGTATGGATGGACCATTAACAGTTAACTCCCAGGTCTACAGTATGGATGGACCATTAACAGTTAACTCCCAGGTCTACAGTATGGATGGACCATTAACAGTTAACTCCCAGGTCTTCAGTATGGATGGACCATTAACAGTTAACTCCCAGGTCGAAGGGTATTCAACTCTCCAACAACCTTTTTATCAACGTTCATGCAACCTTAATACAGCCTAAACAACATCAAACATCAACCAGTCACAACACGACTTCTATCATGTCCTAACCCTCTAACATCACAGTATGTATAGTGTGCATTCTATTCCCTACTGTATATAGTGCACTAAGAGCCCTATGGTCCCTGGTCAAAAGTAGTGCACCAAGCAGAATATAGGGTACCAGTTGAGGTGCCTGGACAGATGTATTAGAGGTAGGTTTGGGGAAATGTTGAAACAGCAACAATTTCTGAGTGTGTCCTAATAAAACCAATTAGTGTTAGCTGTCAGAGAGTTCCTCCTACCTGCCATCAGTAGGGTGTCAGAGAGTTCCTCCTACCTGCCATCAGTAGGGTGTCAGAGAGTTCCTCCTACCTGCCATCAGTAGGGTGTCAGAGAGATGGAAATCACATGGATAGATTCAGTGCTAGTCATTAAATCATACAAGTGGAGCTCTCCCTCTGTCTGTGTCCCTCTCTCTCTCCACCTCTGTCTGTGTCCCCCTCTCTCTCTCCCTCTGTCTGTGTCCCTCTCTCTCTCTCCACCTCTGTCTGTGTCCCCCTCTCTCTCTCCCTCTGTCTGTGTCCCTCTCTCTCTCCACCTCTGTCTGTGTCCCCCTCTCTCTCTCCCTATGTCTGTGTCCCTCTCTCTCTCTCTCTCTCTCTCTCTCCCTCTGTCTGTGTCCCCCCCCTCTCTCTCTCCCTCTGTCTGTGTCCCCCTCTCTCTCTCCCTCTGTCTGTGTCCCCCTCTCTCTCTCTCTCTCTCTGTCTGTGTCCCCCTCTCTCTGTGTCCCTCTCTCTCTCTCCCTCTGTCTGTGTCCCTCTCTCTCTCTCTCCCTCTGTCTGTGTCCCCCTCTCTCTCTCCCTCTGTCTGTGTCCCCCTCTCTCTCTCCCTCTGTCTGTGTCCCCCTCTCTCTCTCCCTCTGTCTGTGTCCCCCTCTCTCTCTCCCTCTGTCATTGTCCCCCTTCTCTCTCCCTCTGTCTGTGTCCCCGTCTCTCTCTCCCTCTGTCTGTGTCCCCCTCTCTCTCTCCCTCTGTCTGTGTCCCCCTCTCTCTCTCCCTCTGTCTGTGTCCCCCTCTCTCTCTCCCTCTGTCTGTGTCCCCCTCTCTCTCTCCCTCTGTCTGTGTCCCTCTCTCTCTCTCCCTCTGTCTGTGTCCCCCCCCTCTCTCTCTCCCTCTGTCTGTGTCCCCCCTTTCTCTCCCTCTGTCTGTGTCCCCGTCTCTCTCTCCCTCTGTCTGTGTCCCCCTTCTCTCTCCCTCTGTCTGTGTCCCCCTCTCTCTCTCCCTCTGTCTGTGTCCCCCTCTCTCTCTCCATCTGTCTGTGTCCCCCTCTCTCTCTCCCTCTGTCTGTGTCCCCCTCTCTCTCTCCCTCTGTCTGTGTCCCCCTCTCTCTGTGTCCCCCTCTCTCTCTCCCTCTGTCTGTGTCCCCCTCTCTCTCTCTCTCTGTCTGTGTCCCTCTCTCTCTCTCCCTCTGTCTGTGTCCCCGTCTCTCTCTCCCTCTGTCTGTGTCCCCCTCTCTCTCTCCCTCTGTCTGTGTCCCTCTCTCTCTCTCCCTCTGTCTGTGTCCCCGTCTCTCTCTCCCTCTGTCTGTGTCCCCCTCTCTCTCTCCATCTGTCTGTGTCCCCCTCTCTCTCTCCCTCTGTCTGTGTCCCCCTCTCTCTCTCCATCTGTCTGTGTCCCCCTCTCTCTCTCCCTCTGTCTGTGTCCCCCTCTCTCTCTCCCTCTGTCTGTGTCCCCCTCTCTCTCTCCACCTCTGTCTGTGTCCCCCTCTCTCTCTCCCTCTGTCTGTGTCCCTCTCTCTCTCTCTCCCTCTGTCTGTGTCCCCCTCTCTCTCTCCCTCTGTCTGTGTCCCCCTCTCTCTCTCTGTCTGTCTGTGTCCCCCTCTCTCTGTGTCCCTCTCTCTCTCTCTCCCTCTGTCTGTGTCCCTCTCTCTCTCTCCCTCTGTCTGTGTCCCCCTCTCTCTCTCCCTCTGTCTGTGTCCCCCTCTCTCTCTCCCTCTGTCTGTGTCCCCCTCTCTCTCTCCCTCTGTCTGTGTCCCCCTCTCTCTCTCCCTCTGTCTGTGTCCCCCTCTCTCTCTCTCCCTCTGTCTGTGTCCCCCCCTATCTCTCCATCTGTCTGTGTCCCTCTCTCTCTCTCTCCCTCTGTCTGTGTCCCCCCCTCTCTCTCTCTCCCTCTGTCTGTGTCCCCCCCTTTCTCTCCCTCTGTCTGTGCCCCCCCTCTCTCTCCCTCTGTATGTGTCCCCCTCTCTCTCTCCATCTGTCTGTGTCCCCGTCTCTCTCTCCCTCTGTCTGTGTCCCCCCTCTCTCTCTCCCTCTGTCTGTGTCCCCCTCTCTCTCTCCCTCTGTCTGTGCCCCCCCTCTCTCTCCCTCTGTATGTGTCCCCCTCTCTCTCTCCATCTGTCTGTGTCCCCCTCTCTCTCTCCCTCTGTCTGTGTCCCCCTCTCTCTGTGTTCCTCTCTCTTTCTCCCTCTGTCTGTGTCCCTCTCTCTCTCTCCCTCTGTCTGTGTCCCCCTCTCTCTGTGTCCCCCCTCTCTCTCCCTCTGTCTGTGTCCCCCTCTCTCTCTCCCTCTGTCTGTGTCCCCCTCTCTCTCTCCCTCTGTCTGTGTCCCCCTCTCTCTCTCCCTCTGTCTGTGTCCCCCTCTCTCTCTCCCTCTGTCTGTGTCCCCCTCTCTCTCTCCCTGTCTGTGTCCCCGTCTCTCTCCCTCTGTCTGTGTCCCCGTCTCTCTCTCCCTCTGTCTGTGTCCCCCTCTCTCTCTCCCTCTGTCTGTGTCCCCCTCTCTCTCTCCCTCTGTCTGTGTCCCCCTCTCTCTCTCCCTCTGTCTGTGTCCCCCTCTCTCTGTGTCCCTCTCTCTCTCTTCCTCTGTCTGTGTCCCTCTCTCTCTCTCCCTCTGTCTGTGTCCCCCCTCTCTCTCCCTCTGTCTGTGTCCCCCTCTCTCTCTCCCTCTGTCTGTGTCCCCTCTCTCTCTCCCTCTGTCTGTGTCCCCCCTCTCTCTCTCCCTCTGTATGTGTCCCCCCCTCTGTCTGTGACCCCCCCTCTCTCCCTCTGTCTGTGTCCCTCTCTCTCTCCACCTCTGTCTGTGTCCCCCTCTCTCTCTCTCTCCCTCTGTCTGTGTCCCCCCCTTTCTCTCTCCCTCTGTCTGTGTCCCCCTCTCTCTCTCCCTCTGTCTGTGTCCCTCTCTCTCTCTCCCTCTGTCTGTGTCCCCCTCTCTCTGTGTCCCTCTCTCTCTCAACCTCTGTCATTGTCCCCCTCTCTCTCTCCCTCTGTCTGTGTCCCCCCTCTCTCTCCCTCTGTCTGTGTCCCCCTCTCTCTCTCTCTCTGTCTGTGTCCCCCTCTCTCTGTGTCCCTCTCTCTCTCTCCCTCTGTCTGTGTCCCTCTCTCTCTCTCCCTCTGTCTGTGTCCCCCTCTCTCTGTGTCCCTCTCTCTCTCAACCTCTGTCATTGTCCCCCTCTCTCTCTCCCTCTGTCTGTGTCCCCCATCTCTCTCCCTCTGTCTGTGTCCCCCTCTCTCTCTCCCTCTGTCTGTGTCCCCCTCTCTCTCTCTCTCTGTCTGTGTCCCCCTCTCTCTGTGTCCCCCTCTCTCTCTCCCTCTGTCTGTGTCCCCCTCTCTCTCTCTCTCTGTCTGTGTCCCCCTCTCTCTGTGTCCCTCTCTCTCTCTCCCTCTGTCTGTGTCCCTCTCTCTCTCTCCCTCTGTCTGTGTCCCCCTCTCTCTGTGTCCCTCTCTCTCTCAACCTCTGTCATTGTCCCCCCCTCTCTCTCCCTCTGTCTGTGTCCCCCTCTCTCTCTCCCTCTGTCTGTGTCCCCCCTCTCTCTCTCCCTCTGTCTGTGTCCCCCTCTCTCTCTCCCTCTGTCTGTGTCCCCGTCTCTCTCTCCCTGTCTGTGTCCCCGTCTCTCTCCCTCTGTCTGTGTCCCCGTCTCTCTCTCCCTCTGTCTGTGTCCCCCTCTCTCTCTCCCTCTGTCTGTGTCCCCCTCTCTCTCTCCCTCTGTCTGTGTCCCCCTCTCTCTGTGTCCCCCTCTCTCTCTCCCTCTGTCTGTGTCCCCCTCTCTCTCTCCCTCTGTCTGTGTCCCTCTCTCTCTCTCCCTCTGTCTGTGTCCCCCTCTCTCTCTCCCTCTGTCTGTGTCCCCCTCTCTCTCTCCCTCTGTCTGTGTCCCCCTCTCTCTGTGTCCCCCTCTCTCTCTCCCTCTGTCTGTGTCCCCCTCTCTCTCTCCCTCTGTCTGTGTCCCCCTTCTCTCTCCCTCTGTCTGTGTCCCCCTTCTCTCTCCCTCTGTCATTGTCCCCCTCTCTCTCTCCCTCTGTCTGTGTCCCTCTCTCTCTCTCTCCCTCTGTCTGTGTCCCCCCCCCCTCTCTCTCCCTCTGTCTGTGTCCCCCCTTTCTCTCCCTCTGTCTGTGCCCCCCCTCTCTCTCCCTCTGTCTGTGTCCCCCTTCTATCTCCCTCTGTCTGTGTCCCTCTCTCTCTCCCTCTGTCTGTGTCCCCCTCTCTCTCTCCCTCTGTCTGTGTCCCCCATCTCTCCCTCTGTCTGTGTCCCCCCCTCTCTCCCTCTGTCTGTGTCCCCCTCTCTCTCTCTCCCTCTGTCTGTGTCCCTCCCTCTCTCACCCTCTGTCATTGTCCCCCTTCTCTCTCCCTCTGTCATTGTCCCCCCTCTCTCTCCCTCTGTCTGTGTCCCTCCCTCTCTCTCCCTCTGTCATTGTCCCCCTTCTCTCTCCCTCTGTCATTGTCCCCCTCTCTCTCTCCCTCTATCTGTGTCCCTCTCTCTCTCTCTCCCTCTGTCTGTGTCCCCCCCTCTCTCTCTCTCCCTCTGTCTGTGTCCCCCTCTCTCTCTCTCCCTCTGTCTGTGTCCCCCCTTTCTCTCCCTCTGTCTGTGTCCCCCCTTTCTCTCCCTCTGTCTGTGTCCCCCTTTCTCTCCCTCTGTCTGTGTCCCCCTCTCTCTCTCACTCTATCTGTGTCCCCGTCTCTCTCTCCCTCTGTCTGTGTCCCCCTCTCTCTCTCACTCTATCTGTGTCCCCCTCTCTCTCTCCCTCTGTCTGTGTCCCCCCCTCTCTCCCCATCTGTCTGTGTCCCCCTCTCTCTCTCCCTCTGTCTGTGTCCCTCTCTCTCTCTCCCTCTGTCTGTGTTCCCCTCTCTCTCTCCCTCTGTCTGTGTCCCCCTTCTCTCTCCCTCTGTCATTGTCCCCCTTCTCTCTCCCTCTGTCATTGTCCCCCTCTCTCTCTCCCTCTGTCTGTGTCCCTCTCTCTCTCTCTCCCTCTGTCTGTGTCCCCCCCTCTCTCTCTCTCCCTCTGTCTGTGTCCCCCCTTTCTCTCCCTCTGTCTGTGTCCCCCTTCTCTCTCCCTCTGTCTGTGTCCCTCTCTCTCTCCCTCTGTCTGTGTCCCCCTCTCTCTCTCCCTCTGTCTGTGTCCCCCCTCTCTCCCTCTGTCTGTGTCCCCCCCTCTCTCCCTCTGTCTGTGTCCCCCTCTCTCTCTCTCCCTCTGTCTGTGTCCCTCCCTCTCTCTCCCTCTGTCATTGTCCCCCTTCTCTCTCCCTCTGTCATTGTCCCCCCCTCTCTCTCCCTCTGTCTGTGTCCCTCTCTCTCTCTCCCTCTGTCTGTGTCCCCCCTCTCTCTCTCTCCCTCTGTCTGTGTCCCTCCCTCTCTCTCCCTCTGTCATTGTCCCCCTTCTCTCTCCCTCTGTCATTGTCCCCCCCTCTCTCCCTCTGTCTGTGTCCCCCTCTCTCTCTCTCCCTCTGTCTGTGTCCCTCCCTCTCTCTCCCTCTGTCATTGTCCCCCTTCTCTCTCCCTCTGTCATTGTCCCCCCCTCTCTCTCCCTCTGTCTGTGTCCCTCTCTCTCTCTCCCTCTGTCTGTGTCCCCCCTCTCTCTCTCTCCCTCTGTCTGTGTCCCTCCCTCTCTCTCCCTCTGTCATTGTCCCCCTTCTCTCTCCCTCTGTCATTGTCCCCCCCTCTCTCTCCCTCTGTCTGTGTCCCTCCCTCTCTCTCCCTCTGTCATTGTCCCCCTTCTCTCTCCCTCTGTCATTGTCCCCCTCTCTCTCTCCCTCTATCTGTGTCCCTCTCTCTCTCTCTCCCTCTGTCTGTGTCCCCCTCTCTCTCTCCCTCTGTCTGTGCCCCCCTTCTCTCTCCCTCTGTCTGTGTCCCTCTCTCTCTCCCTATGTCTGTGTCCCCCCCTCTCTCTCCCTCTGTCTGTGTCCCCCCTCTCTCTCTCCCTCTGTCTGTGTCCCCCTCTCTCTCTCACTCTATCTGTGTCCCCGTCTCTCTCTCCCTCTGTCTGTGTCCCGTCTCTCTCTCCCTCTGTCTGTGTCCCCCTCTCTCTCTCCCTCTGTCTGTGTCCCCCCCTCTCTCCCCCTCTGTCTGTGTCCCCCTCTCTCTCCCTCTGTCTGTGTCCCCCTCTCTCTCTCCCTCTGTCTGTGTCCCCCCTTTCTCTCCCTCTGTCTGTGTCCCCCTCTCTCTCTCCCTCTGTCTGTGTCCCCCTCTCTCTCTCCCTCTGTCTGTGTCCCCCTCTCTCTCTCCCTCTGTCTGTGTCCCCCTCTCTCTCTCTCTCTCTGTCTGTGTCCCCCTCTCTCTCTCTCTCTCTCTCTCTGTCATTGTCCCCCTCTCTCTCCCTCTGTCTGTGTCCCCCTCTCTCTCTCCCTCTGTCTGTGTCCCCCTCTCTCTCTCCCTCTGTCTGTGTCCCCCTCTCTCTCTCTCTGTCTGTGTCCCCCTCTCTCTCTCTCTGTCTGTGTCCCCCTCTCTCTCTCTCTCTGTCATTGTCCCTCTCTCTCTCCCTCTGTCTGTGTCCCCCTCTTTCTCTCCCTCTGTCTGTGTCCCCCTCTCTCTCTCCCTCTGTCTGTGTCCCCCCCTCTCTCTCTCCCTCTGTCTGTGTCCCCCCCTCTCTCTCCCTCTGTCTGTGTCCCCCCTCTCTCTCTCCCTCTGTCTGTGTCCCCCTCTCTCTCCCTCTGTCTGTGTCCCCCCTCTCTCTCCCTCTGTCTGTGTCCCCCCCTCTCTCTCCCTCTGTCTGTGTCCCTCCCTCTCTCTCCCTCTGTCTGTGTCCCCCTCTCTCTCCCTCTTTCTGTGTCCTCCCCCTCTCTCTCCCTCCTTTCTCTAGTCTGTCAGGTAGAGACAGCTTCTTCTTCTATTGGTCCAGACCTTCATTACATCAGGGATAATGAGATGTGATAATATCTATGGTCCAGACCTTCATTACATCAGGGATAATGACAGGTGATAATATTTATGGTCCAGACCTTCATTACATCAGGGATAATGACAGGTGATAATACCCTCAAACACCTGACAATGCATCTCACGAGGATACGTGTCCCTTCTCGTCATCTCTCTCCTTCTCGCGCCATCTCGCCCTTATCTCCATCTCTCCCTTATCTCCATCTCTCCCTTATCTTCATCTGTCTCTCTTTTTCTCTCATTTTCATCCCCTTTCTCTCTCCCTCTCTATCCATTGCTCTCCTCATCATCTCCTCTTCATCTCCTCAGACATTCTTCTGTCCTTCCAGCTTCATCAACGTGTGTGTAATTGTCTGTGTGAGACAGAGCAGAGCAGAGGGGAGACAGTAATAAGGAATATATACTGTATTTATATATATAAAGGTCACAGGTTGGATGGAAACTTACTGAAGGTTCACCTACAGTTCAGTCATGTGGAATAAAGTGTGTGTGTGTGTGTGTGTGTGTGTGTGTGTGTGTGTGTGTGTGTGTGTGTGTGATATCCTTCTGTCTCTACTACAGTGTGTGTGTGTGTGTTAAGAGAGAAGCATTGTAATCTAATCTGGTAAGGAAGCACATTTCAGACCCTGACAGGAAACTAACCTAGACACACAAACACACACAAATAAACCAGACTAGAGCAATACACACAACCAGACTAGAGCAATACACACAACCAGACTAGAGCAATACACACAACCAGGCTAGAGCAATACACACAACCAGACTAGAGCAATACACACAACCAGGCTAGAGCAATACACACAACCAGGCTAGAGCAATACACACAATCAGACTAGAGCAATACACACAACCAGGCTAGAGCAATACACACAACCAGGCTAGAGCAATACACACAACCAGGCTAGAGCAATACACACAACCAGACTAGAGCAATACACACAACCAGACTAGAGCAATACACACAACCAGACTAGAGCAATACACACAACCAGACTAGAGCAATACACACAACCAGGCTAGAGCAATACACACAACCAGACTAGAGCAATACACACAACCAGACTAGAGCAATACACACAACCAGGCTAGAGCAATACACACAACCAGGCTAGAGCAATACACACAACCAGACTAGAGCAATACACACAACCAGACTAGAGCACCCCGGTGAGGCATTATATAGTCTAATAGCCGCCGGCAGGAAGGACCTCCTGTAGCGCTCTCTGGCACACCGTCGTGGGATCAGTCTGTGACTGAAGGTGCTCCTCTGCGTCATAACCATGGCGTGCAGAGGGTGGGTGATGGCCAGCAGTTTGGCCAGGATCCGTCTCTCCGCCACCTCCTCTAGAGTGTCAAGGCTCATCCCCAGGACAGAGCTAGCCTTCCTGATCAGCTTATTTACCCGAGAAGCATCACCGGCTTTAATGTTGTCTCCCCAGCACACCACTGCAAAAAAGATGGCACTGGCCACCACAGACTGGTAGAAGGTATGCAGTAGTTTACTGCACACGTTGAAGGACCTGAGCCTCCTCAGAAAGTAGAGTCGGCTCTGGCCCTTTTTGTACAGGGCCCCGGTGAAGGTGCTGAAGGTGGTTTTGCTCACACCACAACACAGTCACTGATTGTGCTCCTGTACTTCTCCTCGTGCCCACCCCTGATGCACCCTACAATTGCGGAGCCATCCGAGAACTTTCAGAGTTATATCTGAAGTCTGAGGTGTAGAGGGTGAACAGGAAGGTGGACAGGACCGTTCCCTGGGGGGCCCCTGTGTTGCTAACTGCCCGTTCTGACACACAGCTCTGTAGTCGCACAAATTGTACAGTTGATACTACTACTACTACCACAGTTTCTGCTACTACTACTACTACTACTACTACTACTACTGATACTACTACTACTACTACTACTACTACTACTACTACTACTACTACTACTACTACTACTACCACTACCTCCACAGTTTCTGCTACTACTACTACTACTACTACTACTACTACTACTACTACTACTACTACTACTACTACTACTACTACTACTGCTGCTACTACTACTACTGCTGCTACTACTACTACTGAAAGCCAAGTGACATTCACTCCTGATATATTTACCTGTTGCAACCTCTACAACCACTATGATTATTATTTGACCCTGCTGGTCATCTATGAACATTTGAACATCTTGGAGAAAGATCTGGCCTTAATGGCCATGAATTGTTATAATCTCCACCCGGCACAGCCAGAAGGGGACTGACCACCCCTCAGAGCCTGGTTCCTCTCTAGGTTTCTTCCTAGGTTCCTGCCTTTCTAGGGAGTTGTTCCTAGCCACAGTGCTTCTATATCTGCATTGCTTGCTGTTTGGGGTTTTAGGCTGGGTTTCTGTATAGCACTTTGTGACATCGGCTGATGTAAAAAGGGCTTTATAAATACATTTGATTTGATTTGATTTATTAGTGTTCCATCAGGGGAGGCTGTGACCAGTGTGCATTAGTGTGTGCAGGACCCCCTGGCCACCGGAACCTGACAGAGGGTTCTATCAGAATCATCCATGTTATTTAGTGGGTGTTATGGAGCTGACATGTACTTTCCAGGCTAGCCTGTTTTGATTTTGCTCAGAGTTTCCACACTATTACAAGCACCACTGACCTGACAGCTGTCAACTCTGTCCTCTGGGACAATTACAGATAGTATAATAGTGATGGAGAGGGACTTGAACCATCAACTCTACAGATACAGAACATAGCACTACCTCCTGTTCCATTAAGATCTGGACCTCATCGTATGGCTTCACACGAGTACACACAACGAGGCTCCAATATCAGGCCTGGTTTCTAACTATACATAGGCAAATGTCCTATGAATGAAACAATGTGCAGATTGTCAACATATGAAGTAAAAAAATATGGCTTTGTTTGTATGATTAAATTCTGGTTAAATGTCCTATGAATGAAATTAAAATGCCATGTGTCTCTACGTCACCTACAATACAGTCTTCAAATGAGAATGAATCTAGAGAAACACAATGGGGACGTATTCCAGTCTGCTTTCTCATGCTTTAAGGAGCTACACATTTGCATGTTGAGAATGTTGTGGTAATATTAGGTCAAACATAAATATAACATTTTCTAAATGTTCTTGAAATGTTTTTAGGACCTCCAAGACAAAGGTAAAATGTATATTACGTGAACATCAATGGAATATTATGTTAAACCTAAAACAACTATGTTATGCATGTCATAAAAACGGACTTGGAAATCGTGGAACATTTTGCAACATTGTGCAAACTATGTGAATATCACAAGAATATTCTTGCAACATACCAAACAACTCCCATAACTGAATTAAATGTGGGAACCTTTAATGAAGTGTTATGTAAACATACTTACAACATTAAAGGAATGTCCTGTGCAACCTAAGTTAAACATTATATCAATGTCAGCACAACTGGACAGTTTTAGTGATTTGGGAAACTATGTCTTGTCATATCTCCACAATGTTTCCAAAACCTAAAGAATTTTTTTTAGGAACTTTTAAACAACATCAAAAGGTGTTCTGGAACGTTCTTGAAACACCAGGTGAATGTTTTGTGCACCCTAAAAATAAACATTGTAATAATCAACAACTGGACAGGTTTTGTGTTTTGGGAACATATATTTTGTGATGTCACCACAATGTTCACACCAGACTGTTCCCACAACCGAATGAAACATTCTGGGAACCTTTAAAAAACAGACAAATGTGTTCTGGCAACGTTCTGGCAAATGTTTCATACAAACATTGTAAAATCATCAGTATGACTGGATAGTGTTTGTGTTATGAGAACATCTGCCGCAACAAATGTTCTGAGAACTTTCCATAACCATTTTGGTTTGCTGGTAAAACTTTACAGGTACGTTGTGTTATTACATTATCTGGAAACCTAATGAGAACTGTTGGGGAATGTTCTGTGGTCGTTGTTACAGATGTTGTGCATATTTCAATGAAAACATTGAAAACAATCTTTTTTTTGGGGGGTGGGGGGTGTTATCATCCTAATGTTAGATAAACCCCTAACTAGAACTTGGAATCTTAGCTAATGTTCAGGAAATGTTCCCGGTATGCATTTACTATTATCATGATAGATAATAGTAAAATAAAGAACAGAGTAGCAGCAGCATATGATGAGGAGTGTAGGGTCTCAAAACACAGCCACCTCCCCTAGAGGGTCTCAAAACACAGCCACCTCCCCTAGAGGGTCTCAAAACCTGGCCACCTGCACCAATGACCAACGCCCTAACCACTGTCCCAATAAGGGATATCTTTAGGGCATGTGCGTATTGGGCCAGTATAGTCAAGCCCTGTCCAGAAAAAAGCCTAAACCCTCCTCCACGTGTGTAGCTCTGAATAACTTGACAGGTGTCAGCAATAGAGCCAATCTCAGCTCTGTTAACAGAACACTCAAGAAAATATTGTATGGATCATAGTGATTCAGGAGTATCGTTAAAACAGGTTCATATGCCTCACCAACATTAGACAACTATACAGAAAGCCCTTCAAGTGCTGAAATAAGTCAATAAAGTAAATGATGAGATTAGTCAGTTTAACTGATACCTGACAGGACATGGTGGCGTAGCAGGAAGATCTGAGTACAAGAGGTTGTGAATTCAAATCCCAAGTGAGGACATGTTGAATAATAATGACTGAATAATAATGACGCCGTGGACGTAGGGCGGGATTGAAATTGAAATGTAAGGCAAAGCGGAGGAAGTTCAAGTACAAGCCGGCTATACCGTCTATTATTATGGGCAACGTGAGGTCACTCCATAACAAGATGGACGAGTTGGAGGGAAACGAGCCTAATGCTTTTCACAGAGACTTGGCTGAACGATAACATCCCCATAGAGAACGTCACTGTTGTGTGTATGTTTAGTGGGACGTTGACGGAATATTCTCCTCACATTTAATATTCTTCAAATGTGTCTACAACATTAGCATGGCCAGTAACCAAAAGGTTGGTGGTTCGAATCCCTGAGCCGACTAAATGAAAAATCTGTTGATGTGCCTTTGAGCAAGGCACTTAACCCTAATTGCCCCTGTAAGTGCCTCTGGATAAGAGCCTCTGATAAATAAGTAAAATGCTTACCTTGCACTCTCTTTAGTCCCTGTCTCTGCACCGGCACAGGTGGAGGTGAGGAAACACATTCCTGATGCATTATCATCATCATCAGTGATGGGCTTTCCTTCTTCACCCCGTTGCTAAGGGTAACCCCGCTCAGAACCCTGGTAGCGTTTGGAACCCTGGTAGTCGTCATGGCGTCGGGACGGGAGAAGGAAGCGATCCTCTTCAGGATGGAACCCACGCTTTCTCTTTCTGACATAATTTCTTGTGGCTGGGCGGGGCCCAGCGGTGGCTGGGCGGGGCCCAGCGGTGGCCGGGCGGGGTCCAGCGGTGGTTGGGTGCGCTCCAGTGGCAGGGGGGTGGAGGGGATAGATGTGGCCAGGTGTCCTACCTGAGGTCTGGGGGAGAGCAGGTTGAGCTGGGGGGTCTGGGCGGGGGACAGGGAGACAGGGGATTGGCTCACCTTAGGGACAGGCTTGGCCCCCGGGGGGGAGGTAGGTGGGGGAGAGCAGGGGAGGGAGGGGTTGTTGTTGTAGGTGAGGTGGTGGTTGGTAGGTGGAAGAGGAGAGAGGTCACCACCAGAGCTGTCCAGACTGCTGAGGGAGGGGCTAGCAGAGACAGAGAGGCTGCTGGGATAGTGGGCTCTCAGGGGAGGTTTAGGGAGGTCAGAGGAGTGGGGAGGACGGGGGCTGGACTGGGGCATCTTCACCCCCACCAGACTGTCTAGATCCAGGGGAAACTTGTTGAGACCCTGGGCCCCTTTGGGTTTGGGCTGGGTCTGGGCCTGGGCCTGGGTCTGATTGGGAGAGTAGCAGCCTTCCTTCCCAAAGGGACTGGTGTTATAATGGCGCTGGGATCCGCCATTCAAACCCACATTGGCGTTGCCATACCTCAACCCTCCACCTCCAGCCCCCCGCACCCCCATCAACCCGCCTCCCCCTTCCCCGATCTGGAGGTCCAAACTGGGCATGAATCCGTGGCTGACCCCCCTGGGCTCTGGAGCTCCCTGCACCATGGGCCCCTCCAGCTCAGAGTGAAACACACTCCCATGGGAAGAGAACTTCTTCAGGGCTGGGCTGCCCAGTCCCATCCCCATTCCCAGGCCTGCCCCACGCTGCTGCCCAGGACGCTGCTCCATCTGTGGGCTAGTGGAGTAGGACAGAGACCCTGGCTTGCCTGGAGGTACCCCTCCTCCCCCTTCTCCTCCACCTCCCTGGATGGAATACTCCAGACTAGAAGAGGAGCTATGGAGACTATCATTATCACTGCCTGGGCCGGAGAGAGAGGAGGAGAAACCCTTAGGGTTGAACTTGTTCTGGAAGGAAGAGACCCTGGTGATGCCTCCAGAGCTCCCTCCGTTGTTGTTGAGGGTGGGTCTGTTCATGGCTCGGTTGAAGGAGAGGCTGGAGACCATGCGGGACTTGAACACAGGGCTCTGGGCAGGGCTGGGGTTGGTACCAAGACTGATCCGGGAGCAGAAGGCAGGGGAACCGTGGTTGGAGGTGGGGAACCCTCGACCCTCATTGGTCTTGTTGAGGAGGGAGGTGGAGGAGAGGGTGGAGGGAACGGGGGAGGAGGGGGAGAAGGGAGGAAGCTTGTCCACATCATCAACGTCAAATGATCTTTTCAAAGCTGTAGAGGAGAGAGAGGGAGATATGGGCAGAGGAAGGGGAGAGAGCAGGGAGAAAGAGGGAGAGAGGGGGGACAAAGAGGGGGGGAATAGGGATGGAGGGGGAGGGGGTAGAGGGTGGAGGGACAAGGAGGGAGGGATGAGGAGAGGGAAATGGGGGAAGAGGGAGGGGGAGTGGAAGAGAGGGAGAGGGGGAGAAAGAGCGAGGGAGAGGGGGAGAAAGAGAAAGGGAGAGGGGGAGAAAGAGCGAGGGAGAGGTGGAGTGGAAGAGAGGGAGAGGGGGAGAAAGAGCGAGGGAGAGGGGGAGTGGAAGAGAGGGAGAGGGGGAGAAAGAGCGAGGGAGAGGGGGAGTGGAAGAGAGGGAGAGGGGGAGAAAGAGCGAGGGAGAGGGGGAGTGGAAGAGAGGGAGAGGGGGAGAAAGAGCGAGGGAGAGGGGGAGAAAGAGCGAGGGAGAGGGGGAGAAAGAGCGAGGGAGAGGGGGAGAAAGAGCGAGGGAGAGGGGGAGAAAGAGCATTGTTAGGTTAAAAAAGAAATTATACAAATATTGCAAGTTGATATAGATAAATAAGGAGTATTTGCATGGTTAACTATACTATACAGGTCGATGGCAGAGAAATACTTAAACAGCTAAAAGTGCGTATGATATAAGTGAGGGTAATAATAGTTTACTTAATATACAGTCTGGTTAAATGAACAGGTAAGTGAATATTTTGCATGGTTAAATGCACGGCATCCCGGTGAGGCATTAAATAGTCTAATAGCTGCCGGCAGGAAGGACCTCCTGTAGCGCTCTCTGGCACACCGTGGTGGGATCAGTCTGTGACTGAAGGTGCTCCTCTGCATCATAACCATGGAATGCAGAGGGTGGGTGACGTTGTCAATGATGGCCAGCAGTTTGGCCAGGATCCGTCTCTCTGCCATCTCCTCTAGAGTGTCAAGGCTATTCCCCAGAACAGAACTAGCCTTCCTGATCAACTTATTTACCCGAGAAGCATCACCGGCCTTTATGTTGGCGCCCCAGCACACCGCAGACTTGTAGAAGGTATGCAGTAGTTTACTGCACACGTTGAAGGAACTGAGCCTCCTCAGAAAGTAGAGTCGGCTCTGGCCCTTTTTGTACAGGGCCCCGGTGTTACCAGCCCATTCCAGCCCGTTGTCCATATGGACTCCCAGGAACTTGTATGACCCAACCATTTCCACATCCATCCCCTGTATAGGGACTGCAGTCAGTTGGGCCTTGGTTTCCTGAAGTCCACCACCATCTCCTTTGTTTTGCTGATTTTGAGCTGAAGGTGAGCTGACTACTGGTCAGGTAGTTCGTGACCCAGGAGACTAAGGGTGCTTCCACTTTCATCCTCTTCATCTTCTCACCCAGTAGCAGGGGCTGAATGGTGTTGAAGGCACTGGAGAAGTCAAAAAACATAACCCAATCTGCGTTGTCCAGGTGAGAGTAGGCCCTCTGCAGAAGGTAGATGATTGTATCATCCACCCGATGGTGCTCTGATATGCGAACTGCCGGGGGTCCAGTGATGTACACACCAGGGGTCTGAGGTGAGCGAGGACTAACCTTTCCAGGGTTTTCGTGATATGGGATGTTAGCGCTACAGGTCTGAAGTCATTCAGGACAGTGGGGTGCGCCTTCTTGGACAATGGGACCAGGCAGGATGTTTTCCACAGCACAGGGACCCTTTCCAGGCTCAGGCTAAGGTTGAAGGGTAGCTGGAGTATTCCACACAGTTGGTCAGCACATACCCTAAGCACACTTGGGCTGATGCCATAAGGGCCCGCCGCTTTCCACTGATGTAGTCTCTCACATGTGTGTGTGTGTGTGTGTGTGTGTGTGTCCAGACAGAGCCATTGTTAGTGTCCAGGCTGTAATTAAAGACATACTGTTAGATCTCTGTTTGAGGCCTCATGACATAACCCTGTAAAGATAGCCCTCATGATGCCTACCATGACACCTACCTACCCTGTTTCCATTTACTGTAACAAGCATCCTTACCACTGAGCACCGACCGACAGTGAACGTCGATGGTCAGTCGAAATCTGGACCAATCATAGGCGTCTATGTTTCACAACTTTGACAGATCAGTACAGGACAGTATATTACAGTAGAGTTCAGTAGAGAACACTAGAGTAGAGTTCAGTACAGTACAGGACAGTATATTACAGTAGAGTTCAGTAGAGAACACTAGAGTAGAGTTCAGTACAGTACAGGACAGTATATTACAGTAGAGTTCAGTAGAGAACACTAGAGTAGAGTTCAGTACAGTACAGGACAGTATATTACAGTAGAGTTCAGTAGAGAACACTAGAGTAGAGTTCAGTACAGTACAGGACAGTATATTACAGTAGAGTTCAGTAGAGAACACTAGAGTAGAGTTCAGTACAGTACAGGACAGTATATTACAGTAGAGTTCAGTAGAGAACACTAGAGTAGAGTTCAGTACAGTACAGGACAGTATATTACAGTAGAGTTCAGTAGAGAACACTAGAGTAGAGTTCAGTACAGTACAGGACAGTATATTACAGTAGAGTTCAGTAGAGAACACTAGAGTAGAGTTCAGTACAGTACAGGACAGTATATTACAGTAGAGTTCAGTCGAGAACACTAGAGTAGGTTTCAGTACAGTAGAGAACACTAGAGTAGAGTTCAGTATAGTACAGAACTGTACTGAACTCTACTGTGCTGTACTGAACTGTACTGAACTCTACTCTACTGTACTGAACTCTACTCTACTGTGCTGTTCTGTTCTGTACTGTACTGAACTCTACTCTACTGTGCTGTTCTGTACTGTACTGAACTCTACTCTACTGTACTGAACTCTACTCTACTTTGCTGTACTGTACTGAACTATACTCTACTGTGCTGTACTGAACTCTACTCTACTGAACTCTACTCTACTGTGCTGTACTGAACTCTACTGTGCTTTGCTGTACTGAACTGTTCTGAACTCTAATCTACTCTACTGTGTTGTTCTGTACTGTACTGAATTCTACTGTGCTGTTCTCTACTGTACTGAACTCTACTCTACTGTGCTGTTCTCTACTCTACTGAACTCTAGTATACTGTGCTGTACTGAACTCTACTGTGCTGTACTGAACTGTGCTGAACTCTACTGTGCTGTTCTCTACTGTACTGAACTCTACTCTACTGTACTGAATTCTACTCTACTGAACTCTACTCTAATGTGCTGTTCTGTACTGAACTCTACTCTACTGTACTGAATTCTACTCTACTGAACTCTACTCTACTGTGCTGTTCTCTACTGTACTGAACTCTACTCTACTGTACTGAACTCTACTCTACTGAACTCTACTCTACTGTGCTGTTCTGTACTGAACTCTACTCTACTGTACTGAACCCTACTCTACTGTACTGAACTCTACTCTACTGAACTCTACTCTACTGAACTCTACTCTACTGTACTGAACTCTACTCTACTGTGCTGAACTCTACTCTACTGTGCTGTTCTGTACTGTACTGAACTCTACTCTACTGTACTGAACTCTACTCTACTGTACTGAACTCTACTGTACTGAACTCTACTCTACTCTACTGTACTGTTCTGTACTGAACTCTACTCTACTGTACTGAACTCTACTCTACTGTGCTGTTCTCTACTGTACTGAACTCTACTCTACTGAACTCTACTCTACTCTACTGAACTCTACTCTACTGTGCTGAACTCTACTCTACTGTACTGAACTCTACTCTACTGAACTCTACTCTACTCTACTGTACTGAACTCTACTCTACTGAACTCTACTCTACTGTGCTGTTCTGTACTCAACTCTACTCTACTGTACTGAACTCTACTCTACTGTACTGAACTCTACTCTACTGTACTGAACTCTACTCTACTGTGCTGAACTCTACTCTACTGTGCTGTTCTGTACTGCACTGAACTCTACTCTACTGAACTCTACTGTACTGCACTCTACTCTACTGTGCTGTTCTGTACTGAACTATACTCTACTGTACTGAACTCTACTGTACTGAACTCTACTCTACTGAACTCTACTCTACTGAACTCTACTCTACTGTTCTGTACTGTACTGAGCTCTACTCTACTGTACTGAACTCTACTCTACTGTACTGAACTCTACTCTACTGTGCTGTTCTGTGCTGTACTGAGCTCTACTGTGCTGTTCTCTACTGTACTGAACTCTACTATACTGTACTGAACTCTACTGTGATGTACTCAACTGTATTGAACTATACTCTACTGTGCTGTACTGTACTGAACTCTACTGTACTGAACTCTACTCTACTCTAGTGTGCTGTTCTGTGCTGTACTGAACTCTACTGTGCTGTTCTATACTGTACTGAACTCTACTGAACTCTACTCTACTCTACTGTACTGAACTCTACTCTACTGTACTCAACTCTACTCTACTGTACTCAACTCTACTCTACTGTGCTGTTCTGTACTGTACTGAACTCTACTGTACTGAACTCTAGTCTACTGTACTGAACTCTACTCTACTGTACTGAACTCTACTATACTGATCTCTACTCTACTGTACTGAACTCTACTCTACTGTACTGAACTCTACTCTACTGAACTCTACTCTACTGTGCTGAACTCTACTGTGCTGTTCTGTACTGAACTCTACTCTACTGAACTCTACTGTACTGAACTCTACTCTACTGTGCTGAACTCTACTCTACTGTGCTGAACTCTACTCTACTGTGCTGTTCTGTACTGTACTGAACTCTACTCTACTGTACTGAACTCTACTGTACTGAACTCTACTCTACTGTGCTGTTCTGAACTATACTCTACTGTACTGAACTCTACTCTACTCTACTGAACTCTACTGAACTCTACTCTACTCTACTGTGCTGTTCTGTACTGTACTGAACTCTACTCTACTGTACTGAACTCTACTCTACTGTACTGAACTCTACTCTACTGAACTCTACTCTACTGTGCTGTTCTGTACTGAACTCTACTCTACTGTGCTGAACTCTACTCTACTGTGCTGAACTCTACTCTACTGTGCTGTTCTGTACTGAACTCTACTCTACTGTACTGAACTCTACTGTACTGAACTCTACTCTACTGTGCTGAACTCTACTCTACTGTACTGAACTCTACTCTACTGAACTTTACTCTACTGTACTGAACTCTACTGAACTCTACTCTACTCTACTGTGCTGTTCTGTACTGTACTGAACTCTACTCTACTGTACTGAACTCTACTCTACTGTACTGAACTCTACTCTACTGAACTCTACTCTACTGTGCTGTTCTGTACTGAACTCTACTCTACTGTACTGAACTCTACTCTACTGTGCTGAACTCTACTCTACTGTGCTGAACTCTACTCTACTGTGCTGTTCTGTACTGAACTCTACTCTACTGTACTGAACTCTACTGTACTGAACTCTACTCTACTGTGCTGAACTCTACTCTACTGTACTGAACTCTACTCTACTGAACTTTACTCTACTGTACTGAACTCTACTGAACTCTACTCTACTCTACTGAACTCTACTGAACTCTACTCTACTCTACTGTGCTGTTCTGTACTGAACTCTACTCTACTGTACTGAACTCTACTCTACTGTACTGAACTCTACTCTACTGAACTCTACTCTACTGTGCTGTTCTGTACTGAACTCTACTCTACTGTACTGAACTCTACTCTACTGTGCTGAACTCTACTCTACTGTGCTGAACTCTACTCTACTGTGCTGTTCTGTACTGAACTCTACTCTACTGTACTGAACTCTACTGTACTGAACTCTACTCTACTGTGCTGAACTCTACTCTACTGTGCTGTTCTGTACTGTACTAAACTCTACTCTACTGTACTGAACTCTACTGTACTGAACTCTACTCTACTCTACTGTGCTGTTCTGTACTGAACTATACTCTACTGTACTGAACTCTACTCTACTCTACTGATTTCTACTGAACTCTACTCTACTCTACTGTGCTGTTCTGTACTGTACTGAACTCTACTCTACTGTGCTGAACTCTACTCTACTGTACTGAACTCTACTCTACTGAACTTTACTCTACTGTACTGAACTCTACTGAACTCTACTCTACTCTACTGTGCTGTTCTGTACTGTACTGAACTCTACTCTACTGTACTGAACTCTACTCTACTGTACTGAACTCTACTCTACTGAACTCTACTCTACTGTGCTGTTCTGTACTGAACTCTACTCTACTGTACTGAACTCTACTCTACTGTGCTGAACTCTACTCTACTGTGCTGAACTCTACTCTACTGTGCTGTTCTGTACTGAACTCTACTCTACTGTACTGAACTCTACTGTACTGAACTCTACTCTACTGTGCTGAACTCTACTCTACTGTACTGAACTCTACTCTACTGAACTTTACTCTACTGTACTGAACTCTACTGAACTCTACTCTACTCTACTGAACTCTACTGAACTCTACTCTACTCTACTGTGCTGTTCTGTACTGAACTCTACTCTACTGTACTGAACTCTACTCTACTGTACTGAACTCTACTCTACTGAACTCTACTCTACTGTGCTGTTCTGTACTGAACTCTACTCTACTGTACTGAACTCTACTCTACTGTGCTGAACTCTACTCTACTGTGCTGAACTCTACTCTACTGTGCTGTTCTGTACTGAACTCTACTCTACTGTACTGAACTCTACTGTACTGAACTCTACTCTACTGTGCTGAACTCTACTCTACTGTGCTGTTCTGTACTGTACTAAACTCTACTCTACTGTACTGAACTCTACTGTACTGAACTCTACTCTACTCTACTGTGCTGTTCTGTACTGAACTATACTCTACTGTACTGAACTCTACTCTACTCTACTGATTTCTACTGAACTCTACTCTACTCTACTGTGCTGTTCTGTACTGTACTGAACTCTACTCTACTGTACTGAACTCTACTCTACTGTACTGAATTCTACTCTACTGAACTCTACTGAACTCTACTCTACTGTGCTGTTCTGTACTGAACTCTACTCTACTGTGCTGTTCTGTACTGAACTATACTCTACTGTACTGAACTCTACTCTACTGTGCTGTTCTGTACTGTACTGAACTCTACTCTACTGTACTGAACTCTACTGAACTCTACTCTACTGTGCTGTTCTGTACTGAACTCTGCTGTACTGAACTCTACTGTACTGAACTCTACTCTACTGTGCTGTTCTGTACTGTACTGAACTCTACTCTACTGTACTGAACTCTACTGTACTGAACTGAACTCTACTCTACTGTACTGAACTCTAGGATTGTTTATGTTTGGGGGCGGACCAACTAAATGCATTCTTGTTTGGGGGCGGACCAACTAAATGCATTCTTGTTTGGGGGCGGACCAACTAAATGCATTCTTGTTAGGGGGGATATTTAACAGTTTTTAGAAAATGTGGTCGCATAAAAAACTGAGGGAGATTTTACAGAAAACCTTTGCATCTTTACAGTTCCAATAAATGTGTTTTTGTGACATTTTCTTAGTAGATTGTTCAAAGTAGTCCCTGTGCATAGATTTGTATGGTTTGTTTAACCTACTGTATGTTTTTTGTTTGACATACATTTTAAAGTGAGAAATCTGAGTTCGAAGTGTAATTCAGTTTCCGTGGAATTGCCCTACAACAAAAATATCAAGTCCATCAACATCTAAAATGTAGTTATGGTGTTGTTGTGGAACGCTGAGGAACTACAGAAGAAGAGGAGAATCTACATTTACTGAGTGTGGTCATTGTCTGTTCTCCCTATCTCTCTCTCCTTGAACACAAAGTGATCTGTGGGTAAACCTCTCCTGTTTCGACCTTTGCCTTTGTGTTAGAACAGTGTCCCTTCCTGTGTCCAACACACACACACACAACACTTCCTTCCTGCATCCTCTCCCTCCCTCCCTATTTCCCTGCCTCCCTCCCTCCCTCCCTCCCTCCCTCCCTCCCTCCCTCTGTCCTTCCCTCCATCCCTCTCTGCGTAGTGTGGGGGATAGACCAACAGACACAAAGGGGTGAGCAGGGTGAGAGTCAGAGGGGTTGAGTTACAGAAGACCCCAAAACAATGGATGAGAGAGAGAGAGGGGGAGAGAGAGAGAGAGAGAGAGAGGGAGGGAGGGAGAGAGAGAGAGAGAGAGAGACAGAGAGAGATAGAGAGAGAGAGAGAGGGAGAGAGAGAGACAGAGAGAGAGAGAGAGAGAGACAGACAGAGGGAGCAAGAGAGAGAGAGAGAGAGAGATCATCTCAATAAAAATGTCCTCCTGTGTGCTACCTATACTGAGTGTACAAAACATTGTTCTTTCCACGACATAGACTGACCAGGTGAAAGATATGATCCCTTATTGATGTCACTTGTTAAATCCACTTCAATCAGTGTAGATGAAGGGGAGGAGACAGGTTGAAGAAGGGTTTTTAAACCTTGAGACAATTGAGACATGGATTGTGTATTTGTGCCATTCAGAGGGTGAATAGACAACATATTGATTTGTCTTTGAACGGGGTATGGTAGTAGATGCCAGGCGAAATGGTTTGATACACAGTTTCCTGTGTGTATCAAGAATTTTCCACCGCCCAAAGGACATCCAGCCAACTTGACACAACTGTGGGAAGCATTGAAATATACCTTGTAGAGTCCATGTCCTGATGAATTGAGTCTGTTTTGAGGGCAAATGGGGGGCAACTCAATATTAGGAAGGTGTTCCTAATGTTTTGTGCACTCAGTGTGTACCCCCCCGCCCCCACTAGAATCCCCATACTTTAACGATGACAGCTTCTCCATCCTAGAGGGGGAGATCAACCATTTCCAGGCCCAGGGACGTGTACTAGTCTGTGGCGACCTAAATGCCAGAACGATTCCCGCTAATGATCAAAATACAGAAAAGAGAAATTCAATTCTACAAGTAATTCTCAAACCTTCCATAACAAAGCCATCACCTACAGGTCTGGGGTTCCGCTCACCAACCAATAATTCACTAAATGGGTAAAACACCTAATTGAGACTCTGCATGCAGAATTCTGCAAAAATATATTCAGTGTAAAACACCAAACAATGCATGCAGAGCAGAATTAGGCCGATACCCGCTAATTATCAAAATCCAGAAAAGAGCCGTTAAGTTCTACAACCACCTAAAAGGAAGCGATTCCCAAACCTTCCATAACAAAGCCATCACCTACAGAGAGATGAACGTTAGGTGATGGTTACAACACTGTACATACCCATAATATGACATTTGACATTTCTATATTATTTTTAAACTTACTTTGGCAATGTACTTACTTTGGCAATGTAATGTTTGCCAGCAAATAAAGTCCTTTGAATTAAAATGAGAGAGAGGACAGAGAGAGAGAGAGAGACATAACAACCCCAGAGTGACAAAAGTAAAATATCCCAGTGAGAGAATGAATGACTATAGCAGTGAGTTGAACAGTAGTGGAAGTGTTAGCATAGACAAGGGTAGGGACTCCGCTCTCTTGACTTGAGGCGGAAGCATGTTCCATCATTGGGGTGCCAAGACAGAGAAGAGCTTGGACTGGACTGAGAGGGAGCTGACCTCCTGTAGGGATGGGAGGACCAAGAGACCAGAGGTGGGAGGACCAAGAGACCAGAGGTGGGAGGACCAAGAGACCAGAGGTGGGAGGACCAAGAGACCAGAGGTGGGAGGACCAAGAGACCAGAGGTGGGAGGACCAAGAGACCAGAGGTGGGAGGACCAAGAGACCAGAGGTGGGAGGACCAAGGGACCAGAGGTGGGAGGACCAAGAGACCAGAGGTGGGAGGACCAAGAGACCAGAGGTGGGAGGACCAAGAGACCAGAGGTGGGAGGACCAAGAGACCAGAGGTAACAGAACAGAGTGCTCTGGTTGGGGTGTAGGGTTAGAACATAGCCTGAAGGTAGGGAGGGGCAGTTCCTCTTGCTGCTCCGTAGGCAAGTAAAATGGTCTTGAAGATGATGTGAGCTTCGACTGAAAGACAGTGTAGTGTGATGAGGAGTGGTGTGACATGGGAGAACTTAGGAAGGTTGAACTGCGGGCTGAGACATTCTGGATAAGTTGCAGTGGTTTGATGCCAAAAGCGGGGAGCCCAGCCAAGTAGTCTAGGCGGGAGAAGACAAGTGCCTTGATTAGGACCGTGAATGTTGTAGAGCATGAACCTGCAAGAGAGAGTCACGGCAAGGTTCTTTGCACTCTGGGAGGGGGCATGTTGTCATGGAGAGGTCTTGGAGCGGGCAGGCCTTCCCCAGGAGGAAGAGCAGCTCCGTCTTGTCGAAGTTGAGCTTGAGGTGGTGGACCAACATCCAAGCTGAGATGTCTGCCAGGCAGGCAGTGATGCATGTCACCACCTGGGTGTCAGAAGGGGGGAAGAACCGAGCCCTGGGGGACACCAGTAGTGAGAGTATATGGTGCAGACACAGATCCTGCACCTGGTAGGAGTGACCTGCCAGGTACAGTAGCATGCAATTCAGGGTGCAGAGCCTAGATCCCCAACCCTGAGAGGGTGGAGAGGAGGATCTGATGGTTCACGGTTTCAAAGGCAGCGGATAGATCTAGGAGGATGAGAACAGAGGAGAGAGTCAGCTTAGGCAGAGTGGAGAGCCTCCGTGACACAGAGGAGAGCGGTCTCGGTTGAATGAGCTGCCTTAAAGCCTGACTG
Organism: Thymallus thymallus; assembly: GCA_023634145.1. Classification (NCBI taxonomy): domain Eukaryota; kingdom Metazoa; phylum Chordata; class Actinopteri; order Salmoniformes; family Salmonidae; genus Thymallus; species Thymallus thymallus. Next base: position 3,002,985 of record CM042398.1, on the reverse strand, counting down.
GTTAGGGTCAAGAAGATCCTTCTGAGAGAGATAATACAGAGACACTTTTTACTGACTGCTACAAAAATGGGAATGTAAGCAACTTAATCTTCCACACAGACCATCCCATGGCATGGCACAGTGCTATATTAACACACTACCCTTCTGTTAAAGGGGGGGGGGGGGGTGTTGGCGATGGATAGAAACTCAGGATACTAGACAACGAGTACTCTGAGTCAGCCAATGTAAAACTGTACAAGTCTGGAACAGTATTGGTACAGGGCAACACCAAAGAGTTTTTGACGGACGTTCACAGAATCAAATAGGGAGCGGAGCGAGTCAGACCAGACCTCTTCATTAAACAACCTCACAGACGAGCAACCCCAAGTGGAGAGTCAACCTCCCAGCACAGAGTACTACTCCCTCACTGAAATGAAGGATAAATTCACCCAGCTGGAGGTAAGTCAGGTGGAGCTGGAACAGCAGGTGATTACACTCCAGTCAGCACAGACCCAGACAACAGTCCAGCACAACAACACCCCCTTAACTAGACCTGGAGAGCTGGAGGTGGAGAGAGACATATCTGCACTCTGGACTGTAGTGAGACAACATCAACAGGAGAAAGAGCAGGAGCGGAAGGAGGAGGCCCAGTGGCAGGAGAAGATGAGCGCAATAGAGGAGAAGGTTAGGTAACTTCCACAAAGCTGTGAACAATCTGAGAGACAAGGCAAGAAGGGCCTTCTATGCCATCAAAAGGAACATAACATTTGACATACCAATTAGGATCTGGATAAAAATACTTGAATCAGTTATAGAACCCATTGTCCTTTATGGTTGTGAGGTCTGGGGTATCGCTCACCAACCAAGAATTCACTAAATGGGACAAACACCAAATCAAGAATTCTGCAAAAATGTCCTCAGTGTAAAACACAAAACCCCAAACAATGTATGCAGAGCAGAATTAGAACTACACCTAAAAGGAAGTGATTCCCAAACCTTCCATAACAAAGGCTTCACCTACAGAGAGAAAACTAAAACACAGTCATCACCTACAGAGAGAAAACTAACAGATATTACTTGACACATTGGAAAGAATTAACATAAAAACAGAGAAAACTAGAATGCTATTTGGCCCTAAACAGAGAGTACACAGTGACAGAATACCTGACCACTGTGACTGACCCAAACTTAAGGAAAGCTTTGACTATGTATAGACTCAGTGAGCATAGCCTTGCAATTGAGAAAGGCCGCCGTAGGCAGACCTGGCTCTCAAGAGAAGACAGGCTATGTGCACACTGCCCACAAAATGAGGTGGAAACTGAGCTGCACTTCCTAACTTCCTGCCAAATGTATGACCATATTAGAGACACATATTTCCCTCAGATTACACAGACCCACAAAGAATTCGAAAACAAATCCAATTTTGATAAACTTCCATATCTATTAGTGAAATACCACAGTGTTCCATCACAGCAGCAAGATGTGTGACCTGTTGCCACAAGAAAAGGGCAACCAGTGAAGATCAAACACCATTGTAAATACAACCCATATTTATCTATTTCCCTTTCATACATCAACTATTTGCACATTGTTACAATGTATATAGACAATAATTTAACATTTTAAATGTCTATATTCTTTTAAAACGTTTGTGAGTGTAATGTTTACTGTTCATTTCTGATGTTTATTTCCTTTGTTTATTTCCCTTTTGTTTATTGTCTATTTAATTTACTTAGGCAATGTAAACATATGTTTCCCATGCCAATAAAACCCTTTGAATTGAGTTGAGATAACGAGAGAGTTGGTCAGGGACAGAGCGATCAAGTGTATTGGAATGAAAAGACAGAAGGGATACAGGTCTGTAGGTATATAGAAAGAAGGGATACAGGTCTGTAGTTTTATAGAAAGAAGGGATACAGGTCTGTAGTTTTATAGAAAGAAGGGATACAGGTCTGTAGTTTTATAGAAAGAAGGGATACAGGTCTGTAGTTTTATAGAAAGAAGGGATACAGGTCTGTAGTTTTATAGAAAGAAGGGATACAGGTCTGTAGTTTTATAGAAAGAAGGGATACAAGTCTGTAGTTTTATAGAAATAAGGGATCCAGGTCTGTAGTTTTATAGAAAGAAGGGATACAGGTCTGTAGTTTTATAGAAAGAAGGGATACAAGTCTGTAGTTTTATAGAAATAAGGGATACAGGTCTGTAGTTTTATAGGAAGAAGGGATACAGGTCTGTAGTTTTATAGAAAGAAGGGATACAGGTCTGTAGTTTTATAGAAATAAGGGATACAGGTCTGTAGTTTTATATAAAGAAGGGATACAGGTCTGTAGTTTTATAGGAAGAAGGGATACAGGTCTGTAGTTTTATAGGAAGAAGGGATACAGGTGTGTAGTTTTATAGGAAGAAGGGGTACAGGTCTGTAGTTTTATATAAAGAAGGGATACAGGTCTGTAGTTTTATAGGAAGAAGGGATACAGGTCTGTAGTTTTATATAAAGAAGGGATACAGGTCTGTAGTTTTATATAAAGAAGGGATACAGGTCTGTAGTTTTATAGGAAGAAGGGATACAGGTCTGTAGTTTTATAGGAAGAAGGGATACAGGTCTGTAGTTTTATAGGAAGAAGGGGTGTGGGTGGGTGCAAATATGTGTGGGTGCAAGAAGTAAAGAACCATTGGTGTACAGATATTTACAAACTTGGTTTAAGAATTTGAAATGTAATGTTCTTTGTATTAGCATGAGTCTTCTATCCCAACCAGGACAAAGAGGACTAAGTCTTCTATCCCAACCAGGACAAAGAGGACTAAGTCTTCTATCCCAACCAGGACAAAGAGGACTAAGTCTTCTATCCCAACCAGGACAAAGAGGACTAAGTCTTCTATCCCAACCAGGACAAAGAGGAATAGGTGTGTACAGTCAATAAGTTTTAGAACCAGAAGATCTAAGACCATGGCCATGTCAGAATATCCATACTAGCGTACTACATACTTAAACTGCATACTATGTACTCATCGTCGCATAGTATTTAGCACGTACAGTTTAGTAATAAGTATGCAGTATGCCACGGCCGCAACGCAATAGATAGATAGATAGATAGATAGATAGATAGATAGATAGATAGATAGATAGATAGATAGATAGATAGATAGATAGATAGATAGATAGATAGATAGATAGATAGATAGATAGATAGATAGATAGATAGATAGATAGATAGATAGATAGGTACTTTATTGATCCCCCGGGGGGGAAATTTCATTGTCAAGCAGCTACAACAAAACACAGGGCAGGTGCAAAATGCAACAACGAAAGTACACAAAAGACAGATACACGATACATAGAGCGGCAGTATGAAAAAGTATAGAAATATACAAGATATCTGGAGTGCAGATACACGATACACGATACATAGAGCGGCAGTATGAAAAAGTATAGAAATATACAAGATATCTGGAGTGCAAAAAAAGCTATAAAAAGACATTGCATAGTATGAGTGGTTGGCTGAATATGTACACTATACATTGGTGGATGTTGGATGGTTAACTATATTATACAGGTCGATGGCAGAGAAATACTTCAGTAGCTAAAAATGCGTATGATATGAGCGAGGGAATAATAGTTTACTTAATAGACATTCTGGCCAAATGAACAGGTAAGTGAATATTTTGCATGGTTAAATTAGCTGTACAGGTAAATAAACAGTTATATTTACAGGTAAGTGAATACTTGCATGGTTACATAAACTGTACAGGTAAATGACAGGAAGAGATACTTTAATAGCTAAATGTGTGTATGATATCATTTGGGGTAATAATAGTAATTCCCTTAAAATACAGTCCTTAGTGCGCAGGGTTTAATTACAGACAACTGCACGTATTGCACATTCGATATACTAAAAGCAATGAGAAAAGGTGCAACTGGCAGGATACTAATATGCATTCCTGAGTGAATGCCTACGTAGGTTAAGTCCAATAATTACTTACAATATTGCATGTGATATAATATAACAACTGTACATGAGTATGTATATACAGACCTGTATGAATAAATAGGTCCTGAGTGGATGAGTGCTGACGGACCAGAGTTACTCACGGATGGATGCATAATTTAACAATTATGCATCCATAATTTAGCACCCCAACAGTTCCAGATCTATGTTGCCGACGGCACGGCACCCTGGTGAGGCATTATATAGTCTAATAGCCGCCGGCAGGAAGGACCTCCTGTAGCGCTCTCTGGCACACCGTGGTGGGATCAGTCTGTGACTGAAAGTGCTCCTCTGCGTCATAACCATAGCGTGCAGAGGGTGGGTGACGTTGTCCATGATGGCCAGCAGTTTGGCCAGGATACGTCTCTCCGCCACCTCCTCCTTATGAAATTTCCCCCCCCGGGGGATCAATAAAGTACCTATCTATCTATCTATCTATCTATCTATCTAGAGTGTCAAGGCTCATCCCCAGGATGAGCCTTGACTGGCTGAGTAGGTGGGGCGGGGCCGAGTGTGGGTGGATTTTTCCAAATTCAACAGACATGTATTGCATTAACCAGCCTGATAATAGCTAATTTCCAATTCAATTAATTTCTTTAAACTCTGAATAGAATAGGAATAGCCCTACTCAGGCTGGTTTTATGCAGACTATCACACTGGACCTATACCGTCAGGCTGGTTTTATGCAGACTATCACACTGGACCTATACCGTCAGGCTGGTTTTATGCAGACTATCACACTGGACCTATACCGTCAGGCTGGTTTTATGCAGACTATCACACTGGACCTATACCGTCAGGCTGGTTATATGCAGACTATCACACTGGACCTATACCGTCAGGCTGGTTATATGCAGACTATCACACTGGACCTATACCGTCAGGCTGGTTATATGCAGACTATCACACTGGACCTATACCGTCAGGCTGGTTATTTTGTTCAATTTCAACATATTTATTAGTGGAACCATAGTGCTTTAACATATATAAATTAAATCATATAGCCTAGTACAAACAACAAAACATTTCCAATGTTCAAATCATAAGGCTATCGTGTGGAAAAACATGGACAGTCGTGTGCATCATGAATTCAGAACATCTGGACATCAACACAACACACTAGGACAGTGACCATTGGTAATGAGATCAGAATGACAGCTAAGGCTTGATCCATACATTAAATAACTAAATAGGTAGCTTAGCCTACAAAACTAAACCAATTCACAAGTTCAAATCAAAAGGCCTGATTAACATGACATCAATAACACAGCCTCATCCTGAGTCCCAGAGGCGAAAGATGGTTTAGTGTTTCGTTTAAAAGACAACAAGAAAGAACACTTCCAAGAAAACACAACTTCACTTTGAAAAAAAGATGTAGACTACAATGCAATACTGGTGATCATTTTAGGGAGAACAAAAACTATTCAGCCTACATTTGAACACCACCGCAGCAGCTTCGCTATTCAGCATCTTCAGCATTGTGTTGTTTGGCTACTTGAAGAGAACTAGGGTCTATCACTCACAGCCCACCTCTTCTAATACACTGTGGGAAAGTGGGTTCATTCTACTAGATGAAGAGCTGAGATGAGTACAGCATCCTGGCATTTAAACCCAACTCCATTTTAGAAAATGCACATACTATAAAACATTATATTTTCATGCTGATAATGCATCATACTGAGAATGCATCATACTGAGAATGCATCATACTGATAATGCATCATACTGAGAATGCATCATACTGATAATGCATCATGCTGATAATGCATCATACTGAGAATGCATCATACTGATAATGCATCATACTGAGAATGCATCATACTGATAATGCATTATGCTGATAATGCATCATACTGAGAATGCATCATACTGATAATGCATCATACTGATAATGCATCATAATGATAATGCATCATACTGAGAATGCATCATACTGAGAATGCATCATACTGATAATGCATCATGCTGATAATGCATCATACTGATAATGCATCATGTGCGATAGCCTTGTTACCTAATATTGGTTGATGTCGAGAGCGCACCCCTATATTAATCAGCTCTTAATAAAGCTGAAAGGAGTATGACAGCCGGGAATTTAAAGTATACTCGATTTTCAAAATGTTGCATACTATTTTAAGACTGGACTGAATGACAGTTAGCTGTAGTCTGTGTAAACTACTGCATACCTTCTACCAGTCTGTGGTGGCCAGTGCCATCTTTTTTGCAGTGGTGTGCTGGGGAGCAAACATCAAAGCCGGTGATGCTTCTCGGGTAAATACGCTGATCAGGAAGGCTAGCTCTGTTCTGGGGATGAGCCTTGACCCTCTAGAGGAGGTGGCGGAGAGACGGATCCTGGCCAAACTGCTGGCCATCCTGGACAACGTCACCCACCCTCTGCACACTATGGTTATGACGCAGAGGAGCTCTTTCAGTCACAGACTGATCCCACCACGGTGTGCCAGAGTGTGTGTAGTCTTTTATTGACTGTTTGTTTAGAGAGGTTGGTACATTGTTATTACAGGGAAACCACCCCTCCTCCCATCTCTCCCTACTCACCCTCTCCTCCCATCTCTCCCTACTCACCCCTCCTCCCATCTCTCTATACTCACCCCTCCTCCCATCTCTCCCTACTCACCCTCTCCTCCCATCTCTCCCTACTCACCCCTCCTCCCATCTCTCCCTACTCACCCCTCCTCCCATCTCTCCCTACTCACCCTCTCCTCCCATCTCTCCCTACTCACCCTCTCCTCCCATCTCTCCCTACTCACCCTCTCCTCCCATCTCTCCCTACTCACCCTCTCCTCCCATCTCTCTATACTCACCCTCTCCTCCCATCTCTCCCTACTCACCCTCTCCTCCCATCTCTCTATACTCACCCTCTTCTCCCATCTCTCCCTACTCACCCTCTCCTCCCATCTCTCCCTACTCACCCTCTCCTCCCATCTCTCTATACTCACCCTCTCCTCCCATCTCTCCCTACTCACCCTCTCCTCCCATCTCTCTATACTCACCCTCTCCTCCCATCTCTCCCTACTCACCCTCTCCTCCCATCTCTCTATACTCACCCTCTTCTCCCATCTCTCCCTACTCACCCTCTCCTCCCATCTCTCCCTACTCACCCTCTCCTCCCATCTCTCTATACTCACCCTCTTCTCCCATCTCTCCCTACTCACCCTCTCCTCCCATCTCTCCCTACTCACCCTCTCCTCCCATCTCTCCCTACTCACCCTCTCCTCCCATCTCTCTATACTCACCCTCTTCTCCCATCTCTCCCTACTCACCCTCTCCTCCCATCTCTCCCTACTCACCCTCTCCTCCCATCTCTCCCTACCCATGATGTGTTGGGATGCATACATGGTTCCTCCAGGGCACCAGACCTGCTACGGGAGAGCTGTGCCGTGGACATGCAGGCACAGAGGCACGTGTCTGGACTTGTCCCAACACCAACTCCCCCTCTCCCCCAACATTCCATGAAGGTGTACTCTCTGACAACCCCAATACTATTACCAGCACACTCAAACGCTGACACACACACACATAAACCCATGCTGACACACACACACATAAACCCATGCTGACACACACACACATAAACCCATGCTGACACACACACACATAAACCCATGCTGACACACACACACACACACCCATGCTGACACACACACACATAAACCCATGCTGACACACACACACACACATAAACCCATACTGACACACACACACACACATAAACCCATGCTGACACACACACATAAACCCATGCTGACACACACACACACACATAAACCCATGCTGACACACACACACACACACACACACACACACACATATAAACCCATGCTGACACACACACACACATAAACCCATGCTGACACACACACACACACAAACCCATGCTGACACACACACACACACACACACACACACACATAAACCCATGCTGACACACACACACACACACACACACACACACACACAAACCCATGCTGACACACACACACACACACACACACAAACCCATGCTGACACACACACACACATAAACCCATGCTGACACACACACACATAAACCCATGCTGACACACACACACATAAACCCATGCTGACACACACACACACACACACACACACACACACACACACACACACACACACACACACACACACACACACACACACACACACACACACACACACACACACACACACCCATGCTGACACACACACACACATAAACCCATGCTGACACACACACACACACACATAAACCCATGCTGACACACACACACACACACACATAAACCCATGCTGACACACACACACACACACACAAACCCATGCTGACACACACACACACAAACCCATGCTGACACACACACACATAAACCCATGCTGACACACACACACACATAAACCCATGCTGACACATGCAAACGCACACACACACACGTGCCAATCTGTCTACCTGTAAACATCCCCTTCTCTCACCAGAGCACACCTGGAAGTGAAATTCCGAGCGGCCATTTGCAATGTGGTAACGCTGGAAATAAGAACCTGGACATACGACCTGGGGCACGCACGCACGCACGCACGCACGCACACACACACACACACACACTTAAAGAGCACCTTGGTTGTGAATGAAACACTTAAACACTTACATCACTGCCTCTATGAAAAGATAGTCCCTGAGGGAGATAATAGCAGGTCTTCTTATTATCACAGAAGGGATTTTAGCAACAGATCTAAGATCAGATCGTCCAACACTCAGGGGTGTTAATCCTGTTCCAAGGCACCTTCTGTTCTGGTCTAGCATTACACACCTGATTCCATTAATTAAAGCTTGATGATCGGGTGATTATTGGAATCTGGTGTGTAGTGCCAAAGGATGAATAAATATCTGATCTCAATAATTAGTTCCTTGATTCCTTGCATCGTCTTCTCACCTCCTTGTCATTGGACCTCAGACTTCCTTGTCCAACAGGGTTGAGAAGGAGGTGAGGAGACAGGATGTGCAGAATCCCAGAATTTCCCTCCCTAAAGTAATCACTGATGTGGTATGACTGCTTTTATGTGATGATATCTATGTAGTGGAATAGTTGCTTTCACCTACACACTCCAGTTAGATCAGTGATCACTTCAAGGAGGGGAGTTAAGAAGGAATCATTTGTGAAGTGTTGGAAGAAGGGGAGTTAAGAAGGAATCATTTGTGAAGTGTTGGAAGAAGGGGAGTTAAGAAGGAATCATTTGTGAAGTGTTGGAAGGAGGGGAGTTTAGACAACCGGCCGTGATTGGGCGTCCCATAGGGCGGCGCACAACTGGCCCAGCGTCGTCTGAGTTTGGCCGGTGTAGACCGTCATTGTAAATAAGAATGTCTTCTTAACTGACTTGTCTAGTTAAATAAATAGTAAATAATAATAAATTGCTGAGGAGCAGGTCAAAAGTAAAGAACCAAAAGCCAGGGTGTGTGCGTGTGTGTGTGTGTGTGCTTTCTTTACCATTTCGGGGGATTTTAACCATGCATCTCTCTCTTCAACGCTGCCCACGTTCAAACAGTTCGTGAAGTGCCCAACCAGGAATAATACAACTCTGGATTTGTTATATGCTAATGTGAAGGACGCATACAACTCCACTGCACTCCCTCCCCTCGGTAGATCGGATCACAACCTTGTCCACCTCACCCCACTCTACAGGCCTTTGGTCCAACAGCAGCCTGCGACCACTAGGACCATTAGGAGATGGTCCCCGGAGGCGAATGAGGCCCTACAGGACTGCGTTGAAACAACAGACTGGGATGTGCTCTGTGAGGCTCATGGGGAGGACATCGATGGACTTGCTGACTGCTTAACGGACTATATCAATTTTTATGTAGACAACACTGTACCCACCAGGAAGGTACGCTGTTTTCCAAATAATAAACCCTGGGACACCAGCGACCTGAAGGCCCTGCTGAATGAGAAGAAGAGGGCCTTCAAGGAGGGGGTCAATGACAAATTGAAATGCGTCCAGAGGGAGCTGAAGTTGCGGATTGCTGAGGGGAAGAGAGTGTATAAGGAGAAGATGGAGGACAAGCTGAGGCAGAGCCAGGTGAGAGAGGTGTGGAAGGGTATGAGAAATATCACTGGCTTCAAAAAGTCAAACAGTGGGCAGACGGAGGGGACCCAGGAACCAATGAGCTGAACCAATTTTTTAACAGGTTTGATACTGGCCCTGTCCACCTCCCCTCCAGCTCCCCAGGCCACACACCCTCACGGCTGTCCCACCCCCACTTTGCTCACAACACCTCTGTTGAGACAATCAGCGACCCCACCTCCGCCCCTGCTCCCTCTGGACTGATCCTCAACACCACCCTTCCCCCCACCTCCCCACCTGGGCTGGCTTTCACCACCAACCAAGTGAAGAGAGAGCTGGAGAGACTACATCAGTGGAAAGTGACGGAACCTGATGGCATCAGCCCAAGGGTGCTTAGGGTCTGTGCTGACCAACTGTGTGGAATACTCCAGTGACCCTTCAACCTTAGCCTGAGCCTAGAAAGGGTCTCTGTGCTGTGGAAAACATCCTGGTAGGCCTAGACAGAGCAGGTGAGTGCAGGTAGGTCTTGACAGAGCAGGTGAGTGCAGGTAGGCCTAGACAGAGCAGGTGAGTGCAGGTAGGCCTAGACAGAGCAGGTGAGTGCAGGTAGGCCTAGACAGAGCAGGTGAGTGCAGGTAGGCCTAGACAGAGCAGGTGAGTGCAGGTAGGTCTAGACAGAGCAGGTGAGTGCAGGTAGGTCTAGACAGAGCAGGTGAGTGCACGTAGGCCTAGACAGAGCAGGCGAGTGCAGGTAGGCCTAGACAGAGCAGGCGAGTGCAGGTAGGTCTAGACAGAGCAGGCGAGTGCAGGTAGGTCTAGACAGAGCAGGCGAGTGCAGGTAGGTCTAGACAGAGCAGGCGAATGCAGGTAGGTCTAGACAGAGCAGGCGAGTGCAGGTAGGTCTAGACAGAGCAGGTGAGTGCAGGTAGGTCTAGACAGAGCAGGTGAGTGCAGGTAGGTCTAGACAGAGCAGGTGAGTGCAGGTAGGTCTAGACAGAGCAGGTGAGTGCAGGTAGGTCTAGACAGAGCAGGTTTTCCTCTAGGATTTTGCCTGTGTTTAGCTCCATTACGTTTATTTTTTATCCTGAAAAACGTAATGATGACAAGCATACCCATAACATGATGCAGCCTCCACTATGCTTGACCATATGAAGAGTGGTACTCAGTAATGTGTTGTATTGGATTTGCCCCAAAACATAACACTTTGTATTCAGGACATGAAGTTTAGTGCTTTGCCACATTTCTTGCAGTATTACTTTAGTGCCTTGTTGCAAACATCCTCAGTTTTATCCTCACAGCCATTAAACTAACTGTTTTAAAGTCACCATTGGCCTCATGGTGAAATCCCTGAGCGGATTCCTTCCTGTCCGCAATTTAGTTAGGAAGGTGACTGGGTGTATTGATACACCATCCAAAGTGTAATTAATATCTTCACCATGCTCAACGGGATTTTCAATGTCTGCTTTTTTTTACCCATCTACCCATAGCTTTTCATTGTTTATTAATCTGTAAAAAATTCTAAAAACATTGTTCCACTTTGACATTCTGGGGTATTATGTGATAAGATATCTCCATTTAATCCATGTGTCACGTTCGGGTGTGTAGAGAGACCAAGGCGCAGCGTATCGATAGTTCGACATGTTTATTAATTAATCTGACGAACTATACAAAATAACAAATGATAATAATAAACACACGTAGCACAAACACGAGACAACATACAACAATGAACCACGCCAACGGAGTGGAACACAGACATATAAGTAAGATCCCTAATTAGAGGTAATGCCTAGCAGCTGCCTCTAATTAGGGATCCCACAGACAACACCACACAGACGTAGAAATAATAGATCTGCCAGACTCTGACCATAGAAATATAGAGAAGCAAAGCTTCTCTATGGCCAGAGCCTGACACCATGATGAATTCAGGCTGTAACAACAACACAATGTTGAAAAGGTCAAGGGCTGTGAATACTTTCTGAAGGCCCCGTACACAGTATATGCAAATAAGGCACATATCATATTCTTTAAGTATAAAAACAATACCTTATATACTAAGAACATGTATATAAGTATAAAATCAATACCTTATATACTAAGAACATGTATATAAGTATAAAAACAATACCTTATATACTAAGAACATGTATATAAGTATAAAAACAATACCTTATATACTAAGAACATGTATATAAGTATAAAAACAATACCTTATATACTAAGAACATGTATATAAGTATAAAAACAATACCTTATATACTAAGAACATGTATATAAGTATAAAAACAATACCTTATATACTAAGAACACGTATATAAGTATAAAAACAATACCTTATTGTCACGACGGGGCGCATACACAGCCCAAGGTCTGTCACGGTTGGGTGCAGCGAGAGACCAAATAGCAGCACAGGGATTGTAGTTCGACATTTCTTTTATTTATACTATGTAATACCTTTTATAAATTACTATGTATAAGAAAACTTAAAATGCGAACTACTACACAAAACAAACACGATACGACAAACGTAATAAAGCACACTTACTTTTCACCGTGACTTGCGAAATATAATGACCCACACCCCGGAGTGGAACATACAAGCCTATGTAGGATCCCTAATTAGAGACAATGCGCTACAGCTGCCTCTAATTAGAGATCCAACACAAACCACCACCAGAAACAGAAAGAAAAGACCTGTCAGACTCTGACCATGGCTACATAGAGAAGCAAATAGGTTTCTCTATGGCCAGAGCCTGACACATATATACTAAGAACATGTATATAAGTATAAAAACAATACCTTATATACTAATAAAATGTATATAAGTATAAAAACAATACCTTACATACTAAGAACATGTATATAAGTAAAAAAAACACCTTATATACTAAGAACATGTATATAAGTATAAAAACAATACCTTATATACAAATAAAATGTAAATAAGTATAAAAACAATACCTTTTATACTAAGAAAATGTACAGTTGAAGTCAGAAGTTTACATACGCCTTAGCCAAATACATTTAAACTCAGCTTTTCACAATTCCTGACATTTAATCCTAATTAATTCCTGACATTTAATCCTGGAAAATTCCAGAAAAGTCAATTGGAGGTGTACCTGTGGATGTATTTCAAGGCCTACTTTCAAACTCAGTGCCTCTTTGCTTGACATGGGAAAACCAAAAGAAATCAGCCAAGACCTCAGAAAAACTATTGTAGACCTCCACAAGTCTGGTTCATCCTTGGGAGCAAATTCCAAACGCCTGAGGATAGCACGTTCATCTGTACAAACAATAGTACACAAGTATAAACACCATGGGACCGCTCTGGAAGGAGACGCGTTCTGTCTCCTAGAGATGAACGTACTTTGGTGCGAAAAGTGCAAATCAATCCTAGAACAACAGCAAAGGACCTTGTGAAGATGCTGGAGGAAAGAGGTACAAAAGTATCTATATCCACAGTAAAACAAGTCCTATATCGACATAACCTGAAAGGCCGCTCTGCAAGGAAGAAGCCACTGCTCCAAAACCGCCATAAAAAAGCCAGACTATGGTTTGCAAATGCACATGGGGACAAAGATCGTACTTTTTGGAGAAATGTCCTCTGGTCTGATGAAACAAAAATGTAACTATTTGGCCATAATGACCATCGTTATGTTTGGAGGAAAAAGGGGGAGGCTTGCAAGCCGAAGAACACCATCCCAACCGTGAAGCACGGGGGAGGCAGCATCATGTTGTGGGGGTGCTTTGCTGCAGGAGGGACTGGTGCACTTCACAAAATAGATGGCATCATGAGGAAGGAAAATTATGTGGATATATTGAAGCAACATCTCAAGACATCAGTCAGGAAGTTAAAGCTTGGTCGCAAATGTGTCTTCCAATTGGACAATGACCCCAAACATGCTTCCAAAGTTGTGGCAAAATGGCTTAAGGACAACAAAGTCAAGGTATTGGAGTGGCCATCACAAAGCCCTGACCTCAATCCTATAGAACATTTGTCGGCAGAACTGAAAAAGCATGTGCGAGCAAGGAGGCCTACAAACCTGACTCAGTTACACCAGTTCTGTCAGGAGTAATGGGCCAAAATTCACCCAACTTATTGTGGGAAGCTTGTGGAAGGCTACCCGAAACGTTTGACCAAAGTTAAACAATTTAAAGGCAATGTTACCAAATACTAATTGAGTGTATGTAAACTTCTGACTCACTGGGAATGTGATCTGAAATAAATCATTCAGAGAGAGAGAGAAAGAGAGAGTGTGTGTGTGTGTGTTCATGAGTGCCTGTGTTCTGAGTGTGAGCTCATCAAATAGATGAGTCCCCAGCAGTAGAGACAGATGTAGCCTTGTGTATTGTTGTAACTAAGAGGGGTAGCCTAACCTAGCCTAGCCTACCTTAGCATGGTCTGCTACACTCACCTGCTCTATCAGGGTTAGGAAGAAGGACTGTCATCTACCAATTAAGGAATAGCAGGGTCACCTGTCTTGGTTGACCACAGAAACTGATCTAAGGCCAGTTTTACATCTCACCTCCTATTGATTAATGTTAGGATATAGGGAGGGTTGTCTGGTCCTAGATCTGTGCTGACTAACTTCTTGAAGCAAAGGAATTAGAGTGTTTTAGTTAAAGGGATACTTCGGGATTTTGGCAATGAGGCTCTTTATCAACTTCCCCAGAGTCAGATGCTAACTAGCATTAGCGCAATGGCTGGAAGCACAACTACCTCTAACTTCCTTCATACTGGACACAGAGACATATAAAAGCTCTCACACACACATACACACTACAACACACACTACAACACACACACACACACTACAACAACACATACACACTACAACACACACACACACACTACAACAACACATACACACTACAACACACACTACAACACACACACACACACACATACACACACACACACAGCTGCAAACTGTCCTCCCAGCTCAGCCTAACCCAGAGGAGACAGAGGAGGGCTGTTGTGACACTGTTGTTGAACGTGAGACACAATGCTACACACACAGGAACACAAAAGGAATAACTGACTGTGTCACAGGTCAGCCAGAGACTAAGATCATTTGTTTAGCGCCTCAAATCAACATCTGTCTAAACTGAGCCCAGGAATGAAGAGAGAGAGAGAGAGAGAGAGGAGAGAGAGAGGAGAGAGAGAGGAGAGAGAGAGGAGAGAGAGAGGAGAGAGAGGAGAGAGAGAGGAGAGAGAGAGAGAGATTGAATTGAATAGAGAGACAGCCTCTCTTCCTCTATCAGCCTTTCATTCTCTCTCCTTCTCCCTCTCTCTTTCCACACCTCTCCTTCTCCCTCTCTCTGCCTCCCCCTGCCTTCTGCACACTATCATTGCTCTCCCTCCCCTCCCCTGTCTCTCCCTCCCCTCCCCTGTCTCTCCCTCCCCTCCCCTGTCTCTCCCTCCCCTGTCTCTCCCTCCCCTCCCCTGTCTCTCCCTCCCCTGTCTCTCCCTCCCCTCCCCTGTCTCTCCCTCCCCTCCCCTGTCTCTCCCTCCCCTCCCCTGTCTCTCCCTCCCCTCCCTTGTCTCTCCCTCCCCTCCCCTGTCTCTCCCTCCCCTCCCCTGTCTCTCCCTCCCCTCCCCTGTCTCTCCCTCCCCTCCCTTGTCTCTCCCTCCCCTCCCCTGTCTCTCCCTCCCCTCCCCTGTCTCTCCCTCCCCTCCCCTGTCTCTCCCTCCCCTGTCTCTCCCTCCCCTGTCTCTCCCTCCCCTCCCCTGTCTCTCCCTCCCCTCCCCTGTCTCTCCCTCCCCTCCCCTGTCTCTCCCTCCCCTCCCTTGTCTCTCCCTCCCCTCCCCTGTCTCTCCCTCCCCTCCCTTGTCTCTCCCTCCCCTCCCCTGTCTCTCCCTCCCCTCCCCTGTCTCTCCCTCCCCTGTCTCTCCCTCCCCTGTCTCTCCCTCCCCTCCCCTGTCTCTTCTCTCCCTCCCCTGTCTCTCCCTCCCCTCCCCTGTCTCTTCTCTCCCTCCCCGTCTCTTCTCTCCCTCCCCTGTCTCTCCCTCCCCTCCCTTGTCTCTCCCTCCCCTCCCCTGTCTCTCCCTCCCCTCCCCTGTCTCTCCCTCCCCTCCCCTGTCTCTTCTCTCCCTCCCTTGTCTCTCCCTCCCCTCCCCTGTCTCTCCCTCCCCTCCCCTGTCTCTTCTCTCCCTCCCCTGTCTCTCCCTCCCCTCCCCTGTCTCTCCCTCCCCTCCCTTGTCTCTCCCTCCCCTCCCCTGTCTCTCCCTCCCCTCCCTTGTCTCTCCCTCCCCTGTCTCTTCTCTCCCTCCCCTGTCTCTTCTCTCCCTCCCCTGTCTCTCCCTCCCCTCCCCTGTCTCTTCTCTCCCTCCCCGTCTCTTCTCTCCCTCCCCTGTCTCTCCCTCCCCTGTCTCTCCCTCCCCTCCCCGTCTCTTCTCTCCCTCCCTTGTCTCTCCCTCCCCTCCCCTGTCTCTTCTCTCCCTCCCCGTCTCTTCTCTCCCTCCCCTGTCTCTCCCTCCCCTCCCCTGTCTCTTCTCTCCCACCACTGTCTCTCTCTCCCTCCCCTGTCTCTCTCTCCTTCCCCTGTCTCTTCTCTCCCTCCCCTGTCTCATCTCTCCCTCCACTGTCTCCCTCTCCCTCCCCTGTCTCGTCTCTCCCTTCCATGTCTCTCCCTCCCCTGTCTCATCTCTCCCTCCACTGTCTCTCTCTCCCCTCCCCTGTCTCATCTCTCCCTCCACTGTCTCTCTCTCCCTCCCTTGTCTCTTCTCTCCCTTCAATGTCTCTCCCTCCCCTGTCTCATTCAGTCTGGAGAAAAGCACAAGGATTTATGAACCACTAGACATGTTACTCATTGCCACTCACCCAAGTTATATCAAGAGTTAAATAGAAGATATAGCCTACCAAAAAGTATACAAAAAGTTCAACCGAAGACATAGCCTAGCAAATGTTATACATTTCGGTAGGCTCTCTCGATGCCTGCTGTGTTTCAGCCAATGCACAGGAGAACATGACACGGGCTAAAGTTACAGAGCCACTGACATGATGAATGCATAAAAGTCCTGCACATTGCTACTGAGGAACAGACAAGAGCCTCCATAGAGCAGATCTGAATCTTCTGATCATGGTCTCAGCTACATCAAGTTCCAATGACTTTAATCAACATCTATATATCAACTAGAGGCGTCTACAGTTGAAGTCAGAAGTTTACATACACCTTAGCCAAATACATTTAATCTCAGTTTTTAACAATTCCTGACATTTAATCCTAGTAAAAATTCCCTGTCTTAGGTCAGTTAGAATCACCACTTTATTTTAAGAATGTGAAATGTCAGAATAATAGTAGAGAGAATTATTTATTTCAGCTTTTATTTCTTTCATCACATTCCCAGTGGGTCAGAAGTTTACATACACTCAATTAGTATTTGGTAGCATTGCCTTTAAATTGTTTAACTTGGGTCAAACGTTTCAGGTAGCCTTCCACAAGCTTCCCACAATAAGTTGGGTGAATTTTGGCCCATTCCTCCTGACAGAACTGGTGTAACTGAGTAAGGTTTGTAGGCCTCCTTGCTCGCACACGCTTTTTCAGTTCTGCCCATAAATGTTCTATATGATTGAGGTCAGGGCTTTGTGATGGCCACTCCAATACCTTGACTTTGTTGTCCTTAAGCCATTTTGCCACAACTTTGGAAGTATGCTTGGGGTCATTGTCCATTTGGAAGACCCATTTGCGACCAAGCTTTAACTTCCTGACTGATGTCTTGAGATGTTGCTTCAATATATCCACAGAATTTTCCTTTCTCATGATGCCATCTATTTTGTCAAGTGCACCAGTCCCTCCTGCAGCAAAGCACCCCCACAACATGATGCTGCCTCCCCCGTGCTTCACGGTTGGGATGGTGTTCTTCGGCTTGCAAGCCTCCCCCTTTTTCCTCCAAACATAATGATGGCCATTATGGCCAAATGGTTAAATTTTTGGTTCATCAGACCAGAGGACATTTCTCCAAAAAGTACAATCTTTGTCCCCATGTGCAGTTGCAAACTGTAGTCTGGCTTGTATGGCGGTTTTGGAGCAGTGGCTTCTTCCTTGCTGAGCGGCCTTTCAAGTTATGTCAATATAGGACTCGTTTTACTGTGGATATAGATACTTTTGTACTTTTGTACCTGTTTCCTCCAGCATTCCTCCAGTACGTTCATCTCTAGGAAACATTACGTGTCTCCTTCCAGAGCAGTATAACGGCTTCGTGGTCTCATGGGGTTTATACTTGCGTACTATTATTTGTACAGATGAACGTAGTACCTTCAGGCGTTTGGAATTTGCTCCCAAGGATGAACCAGACTTGTGGAGGTCTACAATTTGTTTTCTGAGGTCTTGGCTGAATGCTTTTTATTTTCCCATGATGTCAAGCAAAGAGGCGCTGAGTTTGAAGGTAGGCCTTGAAATACATCCACAGGTACACCTCCAATTGACTCAAATTATGTCAATTAGCCTATCAGAAGCTTCTAAAGCCATGACATCATTTTCTGGAATTTTCCAAGCTGTTTAAAGGCACAGTCAACTTAGTGTATGTAAACTTCTGACCCACTGGAATTGTGATATAGTGAATTATAAGTGAAATAATCTGTCTGTAAACAATTGTTGGAAGAATTACTTGTGTCATGCACAAAGTAGATGTCCTAACCGACTTGCCAAAACTATAGTTTGTTAACATTAAATCTATGGAGTGGTTGAAAAATGAGTTTTAATGACTTCAACCTAAGTGTATGTAAACTTCTGACTTCAACTGTACATCATATGTGTGCCATGAACCCGCTCCCTCTCTCTCTGTGTGTGTGCTGTTCCAGAGAGAAGCCAAGAGTGCAGACCTATCAGAGAGGGCAAGAAGACAATAATAAAATAATATATGGGTGAAGTAGGCAAGAATATAATAATATATGGGTGAAGTAGGCAGGAATTGCATTTCATTTTCTGCATCAGACCTGCCTGATTCATCAGACCTGCCTGATTCTCACTAGAAACATGGTGTTTGTGTTTAATAGGCTAAATTATACATTCTGTTAAGATATGACCCCAAAGTCATCTGTTCTGTTCTTTCAATTTGTAGTCTATGACATTTCATTTACATATTATAATGTTTTACGAAGTAGTGCGGATGTAGTGAACTACTTTAGTAAAGTAAACTATATTTTTCTTAAGGGTAGCTTTAGTGTAGCTTAACTTCTTCCACTGTGAAGTAATTGGTAGCTTGGTAAACTATTTTCAGAGTAGCTTCCCCGTCACTGCTGGGTTTACATAACCCGGCTCTATACCTGCTGGGACTCCCTGTACCCTCGGATTATTACGCACTAATCATACATTTCCTCTCTATGACTCTATCTCAAAGCCAAAGCACGTTACACCCCGAAATGCAGGGAACACATCAGAGTGGAAGTAGCCTGGTTAACAACCATGCATCCCATTCACTTCAAACGATGCTTATGTTGATTTTACTGCTTAATGTTTCTAACTTGTATTAGTCTAAGCGGGACAGACAGAGAGGCGCTTACCTTCGAAGTCTGACAGAATGCCCTCCAGGTGGTCGTTAACGGATATATGGGACATCCTGACTGAGTCCGTATCAACTCTTCCGGAGTTCACAGCAGCTGGATAAAACGAGGTTAAAAAAAAGTTCGAAATGTTATTCCTTCCAAAGAAATCCACTCGCATAACAGAGAAAGGGGTATATATCCACCGTATCGGAATAGAACTCCGCGGGTCTTGCAAAGTTTCCAAAAAGTCACGTTTTTTTCTGAATTCGGCTCACATCCGAGAGCGAGCGCAACACTGTTTTCTTCAGTTTATGCCTCCGTCCGTCGGTCGGTCGGTCTGTCTGTGTCAGGAGAGGGTTTGAGCGGATCTCCGGCGATGCGCCTCCCCCTGCTTTACCCTGGATGGAGGGATGGATAGAGGGATAAGGAGAGGGGAAGAGGGGCGGACCTCCGTGTTTCACCTAGCCCCTAGACATTGTAGGCAACACCTGGAATGGGGAGTCAGTAAAATGTCTCGCCCTGGCTGCCTTCCTTCACTTTCCCCGACCGGTGACTATGTTCTAGTGATGCACAGGTTGACTCATAACCCGCAGTCCCCGCCGTTATATTAGTGGTGCGGCGAGGTTAGGGTCATTCAATATTGTGTGGATGAAGGACGAGCTGAATAAAGAGAAAACAACATAAATGTATAATTCTTGTGCAGTTCATATCTATAGGCTACATTAAGGTTGTCTTTCATTACATTATTATTACCTGTCTTTACAGCACGAGCCTTAACTGTAGTGCCTAACTGTACACAGCCTACATGCCAATCGCCTAATGCTTTTGGGGCAGAAAAAGTTCATGTCGATCCAAGGAGGCAAAAATCACAATGTTGGATTCCAATTGAATAAGAGAAAAGGTACAGTGGTAAGAGAGGATGGTAGCAGTCAGTGTTATGTGTGATGGTTGTCTCAGGGTAGTAAGTTGGTGGTTGTTGATATCCCTCTATTGGTGTAGTGGCTGTGCTTTGGCAGAGTGGGTGAGGTTATATCCTGCCTGGTTGGCTCTGTCCGGGGGTATTGTCTGGAGTATTGTCGGAAGGGGCCACAGTGTCTCCTGACCCCCCCCCCCCCCCCCCGTCTCAGCCTCCAGTATCTATGCTGCAATAGTCTATGTGCCGGGGGGCTAGGGTCAGTTTGTTAAATCTGATGTTATTATCCAGTGTCTTGTGTGAATTTAAGTATGCTCCCTCTAATTCTCTCTCTCTCCCACTACCTCCTCTCCCGGAGGACCTGAGCCTTAGGACCATGCTTCAGGACCACCTGCCCTGATGACTCCTAGCTGTCCCCAGTCCACCTGGTCGTGCTGCTGCACCGGTTTCAACTCTTCTGCCTGCGGTTATGGAACCCTGACCTGTTCATTGGACGTGCCACCTTGTCCCAGACCTGCTGTTTTCATCTCGCTCTCTCTCTACTGCACCTGCGCTCTATCGTACCGTACCTGCACTCTCTACCGCATCTAAATGCCTGGCTATGAAAAGCCAAGTGACATTCACTCCTGATGTATTTACCTGTTGCAACCTCTACAACCACTATGATTATTATTTGACCCTGCTGGTCATCTATGAACATTTGAACATCTTGGAGAAAGAACTGGCCTTAATGGCCATGAATTGTTATAATCTCCACCCGGCACAGCCAGAAGAGGACTGGCCACCCATCAGAGCCTGGTTCCTCTCTAGGTTTCTTCCGAGGTTCCTGCCTTTCTAGGGAGTTTTTCCTATCCACAGTGCTTCTATATCTGCATTGCTTGCTGTTTGGGGTTTTAGGCTGGGTTTCTGTATAGCACTTTGTGACATCAGCTGATGTAAAAAGGGCTTTATAAATAAATTTGATTGAATTTAAAATTTGACTATACAAATTTGATAAGTCACAAGACAGGGACTTCAAATAGGCATATGGCACGCCAAGGGAACTTTAACCTACTGTTCAGATGGGTTAAATGGAAACTGAAATCTGAGTCTCACTCTCGTTGATGAAGCTCGTTTGATTTAGGGTGTGTTCGTAAATTCACTCTGGAGTGCCAGAGCACGTTAATAAATTTAGAGCATGGTCAGATTGTCAGTTTGTAAATTTAGAGCGTTTCGCAAAGGCAGTCAAGCACCCAAGCTAACTGGCTAAAGGGTGCGTTCGTAAATTCACTCTAGCTATTTACTCCGATTTCAGAGCACTACCTTCTGAGGGGCCAGAGCGCAGAATAACCAATGAATTTACAGTCACTAACTCTCTGGATAACATGTAAACAGCCTAACCAGCTCTGCTAGGGGGAGTAAAATGGTCAGAGTGAGGTGTTCTCACTTTAGCCAGTTAAGCTGAGTGCTTGACTGCAGTTGTGAGCATTCTCTCAGATCAACGCTACCGCTACTGTGCACTCTGAACCCTCCGAGAGGTCAGAACACTACTCCTCAACCAGTGTCCAGTGTGCACTCTGAACCCTCCGAGAGGTCAGAACACTACTCCTCAACCAGTGTCCAGTGTGCACTCTGAACCCTCCGAGAGGTCAGAACACTACTCCTCAACCAGTGTCCAGTGTGCACTCTGAACCCTCCGAGAGGTCAGAACACTACTCAACCAGTGTCCAGTGTGCACTCTGAACCCTCCGAGGTCAGAACGATACCAAACGCTCTGAATTTATAAACTGACAATCTGACAACACTCTGAATTTACGAATGACCTCGAGCGCACTCTGACACAATTTACAAAAGGGATATTTTTTTGTTGTTGCAATTTTATAAAACGTTTCATACAATTCTACCTATTTTGCCATGGGGCAGAGATGCATTTTTACAGTTTTAAAGCTACTTTCCTGCAATTCTACCCATTTTGCCATGGGGCAGAGATACATTTTTACAGTTTTAAAGCTACTTTCCTGCAATTCTACCCATTTTGCCATGGGGCAGAGATACATTTTTACAGTTTTAAAGCTACTTTCCTGCAATTCTACCCATTTTGCCATGGGGCAGAGATACATTTTTACAGTTTTAAAGCTACTTTCCTGCAATTCTACCCATTTGCCATGGGGCAGAGATACATTTTTACAGTTTTAAAGCTACTTTCCTGCAATTTTACCCATTTTGCCATGGGGCAGAGATACATTTTTACAGTTTTAAAGCTACTTTCCTGCAATTCTACCTATTTTGCCATGGGGCAGAGATACATTTTAGCATTTTTAAAGCTACTTTCCTGCAATTCTACCTATTTTGCCATGGGGCAGAAATATATTTTTGCAGTTTTAAAGCTACTTTCCTGCAATTTTACCAATTTTCCCATGGGGCAGAGATACATTTTTGCAGTTATAAAGCTACTTTCCTGCAATTCTACTCATTTTCCCATGGGGCAGAGATACCTTTTTGCAGTTATAAAGCTACTTTCCTGCAATTCTACTCATTTCCCCATGGGGCAGAGATACCTTTTTGCAGTTTTAAAGCTACTTTCCTGTCGACAGAAAATCATTGTAAAGTTAATGGAAACATAGCTACTGATTGACAAAACAAAACTAAACTCTCCTGAGTGGTCGCCTGTTAAGCAGCTCCCGTTGTTCGTGCATAGATTGTTGTTCTAGTTCGTTTTAGTTCATTTTTTTGTTACAGTTGAACTATAATAGTTCAGGATTATGGTTTTTATCGCAGCTGAACGTCGTCAGGAGTCGTCAACTGTTATTGTTTACAACAGAGCCCAGCTCCTGGATTTAGCACAGGCAGCGCTGCTGCACCCCAGGGAAAGTTTGATATTCCGGACGAGTTGAAAAGGCGACAGCATGGATGCAGGGCGGGATTGAAGTGTAAGGCGAAGCTGAGGAAGTACAAGCCGGCTATACCGTCTATCATTATGGGCAATGTGAGGTCACTACATAACAAAATGGACGAGCTTGAGGCTCTTGTCCGTGGGCAAAGGGACTATCGGGAAGCGAGCCTAATGTTTTCTACTGAGACTTGGCTGAACGATAACATCCCCATAGAGAACGTCACTATAGGCGGTTTCCAGACCATCAAAGCGGACAGGGATAGCGTCTCTTCCGGTAAGAGTAAGGGCTTTATTAGTAAACAAAAGATGGTGTAATCCGAACCATATTACTCTTAAGGAAGAGTTTTGTAGCCCGGACATTGAGCTGTTAGCCGTTAGACTATTTGCAGAGGGAATTCACGGCGGCCATTGCTGTTATTGTTTACATCCCACCCTCCGCGGACGCAATCACAGCATGTGACGTCATCCATTCTGTTATCGCCAGGTTACAGACAGCGCATCCAAGTGCTTTCTTTGCCATTTCGGGGGATTTTAACCATGCATCTCTCTTTTCAACGCTGCCCACGTTCAAACAGTTCGTGAAGTGCCCAACCAGGAATAATAACTGGACTTGTTATATGCTAATGTGAAGGACGCATACAACTCCACTGCACTCCCCTCGGTAGATCGGATCACAACCTTGTTCACCTCACTCCACTCTACAGGCCTTTGGTCCAACAGCAGCCTGCGACCACTAGGACCATTAGGAGATGGTCCCCGGAGGCGAATGAGGCCCTACAGGACTGCTTTGAAACAACAGACTGGGATGTGCTCTGTGAGGCTCATGGGGAGGACATCGATGGAATTACTGACTGCATAACGGACTATATTAATTTTTGTGTAGACAACACTGTACCCACCAGGAAGGTACGCTGTTTTCCAAATAATAAACCTGAAGGCCCTGCTGACTGAGAAGAAGAGGGCCTTCAAGGAGAGGGACAAGGACAAATTGAAATGCGTCCAGAGGGAGCTGAAGTTGCGGATTGCTGAGGGGAAGAGAGTGTATAAGGAGAAGATGGAGGACAAGATGAAGCAGAGCCAGGTGAGAGAGGTGTGGAATGGTATGAGAAATATCACTGGCTTCAAAAAGTCAAACAGTGGGCAGACAGAGGGGACCAAGGACAGAGCAAATGAGCTGAACACATTTTTTAACAGGTTTGATACTGGCCCTGTCCACCTCCCTTCCAGCTCCCCAGGCCACACACCCTCACGGCTGTCCCACCCCCACTTTGCTCACAACACCTCTGCTGAGACAATCAGTGACCCCACCTCCATCCCTGCTCCCCCTGGACTGATCCTCAACACCCCTCTTCCCCCAACCTCCCCACCTGGGCTGGCTTTCACCACCAACCAAGTGAAGAGAGAGCTGGAGAGACTACATCAGTGGAAAGCGGCGGGCCCTGATGGCATCAGCCCAAGGGTGCTTAGGGTCTGTGCTGACCAACTGTCTGGAATACTCCAGCGACCCTTCAAGTGCCCAAGAAGGCACACCCCACTGTCCTGAATGACTTCAGACCTGTAGTGCTAACATCCCACATCATGAAGACCCTGGAAAGGTTAGTCCTCGCTCACCTCAGACCCCTGGTGTGTACATCACTGGACCCCCTGCAGTTTGCATACCAGCGCAACATCGGGGTGGATGATGCAATCATCTACCTTCTGCAGAGGGCCTACTCTCACTTGGACAACACAGGTTGCACTGTGAGGGTTATGTTTTTTTACTTCTCCAGTGTCTTCAATACCATTCAGCCCCTGCTATTGGGTGAGAAGATGAAGAGGACGAAAGTGGAAGCACCCTTAGTCTCCTGGGTCACGGACTACCTGACCGGTAGGCCACAATTTGTGCGACTACAGAGCTGTGTGTCAGAACGGGCAGTTAGCAACACAGGGGCCCCCCAGAGAATGGTCCTTCCTGTTCACCCTCTACACCTCGGACTTCAGATATAACTCTGAAACATGCCACCTACAGAAGTTCTCGGATGACTCCGCAGTTGTAGGGTGCATCAGGGGTGGGCAGGAGGAGGAGTACAGGAGCACAATCAGTGACTTTGTGTTGTGGTGTGAGCAGAACCACCTTCAGCTCAGCAAAACAAAGGAGATGGTGGTGGACTTCAGGAGAACCAAGGCACAACTGACTGCAGTCCCTATACAGGGGATTGGATGTGGAAATGGTTGGGTCATACAAGTTCCTGGGAGTCCATGTGGACAACAGGCTGGAATGGGCTGGTAACACCGGGGCTCTGTACAAAAAGGGCCAGAGCCGTCTCTACTTTCTGAGGAGGCTCAGGTCGTTTAACGTGTGCAGTAAACTACTGCATACCTTCTACCAGTCTGTGGTGGCCAGTGCTATCTTTTTTGCAGTGGTGTGCTGGGGAGCTAACATAAAAGCCGGTGATGCTTCTCGGGTAAATAAGCTGATCAGGAAGGCTAGCTCTGTCCTGGGGATGAGCATTGACACTCTAGAGGAGGTGGCGGAGAGACGGATCCTGGCCAAACTGCTGGCCATCATGGACAATGTCACCCACCCTCTGCATGCCATGGTTAAGACGCAGAGGAGCACCTTCAGTCACAGACTGATCCCACCATGGTGTGCCAGAGAGCACTACAGGAGGTCCTTCCTGCCGGCGGCTATTAGACTATATAATGCCTCACCGGGGTGCCGTGCCGACGGCAACATAGATCTGGAACTGTTGGGGTGCTAGGACCTAGTTTAACAATTATGCATCCATCCGTGAGTAACTCTGGTCCGTAATCACTCATTCACTCAGGACTTATTTATTAATTCAGGTCTGTATATACATACTCATGTACAGTTGTTATATCATATCATGTGCAATATTGCAAGTAATTCTTGGACTTAACTTACGTAGTCATTCACTCAGGAATGCATATTAGTATCCTTTCAGTTGCATCTTTTCTCATTGCTTTTAGTATATCGAATGTGCAATACGTGCAGTTATCTGTAATTAAACCCTGCGCACTAAGGACTGTATTTTAAGGGAATTACTATTATTACCCCAAATTATATCATACACACATTTAGCTATTAAAGTATCTCTTCCTGTAATTTACCTGTACAGTTTATGTAACCATGCAAGTATTCACTTACCTGTAAATATAACTGTTTATTTACCTGTACAGCTAATTTAACCATGCAAAATATTCACTTACCTGTTCATTTAACCAGTCTGTCTATTAAGTAAACTATTATTATTACCCTCGCTCATATCATATGCATTTTTAGCTATTGAAGTATTTCTCTGTATAGTATAGTTAACCATCCAACATCCACCAATGTATAGTGTACATATTCAGCCAACCACCATACTATGCAATGTCTTTTTATAGCTTTTTTTGCACTCCAGATATCTTGTATTTCTATACTTTTTCATACTGCCGCTCTATGTATCATGTATCGTGTATCTGTCTTTTGTGTATTTTCGTTCTGGCATTTTGCACCTGCCCTGTGTTTTGTTGTAGCTGCTTGACAAAGAAATTTCCCCCTCAGGGATCAATAAAGTACCTATCTACAGCCACATGTATAACTTGCACCTTGTGTATTCTATATATATTTTTTGGGGTCAGGGCCCCCACCCTAGAGCTGTGTGTCTGTCTGTCTGCGCTTCTGACTGGGTAGCCCAAGAATTTACTGTTAAGGAGTGTAGGCCAGCATATCGCTACATCCGCAATAACATCTGCTAAGTACTGTATGTGTATGTGACCAATTTGATTTGATTTGATTTAAAAAGGAAGGACCTTACTGTCACGCCTCTTCCTGCTCCCCCTCTCTGGCGCTCGAGGGTGACAGGCTGGCCATCAATACGCACACCTGTCACCTGGACTCCATTACATTATTGATTACTTCCTCTATATCTGTCTGTTCCTCAGTGTGATCCCTGTGTCATTAATGTTGTAATAATTCCCCTGTCCTCAGTGTGATCCCTGTATCATTAATGTTGTTATGTTTCCTCTGTCCTCAGTGTGATCCCTGTATCATTAATGTTGTTATGTTTCCTCTGTCCTCAGTGTGATCCCTGTATCATTAATGTTGTTATGTTTCCTCTGTCCTCACTGTGATCCCTGTATCATTAATGTTGTTATGTTTCCTCTGTCCTCAGTGTGATCCCTGTATCATTAATGTTGTTATGTTTCCTCTGTCCTCAGTGTGATCCCTGTATCATTAATGTTGTTATGTTTCCTCTGTCCTCAGTGTGATCCCTGTATCATTAATGTTGTTATGTTTCCTCTGTCCTCAGTGTGATCCCTGTATCATTAATGGTGTTATGTTTCCTCTGTCCTCAGTGTGATCCCTGTATCATTAATGTTGTTATGTTTCCTCTGTCCTCAGTGTGATCCCTGTATCATTAATGGTGTTATGTTTCCTCTGTCCTCAGTGTGATCCCTGTATCATTAATGTTGTTATGTTTCCTCTGTCCTCAGTGTGATCCCTGTATCATTAATGGTGTTATGTTTCCTCTGTCCTCAGTGTGATCCCTGTATCATTAATGTTGTTATGTTTCCTCTGTCCTCAGTGTGATCTCTGTATCATTAATGGTGTTATGTTTCCCCTGTCTTCATTAATCCACATCTATAATGAGGTCCTCCAGACCCCTCTGTCCCAAGAGCACAGGCGAGGGGTGTGTGTGTGTGGTGTGTGTGTGTTTGGGAGGTGGGAGATGGTGTGTGTGTGTGGTGTGTGTGTGTGTGCACACATGTCTGTCTGTCTGCCTGTCTGTCTCCATATCCAAAGCAATTTAAGGTTACTATATACACTAGTGTTGTCAGACCCAGTGATCTATCTCCTCAGAACTGAATCTAACCCACCACTAGTGTTGTCAGACCCAGTGATCTATCTCCTCAGAACTGAATCTAACCCACCACTAGTGTTGTCAGACCCAGTGATCTATCTCCTCAGAACTGTTACTATCTCCTCAGTGTTAGTTAAGTGTCTCTTTAACTTAATACAATGCATTATGTATTTAACCTTTATTTAGCTAGGCTTAAGTCAGTTAAGAACAAATTCTTATTTACAATGACGGCCTACACCGGCCAAACTCAGACGACGATGGGCCAATTATGCTCCACCCTATGGGACTCCCAATCACGGCCGGTTGTGATACAGTCTGGATTCGAAACAGGTTGTCTCTAGTGACTCCTCTAGCACTGAGATGCAGTGTCTTAGACCACTGAACCAGGTTGTCTGTAGTGACTCCTCTAGCACTGAGATACAGTGTCTTAGACCACTGAACCAGGTTGTCTGTAGTGACTCCTCTAGCACTGAGATGCAGTGTCTTAGACCACTGAACCAGGTTGTCTGTAGTGACTCCTCTAGCACTGAGATACAGTGTCTTAGACCACTGAACCAGGTTGTCTGTAGTGACTCCTCTAGCACTGAGATGCAGTGTCTTAGACCACTGAACCAGGTTGTCTGTAGTGACTCCTCTAGCACTGAGATAGTGTCTTAGACCACTGAACCAGGTTGTCTGTAGTGACTCCTCTAGCACTGAGATACAGTGTCTTAGACCACTGAACCAGGTTGTCTGTAGTGACGCCTCTAGCACTGAGATGCAGTGTCTTAGACCACTGAACCAGGTTGTCTGTAGTGACTCCTCTAGCACTGAGATACAGTGTCTTAGACCACTGAACCAGGTTGTCTGTATTGACTCCTCTAGCACTGAGATACAGTGTCTTAGACCACTGAACCAGGTTGTCTGTAGTGACTCCTCTAGCACTGAGATAGTGTCTTAGACCACTGAACCAGGTTGTCTGTAGTGACTCCTCTAGCACTGAGATACAGTGTCTTAGACCACTGAACCAGGTTGTCTGTAGTGACGCCTCTAGCACTGAGATGCAGTGTCTTAGACCACTGAACCAGGTTGTCTGTAGTGACTCCTCTAGCACTGAGATACAGTGTCTTAGACCACTGAACCAGGTTGTCTGTAGTGACTCCTCTAGCACTGAGATGCAGTGTCTTAGACCACTGAACCAGGTTGTCTGTAGTGACTCCTCTAGCACTGAGATGCAGTGTCTTAGACCACTGAACCAGGTTGTCTGAGTGACACTGAACCAGGTTGTCTGAGTGACTCCTCTAGCACTGAGATGCAGTGTCTTAGACCACTGAACCAGGTTGTCTGAGTGACTCCTCTAGTACTGAGATGTAGTGTCTTAGACCACTGCGCTACTTGGGATACCATAGTAAACGGCTGACTTCATTCCTGGCTGACTCCTCCCTCCCTCCCTCCCTCCCTGGACCTAACACCAGGTTTAGTAGGCCTTAACTAAAGCAGCCATGTACATCCCTGTGGACCTAACACCAGGTTTAGTAGGCCTTAACTAAAGCAGCCATGTACTGTCCCAACACTTTTAACCGCTAGACTAGAGGTAAGGGAGTAGAGAGGATAGGGGGTCTGTGGGGTGTAATGATCTGTGGGGTGTAAGGATCTGTGGGGTGTAATGATCTGTGGGGTGTAATTATATGTGGGGTGTAATGATCTGTGAGTTCCACAAGCTTCCCACAATACGTTGGGTGAATTTTGGCCCATTCCTCCTGACAGAACTGGTGTAACTGAGTCAGGTTTGTAGGCCTCCTTGCTCGCACACGCTTTTTCAGTTCTGCCCACAAATGTTCTATAGGATTGAAGTCAGGGCTTTGTGATGGCCACTCCAATACCTTGACTTTGTTGTCCTTAAGCCATTTTGCCACAACTTTGGAAGTATGCTTGGGGTCATTGCCCATTTGGAAGACCCATTTGCGACCAAGCCTTTACTTCCTGACTGATGTCCTGAGATGTTGCTTCAATATATCCACATAATTTTCCTTTCTCATGATGCCATCTATTTTGTGAAGTGCACCAGTCCCTCCTGCAGCAAAGCACCCCCACAACATGATGCTGCCACTCCCGTGCTTCATGGTTGGGATGGTGTTCTTCGCCTTGCAAGCCTCCCCTTTTTCCTCCAAACATAACGATGGTCATTATGGCCAAACAGTTCTATTTTTGTTTCATCAGACCAGAGTTCATTTCTCCAAAAAGTACTATCTTTGTCCCCATGTGCAGTTGCAAACCGTAGTCTGGCTTTTTTATGGCGGTTTTGGAGCAGTGGCCTCTTCCTTGCTGAGCAGCCTTTCAGGTTATGTCGATATAGGACTCGTTTTACTGTGGATATAGATACTTTTGTACCTGTTTCCTCCAGCATCTTCCCAAGGTCCTTTTCTGTTGTTCTGGGATTGATTTGCACTTTTCGCACCAAAGTACGTTCATCTCTAGGAGACAGAACGCATCTCCTTCCTCAGCGGTATGATGGTCCCATGGTATTTATACTTGCGTACTATTGTTTGTACAGATGAACATGGTACCTTCAGGCGTTTGGAAATTGCTCCCAAGGATGAACCAGACTTGTGGAGGTCTACCATTTTTTTTCTGAGGTCTTGGCTGATTTCTTTAGATTTTCCCATGATATCAAGCAAAGAGGCACTGAGTTTGAAGGTAGGCCTTGAAATACATCCACAGGTACACCTCCAATTGACTCAAATGATGTCAATTAGCCTATCAGAAGCTTCTAAAGCCATGACACAATTTTCTGTAATTTTCCAAGCTGTTTAAAGGCACAATCAACTTAGTGTATGTAAACTTCTGACCCACTGGAATTGTGATATAGTGAATTATAAGTGAAATAATCTGTCTGTAAACAATTGTTGGAAGAATTAATACATGCATTTATCTGTAATTAAACCCTGCACTAAGGACTGTATTTTAATGGAATTATTATTATTACCCTAAATTATATCATACGCATATTTAGCTATTTTAAGAATCTCTTCCTGTCATTTACCTGTACAGTTAATGTAACCATGCAAATATTCACTTACCTGTTAATTTCACCAGACTGTATTTTTAAATATTTGTATCATTTATTTTCACCTAACACTCTGTAACAATGTATAGTAGTAAGAAATGGCCCGTGCAGAGCTGCGGGATCTCCTCCTCTCCAGCGTTCTAACCGGTGGTCGTGGGAAGATGGCAGTATACCTGATCCACACCTGTTTGGTATTTGGTCATCAGGGTCACCTTATAGCCTTGTGTGTTTGTTTCACCCCTCGCAGGTTATTGTTTCCTTTAGTCTGTATTGTGTTTTGCTGTCCTTCTTATTAAATCTCTAATTTATTTTCACATCATTCCTGTTTCTTCACCTCCTCTCGCAATATCAAAGAATAACACAAAGGCAGCTTTTTTATTTTTCCACCAGTCCGTTTTGTCTGCACCTTTGACTTTTCCTTTTCCCCTCTCGTTTTCCCTAGGTCTCCATGGACGGGCGCGGAGAGGGAGCTGGGCCACCCGGTCGGGCACCTGAGCTGGAGGAGAGACTCCGAGCCATGGTTGGTGACCGCACTCGGGGATGTTAATGAAATTTATATGTTTAAGGTTTTGACTAAATGATTCCACCCTGTAAATGTATAACTGAGTGATGATAAGATTAATAAATTAATGTGTGTCAAGTTAACAGGTTAAGACTTTGCTATTTAGCAATATAAGGGAGACCACTGTGACGCTGATAACATGTGGTAGGTTTCCCCACCCAGGGAGAGGAGAAACCGTTAGGCTTGCAGTATATTATGTAGCAGGATATGAAAAGCAATGTATGTGTTGGAGGGAACTTGTAAACAGCATTGACAGTGTTAGAGAAGAGGAGGGGCATTTATATGACCAAATGTGAGGTATAAAAGGCTGTGTGTATTGTACGATTTTTAGAGCTCTCATGAATAAAAGACCATTGTAAGCTGGGGCTCTCTCTGTATTATTTAAAACTGGAGTCTTACAACCGAGGGGCGAGATGCGGGCGAGCGGCTTATGCGCCTAGCTCAGGGTCGGGGCACGGCCTCGGAGTATGCGCTGTCGTTCCAGACGATGGTGGCGTCCAGTGGGTGGAACGAACCGGCTCTGAGGACCGCTTTCCGCAGGGGTCTGCGGACTGAGGTCCAGATGGAGCTGGCTTGTGTTAGTCAGTCCATGATGCTGGACGCCTACATCGCCTGGGCCATTGCCATCGACGGGCAGCTTCGGGACTGTGACCAGCTGGTGCGGTGCGCGCATCTTCCCCTTCACCGGGCCGAGCCGGAACCGGAGCCGATGGAGCTGCTCGGAACGAGACTCTCCGCAGAGGAGAGAGAACGGCGGAGTCGTCAGGGACTGTGTCTCTACTGTGGAGAGAGAGGGCACGTCAGGAGGGTGTGTCCCTCGGCCCAGGCAGGACACAGAAAAGTGGCCAGGGGGCGCAGGTGGGCACAGTAGGTGTCTTGCGTGCAGATCGCATAGCCAGCCATTTCTGTTGCTCAGTTGTGCTTTCTGGTAACTTCCCCAATCATGTGTCCACAGCCCTGATTGACTCCGGAGCTGTGGGGAGTTTCATTGACCGGTCCTTGGTCGACACCCTCTGACTGCCGTTGCGCCGTTTGAGGTCCTCTATGCCCATCCAAGCCCTGGATGATCGACCGGTGGGGTCTGGCTCCATTACTCACGTGACTCGTCCTGTCACCCTCACTATTCACAGCTGCCATCAAGAGAGACTGGAACTGTTGGTGATCTCTTCCTCCATACATCCGGTCATCTTGGGACTTCCTTGGCTCCAGCAACACGACCCCAACATCAACCGGAGTGCGCGAAGGATCCTAGGATGGTCGGATAAATGTCGGAGGACCTGCTTGACCACAACGTGTGGGGCGACATCAGTAGAGAGCCCTGAGAGCATCCTCACAGGGAGCATTCCGCCGGAATACGAAGATCTGAGCAGGGTGTTTTCTAGAGAAAAGGCCAAGTGTCTCCCTCCTCACCATGCCTGGGACTGCGCCATTGACCTGGTACCAGACGCCACGCCCCCCGAAGAAGAATCTATCCGCTCTCTATGGCCGAAACGGAGACTATGGAGACATACATCTGAGAGACGCTGGAGCAGGGGCACATCCGCCATTCTACCTCGCCTGCTTCAGCCAGTTTCTTCTTCGTAAGAAGAGGGACGGGGGTTTAAGACCGTGCATTGATTACCGATGACTAAATGAGGTAACCACGAAGTTCCGGTATCCAATGCCCCTCGTTCCTGCAGCCATAGAGCAGCTGAGGGGGCACGATTGTTCACCAGACTGGACCTCCGGAGCGCATACAACCTTGTGCGTATCCAGGAAGGAGACGAGTGGTAGACCGCATTTAGCACGGCGTCGGGTCACTATGAATACCTAGTGATGCCATACGGACTCGCTAATGCCCCAGCGGTATTCCAGTCTTTTCTGAATTAGGTATTTCGGGATATGTCAGGGGGGTATGTGGTGGTCTATATTGATGACATTCTGGTCTACTCCCCGACATTCCCAGAACATGTGGCTCACGTTCGTGCTGTCCTCCAACGCTTGCTACAGAACAATCTGTATGTCAAGAAGGAAAAATGCGCCTTCCACCAAACGGCCATTTCCTTCCTTGGGTACCGCATCGCTCCGGAGGGGGTGAAGATGGAGGAATTGAAGGTGGAGGTGGTGAGGTCATGGCCAGTCCCAAAAACCTTCAAAGTGCTCCAGAGCTTTCTCGGATTTGCCAACTTTTACAGCCGATTCATCAAAGGATTCAGCTCCATTACGGCTGTTGAAAGGACACTCTCAACGCCTCAACTGGACCTCTGGTGCCGAGAAGGCGTTTCTCGACCTGAAGGGCCGATTCACCACGGCACCCCTCCTACGTCACCCGGACCTGCTCAAGCCCTTCACGGTCGAGGTCGACGTGTCAGCGGTCGGGGTGGGGGCGGTCCTCTCCCAGCTACAGGGGAACCCGCCGCTGCTGTACCTGTGCGTATTACTCTAAGAAGCTGAGTGCTGCGGAGAGGAGCTACGACGTGGGCGACCGAGAGCTACTGGCGGTAAAGTTGGCATTGGAGGAGTGGAGACATTGGCTGGAGGGTGCTCATGAGCCGTTCACTGTCCTGACGGATCATCGGAACCTGGAGCACGTCAGGGCAGCCCGGCGCCTTAACCCCCGTCAGGCCCGCTGGACTTTGTTTTTTGAACGCTTCCGGTTCACCCTGACCTATCGCCCGGGAATTAAGAATGGCAGGGCGGACGGGGGGCTGAGCTAAGGAAAGACATTCCGATCCTGCCACCAGCCTGCATTGTAGGTCCCGTCTCCTGGGACATCGACGCCGAGATCCATCGGGCGGAGAGGCGGGACCCTACCCCAGCTACATGCCCCCCGGGGAAAACCTATGTACACCGGAGAGTGCGGGGAAGGTTGGTGACCTGGGTGCACACTACACCCGCTACAGCACACCCAGGTATCAGCCGGACCCTGGAGGTGCTCCGGGAGAAGTATTGGTGGCCAGGAATGGGGAGAACTGTGCAGCACTATGTACTGTCCTGTGTTGTGGGCGCACAGTCCAAGGCGCCGAGAATGGCTC
>CM042398.1:2935705-2963205 GCA_023634145.1 Thymallus thymallus | reverse complement strand
TCAGTGTTTCAATGTGTGAGTTTGTTCCAGGCAAGATGGCCTCCAGTTGCAGTAGCTGATTGGTGGGATTCTCCACTGTCTGGAAGACCTGACTCCGCCCACTCGTCAGTAGCTGCAGCTGGCTCACCCTTATTTAAGCCTCAGTTGTTTGAGCTGTTCTCTCTCTCTCTGGTTTGCTGTGGTTTGTGAGATGTGCGAGATGTGCTGCTTGTGTGTCAGATCTTTGAGAATTAATGTTTAGATATTTGGAGTGTTGTTTGAGCTGTTAAATGTGAGTAGTGTATTAGAATGTGTTTGTTAAGAGAGAGAGCATTGGTTTTGTGTCATTTGTAACATTATAATTTGGGTTAACTACCTTTTTAATTTGTTCCCAGGGGAAAGTCATGGTGCTAGGCAACAGGCCCATGGGGGTACACCACCCGTAGAGTTTACTTGTCTATATACACTAGGTAAGACCTGGGCGTACACCACCTGTAGAGTTTACTTGTCTATATACACTAGGTAAGACCTGGGGGTACACCACCCGTAGAGTTTACTTGTCTATATACACTAGGTAAGACCTGGGCGGACCACCCGTAGAGTTTACTTGTCTATATACACTAGGTAAGACCTGGGCGGACCACCCGTAGAGTTTACTTGTCTATATACACTAGGTAAGACCTGGGCGGACCACCCGTAGAGTTTACTTGTCTATATACACTAGGTAAGACCTGGGCGGACCACCCGTAGAGTTTACTTGTCTATATACACTAGGTAAGACCTGGGCGGACCACCCTCTGTATTTTGGTTAGAGCGCCAACATTACGGTGCTAGTTTAGGTAAGATGTTGTGTTGACAGGTTAGAGGTTTGGTTCTTAACTTTCTTTGCTTTGGTCCCGTCCAGCCCCTTTTCCCTCACTTCCCGTTTTGGATAAATAAAATCCATTGTTAACGGTATTCTGGTCTCTGTCACCCTTACTTGCACCCACGACACCATACTTTCTCCCCATTCCACTGGGCTTACGTGTTGCATTCCCTGCATACGTAACACCAGGGGTTTATTCACTAGGAACCAAACAGAAAACTTAACAAAATAAGGGGGGGACCTACCTGAATTTATCCAATTGAGAAACTAATTTTCGTTTCAAAACGTTTTCCCTTGTAAAACAATTTGTTAAACTTTGCTACCATGTTTACTGATATACACCCCTGATCTTGTCCAATAAGAAACACCCCAAATCTTATCCAATAATAAACACCCCTGATCTTGTCCAATAAGAAACACCCCTGATCTTGTCCAATAAGAAACAATTTTGGTGCAAAATGTTTCCCGTTGCAGAATGTAAATTAGGGTTAGTTGGGTAACAATCCTCTCCACTCTAATATACTCTCCATCCATCACTCAGTCATCCACAGCCCCAGGTCAGTCCTCTCCATCCATCACTGTCACCCACAGCCCCAGGTCAGACCTCTCCATCTATCACTCAGTCATCCACAGCCCCAGGTCAGTCCTCTCCATCCATCACTCAGTCATCCACAGTCCCAGGTCAGACCTCTCCATCATCACTCAGTCATCCACAGTCCCAGGTCAGACCTCTCCATCATCACTCAGTCACCCACAGCCCCAGGTCAGACCTCTCCATCATCACTCAGTCATCCACAGTCCCAGGTCAGACCTCTCCATCATCACTCAGTCACCCACAGTCCCAGGTCAGACCTCTCCATCCATCACTCAGTCATCTACAGTCCCAGGTCAGTACTCTCCATCCATCACTCAGTCATCCACAGCCCCAGGTCAGTACTCTCCATCCATCACTCAGTCATCCACAGCCCCAGGTCAGACCTCTCCATCCATCACTCAGTCATCCACAGCCCCAGGTCAGACCTCTCCATCCATCACTCAGTCATCCACAGCCCCAGGTCAGACCTCTCCATCATCACTCAGTCACCCACAGCCCCAGGTCAGACCTCTCCATCATCACTCAGTCATCCACAGTCCCAGGTCAGACCTCTCCATCATCACTCAGTCATCCACAGTCCCAGGTCAGACCTCTCCATCATCACTCAGTCACCCACAGCCCCAGGTCAGACCTCTCCATCATCACTCAGTCATCCACAGTCCCAGGTCAGACCTCTCCATCATCACTCAGTCACCCACAGTCCCAGGTCAGACCTCTCCATCCATCACTCAGTCATCTACAGTCCCAGGTCAGTACTCTCCATCCATCACTCAGTCATCCACAGCCCCAGGTCAGTACTCTCCATCCATCACTCAGTCATCCACAGTCCCAGGTCAGACCTCTCCATCCATCACTCAGTCATCCACAAAAACATATAAGATTAGCAATCCTGCAATCTCTGAGAAATTAAGTTAATTGATTGAACCCAAATTGAACATTTTAAGTTATAGGATCCACATAATATTCATTAAATAACTAGTATACAGTATAAGTTCTTTATGTCTGACAAGTAGTATGTAGCTGCAGTTTGGAGTATTGTTGTCTGACAAGTAGTATAGAGCTGTAGCTTGGAGTATTGTTGTCTGACAAGTAGTATGGAGCTGCGGCTTGGAGTATTGTTTCTTCACCCTATTAATGCATTCTCTGTGAATTTGGCGATATTACCAGGTTCTGACCATTAGATGGTGCTGTTCCTACTATTAGGTGATAAAAAAAAAAAAATTAAGGGATAGTTCACCCAAGTTACAAAATTACAAATCCATTGCAAGTCAATGGTACCTAAATAAGCATTTTCACGCATAATATTCACATCATCCTAAAGTATCTAAAAATGTATTGTGTCACTCATTTATGTTACTTGAGTTTATCTGGAGATTACTGAAGGTACCATTGACTTGCATTGAATTTGTGCAAAAATCAAAAAAACTGTGGAGTCACTGAAGTGCAGCATATGTATACAGTTTGTTTTGGTCCACGTTTTCAATGAATAGAGAGCATGCTTCGTCCACTTAAAATGTTATTTGATAAATACCTTCACTCAGTCAGTGAAGGTATTTGTGGCACAAGGCTGCCATCTTGTGGTTGCATTGTGATTTTACAGTCTTCAATTGGAGGGAAGCCTTAACCATCCCTTATTCGTCTACTTTGTTTGTCCTCCTGAGACCAAGAAATTCAGTTCTTAGTCCGTATCTCTGAGGCCTTACAAGCCACTGTATTAAGTCCTGTTGTCCCTTTGAGAGGACATTCAATGTGTGGGGGCGTGACCTTGACAACTGTATCTTCCTGATTATACAAAAATATCTGGTGTCAAAATTTGCACATTTTAAGGAAATGTAAAAAGAAGTGTGTGTAATTATTAATTATAATTTTTGTGAGTTTGATATTCAAATAGTTTCTAGTAGCTGCATATCACAGGCATCGTAAAGTGAGTTTTCAGGACTGTGTAATATTTATTCCACATTAAATAAGAGCTTATGCAAAAATGTCCTTTGTAGTCCGGATGTAGTGGACACCCGCATGTAGTGGACACCCGCATGTAGTGGACACCCGCATGCCCCAGCCATGGTTATCACCTACTGTACAGTTAATGTTTTCACCTACTGTACCCATTGACTGTAATGTTAATGTTTCCACCTACTGTACCCATTGACTGTAATGTTAATGTTTCCACCTACTGTACCCATTGACTGTAATGTTAATGTTTCCACCTACTGTACCCATTGACTGTAATGTTAATGTTTCCATCTCCCTTAATCTTACCTTAACATTATAATTATTTCACAATACTGACGACGGATCAGCTACTATACAAAGATTACCACCTATGGTTGCAATTATGGAGGAGGATTATTGTAATGCTCAGCCAATAAAAACGCAGATCATGAAATGTATTGAGACAAATTACAGACAGTAGCCTACAAGTAGCAAAATAGAACTCAATTGATTGAACATTAAATGTATTTCAATAGGCTGTGATTGAAATGGGCATATTGCCAACTGTTTATTATATTTTGATGCTCATCTCGGTTTTAATTTGAAGCATCTTTTACGTCACTTGTTTCTATCAATTGCAAAGATTAACCCAAACCTTAACCATTCAGAATGAATGCCTGAACTTAACAGTCAAAACTCAATGTTTATGGACAAACGTTCAATACTGCAGTAAGACCGTGAGATCTTGTTGCCCCCTGACTACACTTCCTCCTACCTGACCCCACCTTCACCCCTCTCCAATCCCCCTCTTCCTCACTCCCCTCCATCACTACACTTCCTCCTACCTGACCCCACCTTCACCCCTCTCCAATCCCCCTCTTCCTCACTCCCCTCCATCACTACACTTCCTCCTACCTGACCCCACCTTCACCCCTCTCCAATCCCCCTCTTCCTCACTCCCCTCCATCACTACACTTCCTCCTACCTGACCCCACCTTCACCCCTCTGCAATCCCACCCCTCTCCTTCAACATCCATCGCTGCTGATGTCTACTGTACCCATACACCCTCATATCCTAGTGTACTAGGAGTTATTATGGGATATTAGTCTGTTATAGAGGATGGAGACGGGGCCAGTTGTATTGTGGGATATTAGTCTGTTATAGAGGATAGGTCGGGCCAGTTGGATTGTGGGATATTAGTCTGTTATAGAGGATAGGTCGGGCCAGTTGTATTGTGGGATATTAGTCTGTTATAGAGGATGGAGACGGGGCCAGTTGTATTGTGGGATATTAGTCTGTTATAGAGGATGGAGACGGGGCCAGTTGTATTATGGGATTTTAGTCTGTTAGTATATGTATTAATATATATATGGTACACTCCCCCTCATGGATTTATAACATCAGGAACATGTACCATGTTTAGTTGGACCTGTTCTAACATCAGGAACATGTACCATGTTTAGTTGGACCTGTTCTAACATCAGGAACATGTACCATGTTTAGTTGGACCTGTTCTAACATCAGGAACATGTACCATGTTTAGTTGGACCTGTTCATACTCATACATGTACTTCGGTGTAATTTAATATTCTAATTGAGGTCTCCAACAGGTCAATCATGACTACCAGCCCCAACAGGTCAATCATGACTACCAGC
Source organism: Thymallus thymallus (assembly GCA_023634145.1). Taxonomy (NCBI): domain Eukaryota; kingdom Metazoa; phylum Chordata; class Actinopteri; order Salmoniformes; family Salmonidae; genus Thymallus; species Thymallus thymallus. Next base: position 2,958,177 of record CM042398.1, on the reverse strand, counting down.
CCCAACAGGTCAATCATTACTACCAGCCCACCGGAGTAGCATCTCCAACAGTTCAATCATTACAAGCCCACCGGAGTAGCATCTCCAACAGGTCAATCATTACTACCAGCCCACCAGAGTAGCATCTCCAACAGGTCAATCATTACTACCAGCCCACCAGAGTAGCATCTCCAACAGGTCAATCATTACTACCAGCCCACCAGAGTAGCATCTCCAACAGGTCAATCTTTACTACCAGCCCACCAGAGTAGCATCTCCAACAGGTCAATCTTTACTACCAGCCCACCAGAGTAGCATCTCCAACAGGTCAATCATTACTACCAGCCCACCAGAGTAGCATCTCCAACAGGTCAATCATTACTACCAGCCCACCAGAGTAGCATCTCCAACAGGTCAATCTTTACTACCAGCCCACCAGAGTAGCATCTCCAACAGGTCAATCTTTACTACCAGCCCACCAGAGTAGCATCTCCAACAGGTCAATCATTACTACCAGCCCACCAGAGTAGCATCTCCAACAGGTCAATCATTACTACCAGCCCACCAGAGTAGCATCTCCAACAGGTCAATCATTACTACCAGCCCACCAGAGTAGCATCTCCAACAGGTCAATCATTACTACCAGCCCACCAGAGTAGCATCTCCAACAGGTCAATCATTACTACCAGCCCACCAGAGTAGCATCTCCAACAGGTCAATCATTACTACCAGCCCACCAGAGTAGCATCTCCAACAGGTCAATCATTACTACCAGCCCACCAGAGTAGCATCTCCAACAGGTCAATCATTACTACCAGCCCACCAGAGTAGCATCTCCAACAGGTCAATCATTACTACCAGCCCACCAGAGTAGCATCTCCAACAGGTCAATCATTACTACCAGCCCACCAGAGTAGCATCTCCAACAGGTCAATCATTACTACCAGCCCACCAGAGTAGCATCTCCAACAGGTCAATCATTACTACCAGCCCACCAGAGTAGCATCTCCAACAGGTCAATCATTACTACCAGCCCACCAGAGTAGCATCTCCAACAGGTCAATCTTTACTACCAGCCCACCAGAGTAGAACAATTCTGATAGGTGTGGGAGCTTGTGAGATTTTACGTACTAACAAATTAGGGCTTACTTATAACTAGGTATGGCAGTGTGAGGGAATAGGCTTTAACTAGGTATGGCAGTGTGAGGGAATAGGCTTTAACTAGGTATGGCAGTGTGAGGGAATAGGCTTTAACTAGGTATGGCAGTGTGAGGGAATAGGCTTTAACTAGGTATGGCAGTGTGAGGGAATAGGCTTTAACTAGGTATGGCAGTGTGAGGGAATAGGCTTTAACTAGGTATGGCAGTGTGAGGGAATAGGCTTTAACTAGGTATGGCAGTGTGAGGGAATAGGCTTTAACTAGGTATGGCAGTGTGAGGGAATAGGCTTTAACTAGGTATGGCAGTGTGAGGGAATAGGCTTTAACTAGGTATGGCAGTGTGAGGGAATAGGCTTTAACTAGGTATGGCAGTGTGAGGGAATAGGCTTTAACTAGGTATGGCAGTGTGAGGGAATAGGCTTTAACTAGGTATGGCAGTGTGAGGGAATAGGCTTTAACTAGGTATGGCAGTGTGAGGGAATAGGCTTTAACTAGGTATGGCAGTGTGAGGGAATAGGCTTTAACTAGGTATGGCAGTGTGAGGGAATAGGCTTTAACTAGGTATGGCAGTGTGAGGGAATAGGCTTTAACTAGGTATGGCAGAGGAGAGAAGGTGCCCATTTGAAAAATAGGACAACTTTAGCTGGCGACCTTCCATTTTCTCCAAAACGTAGCTAACAAAAGTCAAGGTTAGACTCATTCTAATTCTAGCCCATATAGCCACCAGTAGCAGGCCACTACTGCAGCCTCTACCCTTTCCGCCAGAGATCAACAGCAGTTCTCCAGACTTACATTAGTCTTAAGGTAGCTAGGGGAGACATTGAAGTACCTTTGTCAAAGTTCAGGGCCATTCCTCTCGCTGTGCCACAGGCAAGCACCAGGATCATGAGCATGGACTGGAGCCCTTCTCATATACGTAGGAACCAGTTGTATTCAATTTTATACTTACTCCTAGACACTAAAAGCCTTACTTAACAATTAACTAGGCAAGTCAGTTAACAAATTTAGTGGCAGCCTACACTGTTCTACAGCGTCAGACATTGTAGTACAGCACCCCTGGAGCAAACTAGGGCTAAGTGCCTTGCTTAGGGGCACATCAACAGGTTCACCTTGTTGGCGCAGGTATTTGAACCAGCGACCTTCAGTTACTGGCCCAACGCTCTAACCACTAGGCTTTCCACAACCCCATCCAGACAACATTGAACAGTACAGACAGGAAGGAGTCTCAGACAGTAAGTGAAGTCGGAACACATGTGCACTTTATTGGGAGTTTAGTCAGTGTACAAGTTGGCCCCACGGTGGTCCCTCTGGCATCCTATCACCTCTGACCCCCCCCCCCCCCACCCAGCAGAGGTCACACTCGGGTTCATTTGCATAAACAAAAAAATTAACAGGACCAAGACTTTAAGGCTGCAAGTACAAAAAACCAGACAACATTGTGACATTTACATACAAGCCATACTACCCCATGTTAAAGTAGGCTGTGGCAGAGGGCCAGAGCAGGCAGCCTTCACAGAGGCAAATACCTGTTCTGAACAGTTTAACAATTGGAATGACAAAAGAAAAAGAATGTACATGTGTTTTAAAGTCCTCAGCTGCATGTTGTAGAATCTCAGGGTCCTTAATTTACTCTAAAACCTTTCACCGTTATTTCACCGTTCCAGTTTTTTTTTCAGATCCTGAGTCAAAGCGCCAAAATAACAGAAGCCATGCCAATGAGACTGAGGATAGGTCGGCCTCTCTGCAGCCCCTCCCTCTGGGTGTGTCTGGTGGCAGAGCTGAAGTGGTAGTCGGGTGGCTGGGTTGGTCGGTATGGGAAGGGAACAGTCTGTTTAGAAGCATTTGCGGTGGACGATGGAGGGACCAGACTCATCGTACTCCTGCTTGCTGATCCACATCTGCTGGAAGGTGGAGAGAGAAGCCAGGATGGAGCCTCCGATCCACACAGAGTACTTACGCTCTGGAGGGGCGATGATCTGGAGGAGAGGGACAGGTTTAGACTGCAGTACTAACATCTGACCATAGTGGGTAGCAGAGAGGTAGAGAACAGCTATGGACTGACTTCAGATCTAATGGATGTTTAGTTGTGCATTATATCGCTGTCTAAGGTCTGAATTAGATAACTGCACTTGTACTGTAATAGACTACTGTAATCAGTAGACTTCCTAAGGGACGAGCAACTAAGCCTAGTAGTTGTGTGAAGAGGTATTGTCAAGAGTAATGACTGGTACCAGTCCTAGTGGTGTGAAGAGGTATTATCAGAGTGGACGACTGGTACCAGTCCTAGTTGTGTGAAGAGGTATTGTCAGAGTAATGACTGGTACCAGTCCTAGTGGTGTGAAGAGGTATTATCAGAGTGGACGACTGGTACCAGTCCTAGTTGTGTGAAGAGGTATTGTCAGAGTGGATGACTGGTACCAGTCCTAGTGGTGTGAAGAGGTATTATCAGAGTGGACGACTGGTACCAGTCCTAGTTGTGTGAAGAGGTATTGTCAGAGTGGATGACTGGTACCAGTCCTAGTTGTGTGAAGAGGTATTGTCAGAGTGGATGACTGGTACAAGTCCTAGTTGTGTGAAGAGGTATTGTCAGAGTGGATGACTGGTACCAGTCCTAGTTGTGTGAAGAGGTATTGTCAGAGTGGATGACTGGTACCAGTCCTAGTTGTGTGCTGTAAAGTCTCTAAGGGACAGGCAGCTGAGAATGTAGTGGAAGTTCTTCTAACCTTGATCTTCATGGTGGAGGGGGCCAGAGAGGTGATCTCCTTCTGCATCCTGTCAGCGATGCCGGGGTACATGGTGGTTCCGCCAGACAGCACTGTGTTGGCGTACAGGTCCTTACGGATGTCAACGTCACACTTCATGATAGAGTTGTAGGTGGTCTCATGGATACCGCAAGACTCCATACCTGGAGAGAGGAGACAACATGGCCATCAATACGGGGCACACTGCAGCCGGCCAATCAAATTGACTGTTTAATTGTTATTTAAGGCTCACCAAGGAAGGAGGGCTGGAACAGGGCCTCTGGGCAGCGGAACCTCTCGTTGCCGATGGTGATGACCTGTCCGTCAGGGAGCTCATAGCTCTTCTCCAGAGAGGAGGAGGAGGCAGCAGTGCCCATCTCCTGCTCAAAGTCGAGGGCCACGTAGCACAGCTTCTCCTTGATGTCACGCACGATCTCCCTCTCAGCTGTGGTGGTGAAGCTGTAGCCACGCTCAGTCAGGATCTTCATGAGGTAGTCTGTGAGATCACGGCCAGCCAGGTCCAGGCGCAGGATGGCGTGGGGCAGAGCATAGCCCTCGTAGATGGGTACTGTGTGGGTCACACCGTCACCAGAGTCCATGACAATACCGGTGGTACGGCCAGAGGCGTACAGGGACAGCACAGCCTGAATGGCCACATACATGGCAGGGGTGTTGAAGGTCTCAAACATGATCTGAGAGGAGAGAGAGGAGCAGGATGAGCGTCACGGTGCTAGAGGAACACAGTAGTCACGGTGCTAGAGGAACACAGTAGTCACGGTGCTAGAGGAACACAGTAGTCACGGTGCTAGAGGAACACAGTAGTCACGGTGCTAGAGGAACACAGTAGTCACAGCAGAACATGCGATAGTGAGTTGAGGGAAACTTGGTGAAGAAACTGTTCAGAAACACAATAGTCATTCCTACTGGGCTGTGGAGGTCAACAGACCACCATTGCATTAGTTTAGGTGTAGTGTTATAGTAACTCAGCTAGCAGAGTGCTGTCTAGTTGTTAGAAATCATGTCATCATTAAAGTGCTGTAACTGCTCTATGGGCCATAATTCATTAAGGCCAGCAGGTGCAGAGGCAGAACACAGGGGAAAGACCTGCAGCTTCAGGAGACATGGACAAATCAGCTGTCAGAAGAGGGCCTGGGGGAGAGGAGGAGAGCATGAGGAAGAGGGCAGAAGTGAACAGTAAAGGAAGGTAGAGGTGGTGAGGGATGTACCTGGGTCATCTTCTCCCTGTTGGCTTTGGGGTTGAGGGGGGCCTCAGTGAGCAGGACAGGATGCTCCTCTGGAGCCACTCTCAGCTCGTTGTAGAAGGTATGATGCCAGATCTTCTCCATGTCGTCCCAGTTGGTGACAATGCCATGCTCAATGGGGTACTTCAGGGTCAGGATACCCCTCTTGCTCTGAGCCTCATCTCCCACATAGCTGTCTTTCTGGCCCATCCCAACCATCACTCCCTGAAGACAGGACATGGTTAGCATACAATTATTAGCTTGGATGGGGTTAGCATATAAAACTAACTAAAGTGAATACATCTGGAACATGCATGGGGCGGGTTGTATGCAGCCCCTTCAGGGATGTGATAGAGACTAGGGAGACCATTCATCCCATAATCTAGTTAGAAGGCCTATAATTAATGGTAAACAATCAAATCAAACTACAACAATTTGTAATGTTTTACAATTGATAATGTTCCAAAGCCCATTTAGTGAGATTTGTGCATTAGTAATAACAGGTACATTTCCTGTAAAACCCTTGCTCCTCACCTGATGCCTGGGACGACCGACGATGGAGGGGAAGACAGCACGAGGAGCATCGTCTCCGGCGAATCCGGCTTTGCACATACCGGATCCGTTGTCAACAACCAATGCTGCGATTTCATCTTCCATTTTGAACTGCAAAGAAAAGGACGGAAAAATCACTTAGAAACCCAAACAGCGTCACCCTCAAACTTGTGCGCCCTGTGACGATCACACGTTCTCACTTCCTGTCAGGATGCATTTATGCGTTTTGGCCGCTAGGTGGAAAGCGCGCTGAGCCCTCCGCCAGACAAAGGAAGTGGCGCTGCATTCTGATATTACCATATAAGGACATGTTGGAGTCTCAGCAGCTTCGCGGTGCGCAACCAGAACGCGCGGGTCCAACAGAAAGAACAGCGACGTGTAGAAACCCGGACGTGACCACTCCCTCTACCGCCATGTCATTACCAGACGGAATGGGAACACAAGAATACCGTGGAATCTGAGTAATGTGCGTCATGACTTGGAATGAACCTCAAACTAACTACTTCCTTTCAATATTAAATTATAGTTCACCTCCCTTCAGAGCCGATTACTGCTAGAGGGGCTCCAACAAGAGAATAACCAAAAACTCTTCGCCCGAATTTGAATTCAGTTTTTACGCAGTTAAACCAGCTGACAGACCAGTGCTGTGAAAATGGATGGCTAGCTGCCATTTCCTGCTGGCCACGCCTTGATAACCGGTGATGAAGTATGAAAAGCCTTCCTCCTGGCTGGCCGGTTTACCGTTACAGGGACTTCGACGACCAAGCCCCACTAATCACTTAACCCCTGTCGGCAGGCTAGACCGGACAACCTAAATACTGGTGAGGTAACCGGTCAAGTTCAATGACTAGTACGGCTTCCGACTACAGCCCAATAACGTTACTGGTCTAACGTCCATATCTCGGCTTAGTCCCTAACCAGAGTGTAGCGACTTAAGGGCGGTGTTAACACGTTGCCAACCTAACGTTAGTTAGTTAGTTACCAGGATTAACTAGGTCGCACGAAGACTGCAGTCCACGAACCCCTTTACCGGAGATAGACGGCTGGTAAAATAATCAGGTAGCCTATTATGTTCACATAATAGAAAATATATTTAATGTAGACGAGTATGAGTCAGCCGGTTATCGATTAACGTTATCTAACGAGTCACGCAGCTGCACCTGCGAGCGAGCAGCATCTCCGCCCGTTAACTGCATGTCCATTAGAAACCCAGCCAACATGTCCCGTCAGATGGACTGATGCTCATTAACCATGTCAATTAGTTGACCAGCAGGTCACCTCAGCCAGTTAACTCACTCATACAAACAACCTCGCCATATTACATTATCTCAAATAAACAACCAGAGTCGTGTTTACTTTATCTATCATCAAACTACGCCATTAATACTGTATATGTGTCTTAAAGCTTACCTTTTGGTGGGTGGGGACTTGTCGCTGTTAGGAAACCGATTTCAAGGTATCCCGCACGAACTACGTGTGACGGCGCTGAAAGTGAACCGGTATTCGGTGGGCGCGTGGTTTTTATCTCCGGTCCGATGCCCGGCTCGAGCCATAAAAGGTAAACTTTCGGATTCGCGCGATCTGATTGGTCCGGTGTCACGGGCCCGGGCGCGTCGCGTGCACGCTGCTGCACTCACCACCCCGTTCAACGCCCCTCTCTACCGATTTAAGAGAAAGGAGGAAAAGGAATGAGAGGAAATCAAATGGAAGATATTAAATGTTTTGTGAGGCCTACAGAGCACAGCCGAGCCCCGTCTTAAAGTTTAGCGGTAGTGGCCAGTTCCGCCTGGAGTTTGAACCGTCAGGGTTCACCGTTTCCCCTGGTTTTGTGTGTAGTGAAGAGTGGTCAGTGTAACTGGCATAGCGCAGCTAGCTAGCAAGCTAACTGCTACACCCAAACAGACAGACAGGAGTTTACTACAGGCACTGTACAGCACTATTACAGTTACATATGTGTTAATTACACACTCATTGGCCTTACACCACTTCTCACATGATGCACCCTAACTCCTAGTCCCCTAGCCCTAACCAGCTGGCTACTGGTGTGGTGTTGTTCTATTGTTCACTGTCAGCAGGCTTCGGCCTAGTAGCCCTCAAGAGAGGCAACATGTATCACACACATTCTCTTTAACATACATACACGCACATACACACACGTTCTTTTACATGCACACACACATGCCTAGTGGACACTTTACACCTAGGCTGAAAGGTGTGACTGAGGCTAAGTTAGCCCTGCTGTCTGGTGGTCTACGGGTTATAATAGAGTAGTCTGCAGGTTAGAATAGAGTAGTCTGCAGGTTAGAATAGAGTAGAGTAGTCTGCAGGTTAGAATAGAGTAGTCTGCAGGTTAGAATAGAGTAGAGTAGTCTGCAGGTTATAGTAGAGTAGTCTGCAGGTTATAGTAGAGTAGAGTAGTCTGCAGGTTAGAATAGAGTAGTCTGCAGGTTATAGTAGAGTAGTCTGCAGGTTATAGTAGAGTAGTCTGCAGGTTAGAATAGAGTAGTCTGCAGGTTAGAGTAGAGTAGAGTAGAGTAGTCTGCAGGTTATAGAAGAGTAGAGTAGTCTGCAGGTTATAGTAGAGTAGAGTAGTCTGCAGGTTATAGTAGAGTAGAGTAGTCTGCAGGTTATAGTAGAGTAGTCTGCAGGTTATAGTAGAGTAGTCTGCAGGTTATAGTAGAGTAGAGTAGTCTGCAGGTTATAGTAGAGTAGTCTGCAGGTTATAGTAGAGTAGTCTGCAGGTTATAGTAGAGTAGTCTGCAGGTTATAGTAGAGTAGAGTAGTCTGCAGGTTATAGTAGAGTAGTCTGCAGGTTATAGTAGAGTAGAGTAGTCTGCAGGTTATAGTAGAGTAGTCTGCAGGTTATAGTAGAGTAGAGTAGTCTGCAGGTTATAATAGAGTAGTCTGCAGGTTATAGTAGAGTAGTCTGCAGGTTATAGTAGAGTAGAGTAGTCTGCAGGTTATAGTAGAGTAGAGTAGTCTGCAGGTTATAATAGAGTAGTCTGCAGGTTATAGTAGAGTAGTCTGCAGGTTATAGTAGAGTAGTCTGCAGGTTATAGTAGAGTAGAGTAGTCTGCAGGTTATAGTAGAGTAGAGTAGTCTGCAGGTTATAATAGAGTAGTCTGCAGGTTATAGTAGAGTAGTCTGCAGGTTATAGTAGAGTAGAGTAGTCTGCAGGTTATAGTAGAGTAGAGTAGTCTGCAGGTTATAATAGAGTAGTCTGCAGGTTATAGTAGAGTAGTCTGCAGGTTATAGTAGAGTAGAGTAGTCTGCAGGTTATAGTAGAGTAGTCTGCAGGTTATAGTAGAGTAGTCTGCAGGTTATAGTAGAGTAGTCTGCAGGTTATAGTAGAGTAGAGTAGTCTGCAGGTTATAGTAGAGTAGTCTGCAGGTTATAGTAGAGTAGTCTGCAGGTTATAGTAGAGTAGAGTAGTCTGCACGTTATAGTAGAGTAGAGTAGTCTGCAGGTTATAGTAGAGTAGAGTAGTCTGCAGGTTATAGTAGAGTAGTCTGCAGGTTATAGTAGAGTAGTCTGCAGGTTATAGTAGAGTAGTCTGCAGGTTATAGTAGAGTAGTCTGCAGGTTATAGTAGAGTAGAGTAGTCTGCAGGTTATAGTAGAGTAGTCTGCAGGTTATAGTAGAGTAGTCTGCAGGTTATAGTAGAGTAGTCTGCAGGTTATAGTAGAGTAGTCTGCAGGTTATAGTAGAGTAGTCTGCAGGTTATAGTAGAGTAGTCTGCAGGTTATAGTAGAGTAGAGTAGTCTGCAGGTTATAGTAGAGTAGTCTGCAGGTTATAGTAGAGTAGTCTGCAGGTTATAGTAGAGTAGAGTAGTCTGCAGGTTATAGTAGAGTAGTCTGCAGGTTATAGTAGAGTAGTCTGCAGGTTATAGTAGAGTAGTCTGCAGGTTATAGTAGAGTAGTCTGCAGGTTATAGTAGAGTAGGCTGCAGGTTATAGTAGAGTAGTCTGCAGGTTATAGTAGAGTAGAGTAGTCTGCAGGTTATAGTAGAGTAGTCTGCAGGTTATAGTAGAGTAGTCTGCAGGTTATAGTAGAGTAGTCTGCAGGTTATAGTAGAGTAGTCTGCAGGTTATAGTAGAGTAGTCTGCAGGTTATAGTAGAGTAGAGTAGTCTGCAGGTTATAGTAGAGTAGTCTGCAGGTTATAGTAGAGTAGTCTGCAGGTTATAGTAGAGTAGTCTGCAGGTTATAGTAGAGTAGTCTGCAGGTTATAGTAGAGTAGTCTGCAGGTTATAGTAGAGTAGTCTGCAGGTTATAGTAGAGTAGAGTAGTCTGCAGGTTATAGTAGAGTAGTCTGCAGGTTATAGTAGAGTAGTCTGCAGGTTATAGTAGAGTAGAGTAGTCTGCAGGTTATAGTAGAGTAGTCTGCAGGTTATAGTAGAGTAGTCTGCAGGTTATAGTAGAGTAGTCTGCAGGTTATAGTAGAGTAGTCTGCAGGTTATAGTAGAGTAGAGTAGTCTGCAGGTTATAGTAGAGTAGCCTGCAGGTTATAGTAGAGTAGAGTAGTCTGCAGGTTATAGTAGAGTAGTCTGCAGGTTATAGTAGAGTAGTCTGCAGGTTATAGTAGAGTAGAGTAGTCTGCAGGTTATAGTAGAGTAGTCTGCAGGTTATAGTAGAGTAGTCTGCAGGTTATAGTAGAGTAGTCTGCAGGTTATAGTAGAGTAGAGTAGTCTGCAGGTTATAGTAGAGTAGAGTAGTCTGCAGGTTATAGTAGAGTAGAGTAGTCTGCAGGTTATAGTAGAGTAGAGTAGTCTGCAGGTTATAGTAGAGTAGAGTAGTCTGCAGGTTATAGTAGAGTAGTCTGCAGGTTATAGTAGAGTAGAGTAGTCTGCAGGTTATAGTAGAGTAGAGTAGTCTGCAGGTTATAGTAGAGTAGTCTGCAGGTTATAGTAGAGTAGTCTGCAGGTTATAGTAGAGTAGTCTGCAGGTTATAGTAGAGTAGAGTAGTCTGCAGGTTATAGTAGAGTAGAGTAGTCTGCAGGTTATAGTAGAGTAGAGTAGTCTGCAGGTTATAGTAGAGTAGAGTAGTCTGCAGGTTATAGTAGAGTAGAGTAGTCTGCAGGTTATAGTAGAGTAGTCTGCCGGTTATAGTAGAGTAGAGTAGTCTGCAGGTTATAGTAGAGTAGTCTGCAGGTTATAGTAGAGTAGAGTAGTCTGCAGGTTATAGTAGAGTAGTCTGCAGGTTATAGTAGAGTAGTCTGCAGGTTATAGTAGAGTAGTCTGCAGGTTATAGTAGAGTAGAGTAGTCTGCAGGTTATAGTAGAGTAGAGTAGTCTGCAGGTTATAGTAGAGTAGTCTGCAGGTTATAGTAGAGTAGTCTGCAGGTTATAGTAGAGTAGTCTGCAGGTTATAGTAGAGTAGAGTAGTCTGCAGGTTATAGTAGAGTAGTCTGCAGGTTATAGTAGAGTAGTCTGCAGGTTATAGTACAGTAGTCTGCAGGTTATAGTAGAGTAGTCTGCAGGTTATAGTAGAGTAGAGTAGTCTGCAGGTTATAGTAGAGTAGTCTGCAGGTTATAGTAGAGTAGAGTAGTCTGCAGGTTATAGTAGAGTAGAGTAGTCTGCAGGTTATAGTAGAGTAGTCTGCAGGTTATAGTAGAGTAGTCTGCAGGTTATAGTAGAGTAGTCTGCAGGTTATAGTAGAGTAGTGTGCAGGTTATAGTAGAGTAGAGTAGTCTGCAGGTTATAGTAGAGTAGTCTGCAGGTTATAGTAGAGTAGTCTGCAGGTTATAGTAGAGTAGAGTAGTCTGCAGGTTATAGTAGAGTAGAGTAGTCTGCAGGTTATAGTAGAGTAGAGTAGTCTGCAGGTTATAGTAGAGTAGTCTGCAGGTTATAGTAGAGTAGAGTAGTCTGCAGGTTATAGTAGAGTAGAGTAGTCTGCAGGTTATAGTAGAGTAGAGTAGTCTGCAGGTTATAGTAGAGTAGTCTGCAGGTTATAGTAGAGTAGAGTAGTCTGCAGGTTATAGTAGAGTAGTCTGCAGGTTATAGTAGAGTAGTCTGCAGGTTATAGTAGAGTAGAGTAGTCTGCAGGTTATAGTAGAGTAGAGTAGTCTGCAGGTTATAGTAGAGTAGAGTAGTCTGCAGGTTATAGTAGAGTAGTCTGCAGGTTATAGTAGAGTAGAGTAGTCTGCAGGTTATAGTAGAGTAGTCTGCAGGTTATAGTAGAGTAGTCTGCAGGTTATAGTAGAGTAGTCTGCAGGTTATAGTAGAGTAGAGTAGTCTGCAGGTTATAGTAGAGTAGAGTAGTCTGCAGGTTATAGTAGAGTAGTCTGCAGGTTATAGTAGAGTAGTCTGCAGGTTATAGTAGAGTAGTCTGCAGGTTATAGTAGAGTAGTCTGCAGGTTATAGTAGAGTAGTCTGCAGGTTATAGTAGAGTAGAGTAGTCTGCAGGTTATAGTAGAGTAGAGTAGTCTGCAGGTTATAGTAGAGTAGAGTAGTCTGCACGTTATAGTAGAGTAGTCTGCAGGTTATAGTAGAGTAGTCTGCAGGTTATAGTAGAGTAGTCTGCAGGTTATAGTAGAGTAGTCTGCAGGTTATAGTAGAGTAGTCTGCAGGTTATAGTAGAGTAGTCTGCAGGTTATAGTAGAGTAGTCTGCAGGTTATAGTAGAGTAGTCTGCAGGTTATAGTAGAGTAGTCTGCAGGTTATAGTAGAGTAGAGTAGTCTGCAGGTTATAGTAGAGTAGTCTGCAGGTTATAGTAGAGTAGAGTAGTCTGCAGGTTATAGTAGAGTAGTCTGCAGGTTATAGTAGAGTAGAGTAGTCTGCAGGTTATAGTAGAGTAGAGTAGTCTGCAGGTTATAGTAGAGTAGTCTGCAGGTTATAGTAGAGTAGAGTAGTCTGCAGGTTATAGTAGAGTAGTCTGCAGGTTATAGTAGAGTAGATGAAAAAAGCAATGAAAAAAGATACAACTGACAGGATACTAAAATGCATTCCTGAGTGAATGACTACGTAAGTTAGGTCCAAGAATTACTTACAATATTGCACGTGATGTGATATTAGTCCATATGGACTCCCAGAACTTGTATGACCCAACCATTTCCACATCCATCCCCTGTATAGGGACTGCAGTCAGTTGTGCCTTGGTTCTCCTGAAGTCCACCACCATCTCCTTTGTTTTGCTGATGTTGAGCTGAAGGTGGTTTTGCTCACACCACAACACAAAGTCACTGATTGTGCTCCTGTACTCCTCCTCCTGCCCACCCCTGATGCACTTTACAATTGTGGAGTCATCCGAGAACTTCTGTAGGTGACATGTTTCAGAGTTATATCTGAAGTCTGAGGTGTAGAGGGTGAACAGGAAGGGGGACAGGACCGTTCCCTGGGGGGCCCCTGTGTTGCTCACTGCCCGTTCTGACACACAGCTCTGTAGTCGCACAAATTGTGGCCTACCGGTCAGGTAGTCCGTGACCCAGGAGACTAAAGGTGCTTCCACTTTCATCCTCTTCATCTTCTCACCCAGTAGCAAGGGCTGAAGGGTAAGGAAACATGTCATTGGGTAACAGCCAGACAGACCTGTCTCTCTATAACCCAGTCTGTTTCTTCTCTCTAAGATCTACAGTAAGGAAACAGCCAGACAGACCTGTCTCTCTAAGATCTACAGTAAGGAAACATGTCATTGTATTTGGAGGAGGGAAACAGCCAGACAGACCTGTCTCTCTAAGATCTACAGTAAGGAAACATGTCATTGTATTTGGAGGAGGGAAACAGCCAGACAGACCTGTCTCTCTAAGATCTACAGTAAGGAAACATGTCATTGTATTTGGAGGAGGGAAACAGCCAGACAGACCTGTCTCTCTAAGATCTACAGTAAGGAAACATGTCATTGTATTTGGAGGAGGGAAACAGCCAGACAGACCTGTCTCTCTAAGATCTACAGTAAGGAAACATGTCATTGTATTTGGAGGAGGGAAACAGCCAGACAGACCTGTCTCTCTAAGATCTACAGTAAGGAAACATGTCATTGTATTTGGAGGAGGGAAACAGCCAGACAGACCTGTCTCTCTAAGATCTACAGTAAGGAAACATGTCATTGTATTTGGAGGAGGGAAACAGCCAGACAGACCTGTCTCTCTATAACCCAGTCTGTTTCTTCTCTCTTGCTAACTGCTTATTTAATCGGTGTGCTTTGTGACAACTGATGTAAAAATGGCTTTATAAAATACATGTGATTGAGTTTGACAATGGATTTTATCAAGAGCACAATCAGATCTGGACCCAGTAGATGGGGTACATGGGGAGTAAAAGGAATCATGTTGGCTCTAAATGTGCCTTTATCTGAGGCCAAAACCCATACCATGTGACTAGGGTCAAACATTAACCAGGGTCCACTACAGTTTGTGTGTTTGTGTCTGTGTGTTAGTCAACGAGGGACTGCAGAGATCTGTGTTTTGTTGTGAAACCTCAGTCAGCTCTGAGGTCACCAAAGGCTGTGTGTGAAATGACACCCTATTCCCTATATAGTGCACTACTTTTGACCAGGGCCCATAAGACAGAGTAGTGCACTGTATAGTCAGTAGGGTGCCATTTGGGCCGCACACCGTTTTGTCTTCAAATAAGGAATTAAAGTCAGCTGCTACACTTCCTGATCTCCTCCTAGCAGTGGCCCCGCCCATAACAGTGGCCCCACCCATAATGAGTCTCTCATGGAGCTGTGACTGGCAAGAAACATAGTCTACATCTCAGATGGCATTTGGGACAGAGCCCTACACTGCTGTTCTAGAGCTTCCTGACAGAGTTTAAACCCAGAGTTAACAGGGTGATGATATACACCAGAGCCCTACACTGCTGTTCTAGAGCTTCCTGACAGAGTTTAAACCCAGAGTTAACAGGGTGATGATATACACCAGAGCCCTACACTGCTGTTCTAGAGCTTCCTGACAGAGTTTAAACCCAGAGTTAACAGGGTGATGATATACACCAGAGCCCTACACTGCTGTTCTAGAGCTTCCAACAGGCTAAACTGCTGCTTCCTGTCTTAAAACTCTGGCCCCACCCATAATAGAGTTACTAATGAGCCGTGACTGGCCAGAATAAGTCCCCTGACCCCTGATCCCTAGCCCAGCCCTGGCAACAGATTTGCAGTGTGTGTGTCCAGCCCCTGATGGATGTTAACCCCCAACCTCTCATCCTAAGAACCTCATTGACAGAACCCCTCTCTTCCACCACAGCGTCTGTAGGGGTGGTTCAGGACAGAGAAGGAGGGGGAGGGAGGGAGGGAGAGAGGGAGAGAGGGAGGAGAGGAGAGGAGAGAGTGAGACAGTATTGTCCTGGAATGCTCTCCTTCTTTATCACTGACTGGAGTTCCAGCATTACATCACCGCCTGGTACCTGCTTCCATCTCATGTAGACAGTGTAGTGTCTGCATGTCTGTCTGTCTGCATGTCTGTCTGTCTGTCTGCATGTCTGTCTGTTTGTCTGGTCACCCCCCCACCCCCCCTGGGTGCCCCCTAAAGATTTAATTGGTGTACGTGACCAATAAAATGTGATTTGATTTGAATGACTGTAGCAGCTCAGTCACCACCCTCCCCTTGGTGCCCCTCCCCCTAAAGACTGTAGCAGCTCAGTCACCACCCTCCCCTTGGTGCCCCTCCCCCTAAAGACTGTAGCAGCTCAGTCACCACCCTCCCCTTGGTGCCCCTCCCCCTAAAGACTGTAGCAGCTCAGTCACCCCCTCCCCTTGGTGCCCCTCCCCCTAAAGACTGTAGCAGCTCAGTCACCCCCCTCCCCTTGGTGCCCCTCCCCCTAAAGACTGTAGCAGCTCAGTCACCACCCTCCCCTTGGTGCCCCTCCCCCTAAAGACTGTAGCAGCTCAGTCACCCCCTTCCCCTTGGTGCCCCTCCCCCTAAAGACTGTAGCAGCTCAGTCACCCCCCTCCCCTTGGTGCCCCTCCCTCTCAAGACTGTAGCAGCTCAGTCACCCCGCCCCCCCCCCCCACACCCCTCCACTCACCTGGGTGCCCTTCCCACCAGACAGTAGCAGCTCAGTCACCAGTATCCTCATTGAGCGCTATAGGGATCACCATGGTGACAGTCCCTCTCCAGGGCATCTGTGTGTGTGTATATGCATGTGTGTGTATGTGTGTGTGTATGTGTGTGTGTGTATGTATGTGTGTGTGCCAGCTGGACACTACGGACTCTGATTGGATAAACCTCCTTAAATGGATCCTTAACCCGCCCCCAACACACACACACACACACACACACACACACACACACACACACACACACACACACACACACACACACACACACACACACACACACACACACACACACACACACACACACACACACACACACACACACAGCCTTAACCCTGATTTAGCAGTACCGTCTGCCTCTGCCTGGGGGCGGGCCCTAACTCAGGGCCAAGGACAGGGATTGGTTTATCAGGTAAACAGTGGGCTCTGATTGGCCCAACTGATATTGGCCCCCCCTCAATTCAATTTCAATTCAGTTTAAGGGCTTTATTGGCATGGTAAACATATGTTAACATTGCCAAAGCAGGTGAAGTACAGTCGTGTTCAAAAGTTTTGAGAATGACACAAGTATTGGTCTCCACAAAGTTTGCTGCTTCAGTGTTCTTAGATCTTTATGTCAGTAGTTACTATGGTAACCTGAAGTATAATTACAAGTATTCCATAAGTGTCAAAGGCTTTCATTGACAATGACATTCAGTTTATCAATATTTGCAGTGTTGACCCTTCTTTTTCAAGACCTCTGCAATCCGCCCTGCCATGCTGTCAATTAACTTCTGGGCCACATCCTGACTGATGGCAGGCCATTGTTGCATAATCAATGCTTGGAGTTTGTCAGAAGTTGTGGGTTTTTGTTTGTCCACCCGCCTCTTGAGGATCGACCACAAGTTCTCAATGGGATTAAGGTCTGGGGAGTTTCCTGGCCATGGACCCAAAATGTCGATGTTTTGTTCCCCGAGCCACTTTTGCCTCATGGCAAGGTGCTCCATCATGCTGGAAAAGGCATTGGTCGTCACCAAACTGTTCTTGGATGATTGGGAGAAGTTGCTCTCGGAGAATGTGTTGGTACCATTCTTTATTCGTGGCTGTGTTCTTAGGCAAAATTGTGAGTGAGCCCACTCCCTTGGCTGAGAAGCAACCCCACACATGAATGGTCTGAGGATGCTTTACTGTTGGCATGACACAGGACTGATGGTGTTTTCCGGATGGCCCAAACAATCGGAAAGGGGATTCATCAGAGAAAATGACTCTACCCCAGTCCTCGTCAACACTCTCACCTGTGTTAACGAGACAATCACTGACATGATGGCAGCTGGTCCTTTTGTGGCAGGGCTGAAATGCAGTGGAAATGTTTTTGGGGGATTAAGTTCATTTTCATGGCAAAGAGGGACTTTGCAATTAATTGCAATTCATCTGATCACTCTTCATGACATTCTGGAGTATATGCAAATTGCCATCATCAACACTGAGGCAGCAAACTTTGTGGAGACCAATACTTGTGTCATGGGGCGGCAGGTAGCCCAGTGGTTAGAGTGTTGGGCCCGTAACCGAAAGGTTGCTGGATCGAATCCCCGAGCTGACAAGGTAAAAATCTGTCGTTCTGCCCCTGAACAAGGCAGTTAACCCACTGTTCCTAGGCCGTCATTGAAAATAAGAATTTGTTCTTAACTGACTTGCCTAGTAAAATAAAGGTAAAATAAAAACTTTTGGCCACGACTGTAGATAGTAAATACATTTTTTACAGTAAACATTACACTCAGAAGTTACAAAAGAATAAAGACATTTCAAATGTCATATTATGTCTATATACAGTGTTGTAACAATGTGCAAATAGTTCATGTACAAATGGGAAAATAAATCAACATAAATATAGGTTGTATTTACATGGTGTTTGTTCTTCACTGGTTGTCCTTTTCTTCCTGCTGTGATGTCACACTGTGGTATTTCACCCAGTAGATATGGGAGTTTGTTTTCGAATTCTTTGTGGAATCTCTTAGGAGACTCTTCTCCAGGTTCATCTTCCAGAGCATCCAATCTGAGATGCACTGTGGGTAAATTGTGATTGACTGATTTACACATAATAATGAGTAGTTGTTATTGATGAGACAAAGTGATTTGTAGATCAGTCAGTTGGCAGTCGCCTGCAATGTCCTCTCTCTTCCTCCCTCCCTCCTCTCTCTCTCTTCCTCCCTCCCTCCTCTCTCTCTTCCTCCCTCCCTCCTCTCTCTCTCTTCCTCCCTCCCTCCTCTCTCTCTTCCTACCTCCCTCCTCTCTCTCTCTTCCTCCCTCCCTCCTCTCTCTCTTCCTCCCTCCCTCCTCTCTCTCTTCCTCCCTCCCTCCTCTCTCTCTCTTCCTCCCTCCCTCCTCTCTCTCTTCCTCCCTCCCTCCTCTCTCTCTCTTCCTCCCTCCCTCCTCTCTCTTCCTCCCTCCCTCCTCTCTCTCTTCCTCCCTCCCTCCTCTCTCTCTCTTCCTCCCTCCCTCCCTCCTCTATCTCTCCCTCCCTCCTCTCTCTCTTCCTCCCTCCCTCCTCTCTCTCTCCCTCCCTCCTCTCTCTTCCTCCCTCCCTCCCTCCCTCCCTCCCTCCTCTCTTCCTCCCTCCCTCCTCTCTCTCTTCCTCCCTCCCTCCTCTCTCTCTCTTCCTCCCTCCCTCCTCTCTCTTCCTCCCTCCATCCTCTCTCTCTTCCTCCCTCCCTCCTCTCTCTCTCTTCCTCCCTCCCTCCTCTATCTCTCCCTCCCTCCTCTCTCTCTTCCTCCCTCCCTCCTCTCTCTCTCCCTCCCTCCTCTCTCTTCCTCTCTTCCTCCCTCCCTCCCTCCCTCCCTCCTCTCTTCCTCCCTCCCTCCTCTCTCTCTTCCTTCCTCCTCTCTCTTCCTCCCTCTCTCCTCTCTCTTCCTCCCTCCCTCCCTCCCACCCTCCCTCCTATCTCTCTTCCTCCCTCCCTCCCTCCTCTCTCTCTTCGTCCCTCCCTCCCTCCTCTCTCTCTTCCACCCTCCCTCCTCTCTCTTCTCCTCCCTCCCTCCTCTCTCTCTTCCTCCCTCCCTCTTCTCTCTTCTCCCTCCCTCCTCTCTCTTTCTCCCTCCCTCCTCTCTCTCTTCCTCCCTCCCTCCTCTCTCTCTCTTCCTCCCTCCCTCCCTCCCTCCTCTCTCTCTCCCTCCCTTCTCTCTCTCTTCCTCCCTCCCTCCCTTCTCTCTCTCACTCCCTCCTCTCTCTCACTCCCTCCTCTCTTTTCCTCCCTCCCTCCTCTCTCTCTCCCTCCCTCCTCTCTCTCTCCCTCCCTCCCTCCTCTCTCTCTCTCTCCCTCCCTCCCTCCCTCCCTCCCTCCCTCCTCTCTCTCTCTCCCTCCCTCCCTCCCTCCTCTCTCTCTCTCTCTCTCTCTCTCTCCCTCCCTCCCTCCCTCCCTCCTTCCCTCCTTCCCTCCCTCCCTCCCTCCTCTTTCTCTTCCTCCCTCCCTCCCTCCTCTCTCTCTTCCTCCCTTCCTCCTCTCTCTCTCCCTCCCTCCTCTCTCTTCCTCCCTCCCTCCTCTCTCTCTTCTCCTCCCTCCCTCCTCTCTCTTCTCCTCCCTCCCTCCCTCCTCTGTCTCTTCCTCCCTCCCTCCTCTCTCTCCTCTCTTATCTCTTCTCTCTCTCTTCCTCCCTCCTCTCTCGCTCTCCCTCCTCCCCCATCTGTATCAGACTATATGGTTTATATATTCTCCTTAAAAGGAACAGCCCACAGTGTGTTGTATTAGCATTGTGAGGTTTCTGTGTGTGTTGTATTGTCTGTGCTCTCTCTCTCTCTCTCTCTCTCTTTCCCTCAGCAGCTTTTTGAATGAGCGTTGCTGTGACGAGCTGTGATTGGTTCTCAGAGCTGCCATATAAGGGCACTGCCCAGCAGCTCAGACAGGAAGTCAGACATCGGCACCAGAATGTTGCTGCTGCCGACTCACACCTTTACTATCAATTCTCCCCCCCCCCCCCCACCAGGATCAGCTAAACTCTCTTCCTGTCTCTAACCCCCCCCCAGGATCAGCTAAACTCTCTTCCTGTCTCTAACCCCCCCCACTCTCTCAATTCAATTTCAATTCAGTTTAAGGGTTTTATTGTCATGGGAAACATGTGTTAACATTGCAAAAGCAAGTGAAGTAGATAAATCTCTCTCTCTCTCGCTCTCTCACAATGGTGTTTGTTCTTCACTGGTTGTTCTTTTCTTGTGGCAACAGGTCACAAATATTGCTGCTGTGATGGAACACTGTGGTATTTCACCCAGTAGATATGGGAGTTTACCAATATTGGATTTGTTTACACATTTTTTGTGGGTCTGTGTAATCTGAGGGAAATATGTGTCTCTAATATGGTCATACATTTGGCAGGAAGTTAGGAAGTGCAGCTCAGTTTCCACCTCATTTTGTGGGCAGTGTGCACATAGCCTGTCTTCTCTTGAGAGCCAGGTCTGCCTACGGCGGCCTTTCTCAATAGCAAGGCTATGCTCACTGAGTCTGTACATAGTCAAAGCTTTCCTTAAGTTTGGGTCAGTCACAGTGGTCAGGTATTCTGTGTTCTCTCTGTTTAGGGTCAAATTGCATTCTAGTTTGATCAGTTTTTATGTTAATTCTTTCCAATGTGTCTAGTAATTATCTTTTAGTTTTCTCATGATTTGGTTGGGTCTAATTGTGTTGCTGTCCTGGGGCTCTGTGGAGTCTGTGTGTGTTTGTGAACAGAGTCCCAGGACCAGCTTTCTCGTCGTCCAGGTTAGGGTTTGGCCGGTGTAGGCAGTCATTGTAAATTATTATTTTTTCTTAACTGACTTGCCTAGTTAAGTAAAGGTTAAATTAAATAAAATTACCAGTGTTGATGTTTAGGCCGAGGTATGTATAGTTTTTTGTGTGCTCTAGAGCAACAGTGTCTAGATGGAATTTGTATTTGTGGTTCTGGCAACTGGACCTTTTTTGGAACACCATTATTTTGTCAAGGCCCAGGTCTGACAGAATCTGTGCAGAAGATCAAGGTGCTGCTGTAGGCTTCCTTGGTTGGTGACAGAAGCACGAGATCATCAGCAAACAGTAGACATTTGACTTCAGATTCTAGTAGGGTGAGGAAGGGTGCTGCAGACTGTTCTAGTGCCCTCGCCAATTCATTGATATACAGTTGAAGTCGGAAGTTCACTTACACTTATGTTGAAGGCATTAAAACTCATTTTTCAACCACTCCACAGATTTCATGTTAACAAACTATAGTTTTGGCAAGTCGGTTAGGACATCTACTTTGTGCATGACACAAGTAATTCTTCCAACAAATGTTTACAGATTATTTTACTGATAATTCACTATATCACAATTCCAGTGGGTCAGAAGTTTACATACACTAAGTTGACTGTGCCTTTAAACAGCTTGGAAAATTCCAGAAAATTATGTCATGGCTTTAGAAGCTAAAACGAGTCCTATATCGACATAACCTGAAAGGCCGCTCAGCAAGGAAGAAGCCACTGCTCCAAAAACACCATAAAAAAGCCAGACTACGGTTTGCAAATGCACATGGGGACAAAGATCGTAGTTTTGGAGAAATGTCCTCTGGTCTGATGAAACAAAAATAGAACTGTTTGGCCATAATGACCATCGTTATGTTTGGAGGAAAAAGGGGGAGGCTTGCAAGCCGAAGAACACCATCCCAACCGTGAAGCACTGGGGAGGCAGCATCATGTTGTAGGGGTGCTTTGCTGCAGGAGGGACTGGTGCACTTCACAAAATAGATGGCATCATGAGGAAGGAAAATTATGTAGCTATATTTAAGCAACATCTCAAGACATCAGTCAGGAAGTTAAAGCTTGGTCGCAAATGGGTCTTCCAAATGGACAATGACCCCAAGCATACTTCCAAAGTTGTGGCAAAATGGCTTAAGGACAACAAAGTCAAGGTATTGGAGTGGCCTTCGCAAAGCCTTGACTTCAATCCTATAGAAAATTTGTGGGCAGAACTGAAAAAGTGTGTGCGAGCAAGGAGGCCTACAAACCTGACTTAGTCACACCAGTTCCGTCAGGAGGAATGGGTCAAAATTCACCCAATTTATTGTGGGAAGCTTGTAGAAGGCTACCCGAAACGTTTGACCCAAGTTAAACAATGTAAAGGCAATGCTACCAAATACTAATTGAGTGTATGTAAACTTCTGACCCACTAGGAATGTAATGAAATAAATAAAAGCTGAAATAAATCATTCTCTCTACTATTATTCTGACATTTCACATTCTTAAAATAAAGTGGTGATCCTAACTGACCTAAGACTGGGAATCTTTACTAGGATTACATGTCAGGAATTGTGAAAAACTGAGATTAAATGTATTTGGCTAAGGTGTATGTAAACTTCCGACTTCAACTGTATGTGTTGAAGAGGATGGGGCTTAAGCTTCATCCCTGTCTCACCCCACGAACCTGTGGAAAGAAATGTGTGTGTTTTTTGCCAATTTTAACCGCACACTTGTTTGTGTACATCTCTCTCAATTCAATTTAAGGGCTTTATTGTCATGGGAACATATGTTAACATTGCCAAAGCAAGTGAAATATATCATTAACAAAAGTGAAATAAACAATAACAAAAAAAAAAAATCAACAGTAAACTCTCTACCATTCTCTCCCCTCTCTCCTCTCCTCCCCCTCCTCTTTCTCCCAGTCATCAGTCTGTTGTATCAGAAACACTTTGTATACATCTAAATATATATAAATGTATCTACATATGTCTAAATGTGTCTAAATATATATAAATATGTCTAAATCTATCTAAATATATGCATATATTTATATGTTAGAGCTGTCTGACTGTTACTCTGTAGCAGAATTGAAGTCAAT
>CM042398.1:2828205-2930705 GCA_023634145.1 Thymallus thymallus | reverse complement strand
TGTCTGTCTGTCTGTCTGTCTGTCTGTCTGTCTGTCTGTCTGTCTGTCTGTCTGTCTGTCTGTCTGTCTGTCTGTCTGTCTGTCTGTCTGTCTGTCTGTCTCCATCTATCTGCGTCTGTCTGCCTGCCTGTCTTGTTGTAGAAGCCTGACTGGTTGGGAGACTGAAGGAGCTATGTGATACCATCTAGTGGTCATAAATATAAATGACACCCTAAACCCATCACATACTGTACACCAGTACTTCCAACACTCTCTTCAAATCAAATCAAACCAAATGTTATTGGTCACATACACATCTTTAGCAGATGTTATTGCTGGTGTAGTGAAATGCTTGTGTTTCTAGCTCCAACAGTGTAGTAATATCTAACAATACACAACAATACACACAAATCTAATAGTAAACGAATGGAATTAAGAAATATAAAAAATATTAGGATGAGCAATGTAAAATACAGTAGAATAGAATACAGTATATACATATGAAATTAGTAAAACAGTATGTAAACATCATTAAAGTGACTAGTGTTCCATTATTAAAGTGGCCAGTGATTCCATGTCTATGTCTAAAGGGCAGCCTCTAAGGTCCAGGGTTACGTAACCGGCTAGTGATGGCTATTTAAGTCTGATGGCCTTGAGATAGAAGCTGTTTTTCATTCTCTCATCCCCAGCTTTGATGCTCCTGTACTGACCTCGCCTTCTGGATGGTAGCAGGGTGAACAGGCCATGGCTCGGGTGATTGATGTCCTTGATGATCTTTTTGGCCTTCCTATGACATCGGGTGCTGTAGGTGTCCTGGAGGGCAAGTAGTTTGCCCCTGGTGATGCCCCCCCTCCCCCTCGCTGCAGTGCTGATGTGTTTAACAGAGGGACTGGCCTGTGAGGGAGGATAGGAAGGGGGAGGGAGAAGGAGGAGGAGGAGGGAGAAGAGGAAGGGTCTTTGTTGAAGAAGAGGTTGCAGCTGTACACACACACACACACACACACACACACACACGCACACACACACACACACAGAAACACGCCGTCCACTTTACCCTGATCTTCAGAGAGGGGGTCTACAGGGTCAGTACAGAGTACTTTACCCTGATCTTCAGAGAGGGGGCCTACAGGGTCAGTACAGAGTACTTTACCCTGATCTTCAGAGAGGGGGCCTACAGGGTCAGTACAGAGTACTTTACCCTGATCTTCAGAGAGGGGGCCTACAGGGTCAGTACAGAGTACTTTACCCTGATCTTCAGAGAGGGGGCCTACAGGGTCAGTACAGAGTACTTTACCCTGATCTTCAGAGAGGGGGCCTACAGGGTCAGTACAGAGTACTTTACCCTGATCTTCAGAGAGGGGGCCTACAGGGTCAGTACAGACTACTTGACCCTGATCTTCAGAGAGGGGGCCTACAGGGTCAGTACAGACTACTTTACCCTGATCTTCAGAGAGGGGTCCTACAGGGTCAGTACAGACTACTTTACTTTAAACCTTACAGTGAAATGCTTACTTACAAGCCCTTAACCAACAATACAACAGGTGTAGACCTTACAGTGAAATACTTACTAACAAGCCCTTAACCAACAATACAACAGGTGTAGACCTTACAGTGAAATGCTTACTTACAAGCCCTTAACCAACAATACAACAGGTGTAGACCTTACAGTGAAATGCTTACTGACAAGCCCTTAACCAACAATACAACAGGTGTAGACCTTACAGTGAAATGCTTACTGACAAGTCCTTAACCAACAATACAACAGGTGTAGACCTTACAGTGAAATGCTTACTGACAAGCCCTTAACCAACAATACAAAAGGTGTACACCTTACAGTGAAATGCTTACTGACAAGCCCTTAACCAACAATACAACAGGTGTAGACCTTACAGTGAAATGCTTACTGACAAGCCCTTAACCAACAATACAACAGGTGTAGACCTTACAGTGAAATGCTTACTGACAAGCCCTTAACCAACAATACAACAGGTGTAGACCTTACAGTGAAATGCTTACTGACAAGCCCTTAACCAACAATACAACAGGTGTAGACCTTACAGTGAAATGCTTACTGACAAGCCCTTAACCAACAATACAACAGGTGTAGACCTTACAGTGAAATGCTTACTGACAAGCCCTTAACCAACAATACAACAGGTGTAGACCTTACAGTGAAATGCTTACTGACAAGCCCTTAACCAAAAATACAACAGCTGTAGACCTTACAGTGAAATGCTTACTGACAAGCCCTTAACCAACAATACAACAGGTGTAGACCTTACAGTGAAATGCTTACTGACAAGCCCTTAACCAACAATACAACAGGTGTAGACCTTACAGTGAAATGCTTACTGACAAGCCCTTAACCAACAATACAACAGGTGTAGACCTTACAGTGAAATGCTTACTGACAAGCCCTTAACCAACAATACAACAGGTGTAGACCTTACAGTGAAATGCTTACTGACAAGCCCTTAACCAACAATACAACAGGTGTAGACCTTACAGTGAAATGCTTACTGACAAGCCCTTAACCAACAATACAACAGGTGTAGACCTTACAGTGAAATGCTTACTGACAAGCCCTTAACCAACAATACAACAGGTGTAGACCTTACAGTGAAATGCTTACTGACAAGCCCTTAACCAACAATACAACAGGTGTAGACCTTACAGTGAAATGCTTACTGACAAGCCCTTAACCAACAATACAACAGGTGTAGACCTTACAGTGAAATGCTTACTAACAAGCCCTTAACCAACAATACAACAGGTGTAGACCTTACAGTGAAATGCTTACTAACAAGTCCTTAACCAACAATACAACAGGTGTAGACCTTACAGTGAAATGCTTACTTACAAGCCCTTAACCAACAATACAACAGGTGTAGACCTTACAGTGAAATGCTTACTGACAAGCCCTTAACCAACAATACAACAGGTGTAGACCTTACAGTGAAATGCTTACTGACAAGCCCTTAACCAACAATACAACAGGTGTAGACCTTACAGTGAAATGCTTACTGACAAGCCCTTAACCAACAATACAACAGGTGTAGACCTTACAGTGAAATGCTTACTGACAAGCCCTTAACCAACAATACAACAGGTGTAGACCTTACAGTGAAATGCTTACTGACAAGCCCTTAACCAACAATACAACAGGTGTAGACCTTACAGTGAAATGCTTACTGACAAGCCCTTAACCAACAATACAACAGGTGTAGACCTTACAGTGAAATGCTTACTGACAAGCCCTTAACCAACAATACAACAGGTGTAGACCTTACAGTGAAATGCTTACTGACAAGCCCTTAACCAACAATACAACAGGTGTAGACCTTACAGTGAAATGCTTACTGACAAGCCCTTAACCAACAATACAACAGGTGTAGACCTTACAGTGAAATGCTTACTGACAAGCCCTTAACCAACAATACAACAGGTGTAGACCTTACAGTGAAATGCTTACTGACAAGCCCTTAACCAACAATACAACAGGTGTAGACCTTACAGTGAAATGCTTACTGACAAGCCCTTAACCAACAATACAACAGGTGTAGACCTTACAGTGAAATGCTTACTGACAAGCCCTTAACCAACAATACAACAGCTGTAGACCGTACAGTGAAATGCTTACTGACAAGTCCTTAACCAACAATACAACAGGTGTAGACCTTACAGTGAAATGCTTACTAACAAGCCCTTAACCAACAATACAACAGGTGTAGACCTTACAGTGAAATGCTTACTGACAAGCCCTAACCAACAGTGCAGTTTTTAAGTAAAAACTAAGTATTAGGTAAACAATAGATAAGTAAAGAAATAAAAAACAGTCAAATTAACAGTACTGAGGCACATCATCATCTGCACATCTATCATTCCAGTGTTAATGCTAAATAATGTAATTTATTTCACCACTATGGTCTATTTATTGTCCCACCTTCCTAACCTTACTGCATTTTGCACTACATTTGCACTCTGTATATAGATCTTCTACTGTGTTATTGACTGTATGTTTGTTTACTGTGTAACTCTGTGTTGTTGTTTTTGTCGCACTGCTTTGCTTTGTCTTGGCCATGTCACAGTTGTAAATGAGAACTTGTTTCTCAACTGACCTACCTGGTTAAATAAAGGTGAAGTTTTTTTTTTTATATATATACTGGTGGTACCGGTACAGAGTCAATGTACGGGGGCTATATACCGGTGGTACCGGTACAGAGTCAATGTGCAGGGGCACTGGTTAGTCGGGCTAATTGAGGTAATATGTACATGTAGGTAGAGTTAAAGTGACTATGCATAGATGATAAACAGAGAGCAGCAGCAGTGTAAAAGCAGGGGGTGGGGGGGCGGGACACAATGTAAATAGTCCAGGTAGCCATGTGATTACCTGTTCAGGAGTCTTATGGCTTGGGGGTAGAAGCTGTTAAGAAGCCTTTTGGACCTAGACTTGGCACTCCGGTACCGCTTGCCATGCGGTAGCCGAGAGAACAGTCTATGACTAGGGTGACTGGAGTATTTGAAAATTTGTAGGGCCTTCCTCTGACACCGCCTGGTATAGTGGTTCTGGATGGCAGGAAGCTTTGCCCCAGTGATGTACTGGGCCGTACACATTACCCTCTGTAGTGCCTGGCGGTCGGAGGCCGAGCAGTTGCCGTACCAGGCAGTGATGCAGCCAGTCAAGATGCTCTCGATGTTGCAGCTGTAGAACCTTTTGATGATCTCAGGACCCATGCCAAATCCTGAGGGGGAATAGGTTTATTTGTGCCCTCTTCACTACTGTCTTGGTGTGTTTGGACCAATCTAGTTTGTTGGTAATGTGGACACCAAGGAACTTGAAGCTCTCAACCTGCTCCACTACAGCTACGTCAATGAGAATGGGGGTGTGCTCAGTCCTCCTTTCCTGAGGTCCACAATCAGCTCCTTTGTCTTGATTACGTTGTTATCCTGGCACTACACGGCCAGGTCTCTGACCTCCTCCCTATAGGCTGTCTCATCGTTGTCGGTGATCAGGCCTACCACTGTTGTGTCGTCTGCAAACTTAATGATGGTGTTGAAGTCGTGCCTGGCCATGCAGTCATGAGTGAACAGGGAGTACAGGAGGGGACTGAGCACACAACCCTGAGGATCAGTGTGGCAGATGTGTTGTGTCCTACCCTTACCATCTGGGGGCGGCCTGTGAGGAAGTCCAGGATCCAGTTGCAGAGGGAGTTGTTTAGACCCAGGGTCCTTAGCTTAGTGATGAGCTTTGAGGGCACTATGGTGTTGAACGCTGAGCTGTAGTCAATGAACAGCATTCTCACATAGGTGTTCCTTTTGTCGAGGTGGGAAAGGGCAGTGTGGAGTGCAGTAGAGATTGCATCATCTGTTGATCTGTTTGAGCGTTATGCAAACTGGAGTGGGTCTAGGTTTTCTGGGATAATGGTGTTAATATGAGCCACGACGAGACTCAAATCACTTCATGGCTACAGACGTGAGTGCTACGGGTCTGTAGTCATTTAGGCAGGTTACCTTAGTGTTCTTGGGCACAGGGACTATGGTGGTCTGCTTGAAATATGTTGGTATTACAGACTCAATTAGGGATAGGTTTAAAATGTCAGTGAAGACACTTGCCAGTTGGTCAGAGCATGCTCGGAGTACACGTCCTGGTAATCCGCCCCACGGCCTTGTGAATGTTGACCTGTTTAAAGGTCTTACTCACATCGGCTACGGAGAGCGTGATCACACAGTTGTCCAGAACAGCTGATGTTCTCATGCATGCCTCAGTGTTGCTTGCCTCGAAGCGAGCATAGAAGTGATTTAACTTCTTTATTGATGAGTCACTGGTGCTTCCTGCTTTATTTTTTGCTAAAGGAATCAGGAGGATGGAATTATGGTCTCGGTGAAACATAAGATATTACAGTTTTTGATGTCCCGTTGGTAGGATATTCGTGATCGTATCTCGTCTAATATATTGTCCAATGATTGTACGTTGGCTAGCAATACTGATGGTAAAGGCAGATTTCCCACTCGGCGTCGGCGGATCCTTACAAGGCGCCCCGATCTCTGTCCCCGATACCTGCGTCTCTTTCTCCTGCCAATGACGGGGATTTGGTCCTTGTCGGGTGTCTGAAGTACATCCTCCGAGTCAGGCTCATTGAAAAATAATTGTTAGTTGGAGAAAAATAAAACATTAGTCCAGTCTGAGGTGAGTAATCGCAGTCCTGATATCCATAAGCTCTATTCGGTTATAAGAGACTGTGGCAGAAACATTATGTACAAAATAAGTTACAAATAGTTAAAGTACAAAAGCAAAAAAAATAAAAAATAAATATTGGTTGTATTTACATGTTCTTCACTGGTTGCCCTTTTCTTGTGGCAAAAGGTCACAAATCTTGCTGCTGTGATGCACACTGGTATTTCACCCAGTACTGTAGATATGGGAGTTTATCAAAATTGGATTTTGTGGGTCTGTGTAATCTGAGGGAAATATGTGTCTCTAATATGGTAATACATTTTGCAGGAAGTTAGGAAGTACAGCTCAGTTTCCACCTTATTTTGTGGGCAGTGTGCACATAGCCTGTCTTCTCTTGAGAGCCAGGTCTGCCTAAGGCGGCCTTTCTCAATAGCAAGGCTATGCTCACTGAGTCTGTACATAGTCAAAGCTTTCCTTAATTTTGGGTCAGTCACAGTGGTCAGGTATTCTGCCACTGTGTACTCTCTGTTTAGGGACAAATAGCATTCTAGTTTGCTCAGTTTTTTTGTTAATTCTTTCCAATGTGTCAAGTAATATCTTTTAGTTTTCTCATGATTTGGTTGGGTCTAATTGTGTTGCTGTCCTGGGGCTCTGTGGGGTCTGGTTGTGTTTGTGAACAAAGCCCCAGGACCAGCTTGCTTGGGGGGCTCGTTGTCCAGGTTAATTTCTCTCTGCTTTGTTATGGAAGGTTTGGGAATCGATTCCTTTTAGGTTGATTGTAGAATTTAACGGCTGTTTTCTGGATTTTTAACATTTGCAGGTATTGGCCTAATTCTGTTTGTTTGGTGTTTTCCGATGTACACTGAGGATATTTTTGCAGAATTCTGCATACAGAGTCTTGGTTGGTGAGCGATACCCCAGACCTCACAACCATGAAGGGCAATGGGTTCTATAACTGATTAAAGTATTTTTAGCCAGATCCTAATTGGCATGTCGAATTTTATGTTCCCTTTGATGGCATAGAAGGCCCTTCTTGCCTTGTCTCTCAGATCGTTCACAGCCTTGTGGAAGTTACCTGTGGCGCTGATGTTTAAGCCGAGGTATGTATAGTTTTTTTGTGTGCTCTAGAGCAACTGTGTCTAGATGGAATTTGTATTTGTGGTTCTGGAAACTGGACCTTTAACACCATTATTTTTGTCTTACTGAGATTTACTGTCAGGTCCCAGGTCTGACAGCATCTGTGCAGAAGATCTAGGCCCTGCTGTAGGTACAATTTTTACTGCATACTTTGTGTACATGGATTTAATAATGTTTTATGTTTTTCCACCAACACCACTTTCAATCAATTTGTAAAGCAGACCTGTCAGGTTCTGACTGTGGCATTGTCTCTGGCTCCCTCTTGTGGGGAGTTGGAGGGCCGCGGTTAGAGCTTGGCAGCCCTCACAGGGTGTATGTGGTGGTGGTTTGATTTCCATCCCCAATTAGAGACAGCTGTCTCGTATTGTCTCCAATTGGGGATTCTATTTAAGTTCCTGTGTTTGTCACCTGGGTGTGGGTTCTTGTATGTGTATGTTTCACGTCAGTTCACGGTTTGGCTACTCTCCTTGTTTATTTTTGGTACTTGTTAGTAAGAACAAGTTAAATAAAAAGTAATGTCTCTCTACCAACGCTCTGCTTCTCGTCCCGTCTCTTCAAATTGTGACAAGACCCTCATGCCAAATTGAGTCAAAAGCTTTTTTGAAATCACAAAATATGAGAAGACTTTGCCTTTGTTTTGGTTTGTTTGTTTGTCAATTAGAGTGTGCAGGGTGAATACGTGGTCTGTCGTACGGTAATTTGGTAAAAAGCCAATTTGACATTTGCTCAGTAGATTGTTTTCACTGAGGAAATGAACTAGTCTGCTGAGGATTTTCCCAAGGTTGCTGTTGACGCACATCCCACGGTAGTTATTGGGGTCAAATATGTCTCTAATCTCCTCTCTCGCTTTCCTTCCACGTTCCTCTCTCTCTCTCTCTCTCTGTTTTCTCCCAGATAGGCACGTTTACATTGACCCAGGTTTTGTCCACAAAAGCAATGTATCAACATGTGTAATGGAAATGGCAGATATAGGAGGCATTTTCTAAATATTTTTATCCGTTCGACAGCGGTGGATTTTTTTTTTTTCAAAATGTCTTCATTGCGACAAATGCTGATGGAAACAGTTTTTTATAATAAATAATGATTGGCGAATAATTTTGAAGGTACAAATGATGTCACTGTGTAACTATATGCTCCATTCCAATTTTATTTCTAAATGCCTACTGCTTCAATTATAAACATAATGGAAGCGATGCCCTGTCAGGCTCTGGCCATAGAGAAGCCTATTTGCTTCTCTATGTAGCCATGGCCAGAGTCTGACAGGTCTATTCTTTCTGTTTCTGGTGGTGGTTTGTGTGGGATCCCTAATTAGAGGCAGCTGTAGCGCATCGTCTCTAATTAGGGATCCTACATAGGTTTGTAATTTTCACACGGGGTTGTGGGTCGTTGTCGTTATATGTCGCAGTCACGGTGAAAGTAAGTGTGCTATTTGTTACGTCCGTTCATTCGTGTTTGTTTTTGTAAACGTGACGTTGTGTCATTAGTGTTTGTTTGGTGTTGTATAGTTCGTTCATTTTGTTGTGTTCTTTATACATAGTATTGATAATATACATAGTATAGTGAAATAAATATGACGAACTACTATCCCTGCTCTGCGCCTTGGTCTCCCTATGCACCCTCACGTGACATGCCCACACATTCCCCCACAAAGCCCTCACCTACAGAGAGATTAACCTAGAGAAGAGTCCCCTCAGCCAGCTGGTTTCTGGGGCTTTGTTCACAAACACAAACAAACCCCACAGAGCCCCAGGACAGCAACACATTTAGACCCAACCAAATTATGAGAAAGCAAAAAGATAACTATTTGGAAAGAATCAATCAAGCCAAATCAAATCAAATGTTATTGGTCACATACACATATTTAGCAGATGTTATTGTGGGTGTAGTGAAATGCTTGTGTTCCTAGCTCCAACAGTGCAGTAATATCTAACAATTCACAACAATACACACAAATCTAAAAATAAAATAATGGAATTAAGAAATATATAAATATTATGATGAGCAATGTAAAATACAGTAGAATAGAATACAGTATATACATATGAAATTAGTAAAACAGTATGTAAACATTATTAAAGTGACTAGTGTTCCATTATTAAAGTGACCAGTGATTCCATGTCTATGTCTAAAGGGCAGCCTCTAAGGTCCAGGGTTACGTAACCGGCTAGTGATGGCTATTTAAGTCTGATGGCCTTGAGATAGAAGTTGTTTTTCAGTCTCTCGGTCCCAGCTTTGATGCACCTGTATTGACCTCACCTTCTGGATGACAGCGGGGTGAACAGGCAGTGGCTCGGGTGGTTGATGACCTTGATGATCTTTTTGGCCTCGGGTGCTGTTGGGCAGACCGCGCCACCCCTCTGGAGAGCCCTGCGGGTGCGGGCGGTGCAGTTGCCGTACCAGGCGGTGATACAGCCCGACAGAATGCTCTCAATTTTGCATCTGTAAAAGTTTGTGAGGGTTTTAGGTGCCAAGACACATTTCTTCAGCCTTCTGGGTCTCCTGCAAACTTGATGATTGAGTTGGAAGCTTATTTATCTTCCTCACTATTCATACTACAACTATTTGCACATTGCTAAAACACTGTACATAACACTTGAAACATCTTCTCACTTCTGTTGATTTCACTTGCTTTGGCAATGTATGAATCCCATACCAATAAAGCTCTTTGAATTGAATTGAAATGTATTTTGAATTGAGAGGGAGAGAGAGAATTGAGAGAGAAAGAGAGAGAGAGCGAGAGAGAGAATTGAGAGAGAAAGAGAGAGAAGA
This sequence comes from Thymallus thymallus, assembly GCA_023634145.1. Lineage (NCBI taxonomy): Eukaryota > Metazoa > Chordata > Actinopteri > Salmoniformes > Salmonidae > Thymallus > Thymallus thymallus. The sequence continues at coordinate 2,920,645 of CM042398.1, read as the reverse complement.
GAGAAGAGAGAGAGAAGAGAGAGAGAAGAGAGAAGAGAGAAGAGAGAGATAGAGAGAGAGAGAAGAGAAGAGAAGAGAGAGAAGAGAAGAGAAGAGAGAGAGAAGAGAGAAGAGAGAAGAGAAGAGGGAAGAGAGAGAAGAGGGAAAAGAGAGAGAAGAGAGAGAGAGAGAAGAGAAGAGAGAGAAGAGAGAGGAGAGAAGAGAGAGAGAAGAGAGCTACCTGCCTGGAAGGAGCGATGGAGTGGAGGAGGAGGAGGAGGAGGAGGAGGAGGAGGAGGGGAGAGGAGGGGGGGTGGGGAGGAATGGATGCAAAATTGTGTTCAGAACATACTCCAGTAAATGTATTAGGAATGGATGCACTATGTAGAATGGGCATTCAAATTAAGTATACATTGGAAGGGATGTAATAGACAGGGAAGGAACAGGACAATAAATGGTGAAGGTTACAGGCAGCAAATATATACAGGAAAAGGCAGATGTGTATTGGATAGGAGGAATAGAAGAACCAGTACAGGAAGTGTTAGATAAATAGGGTAAGTTTATTATATTTACATTATATAACATTTAAAGATTAAACGACCAGAGTTAGAATTTCTTTGTAATTACAATAGGACCCAAAACCAAAACCTATGTTGGAACAATTATGGCTGGATCCACATGATTGTGACAGAATCCCTGACATTTACTGAATTAAGGCCTGACTTGTTGTCAATTCCCATCTTAGATGCTACAGACAACCTGTTTGTAGATGGGTCCTGTTTTAGAGACTATGAAGGTAATCTTGCTGGCTATGCAGTGTTGAGAAAAGGATCAGATGACCAGTTTCATACCATAGTGAGTGGAGGCTGTAACCAACCTTGCTCTGCTCAGGTGGCAGAACTAAAAGCATTAACGGCAGTTTGTAGAGAGGGATGAGATACAGTAATAAATGTATTCACCAATACAACATATGCACATGAGGTATGCTACCTGTATGGAAACAAAGAGGATTCAGGAAAACAGATGCTAGTCACATTTAGCATTTCATACAATCACAGGACCTGATAAATGCGCTTATACAGCCAGAACAGGTGGCCATTGTTAAATGTCAAGCACACAACAAAGGTAATGACTGTGTTACTAGAGGCAGTAATGCGGCAGACGAGGCAGCTAAAATAGCATCACATTGCAAAATGGAAATACAAACTCCTCTCATTCTAATAGAAGCAGCCCCTGAAATAGATGACATACTGAGAATGCAAGAGAGAGCAGGAATATATGAGCAAAGTATACGGGGAGAATGGGCACAAAAGATACAAATCGATTGTGGAGAACACATGGAGGACTGGTAGTAACTCTAACTGTACTGTTAAATTTACTTGTTACTAATGTGCATGGTTTTGACCATTGCCCAAGGGGGGAGGTGATGAGGAGAATTAAAAAACAAGGTCTTTGGTCCCCATACATGCAAGCAACAGTAGATTCAAGATGAGCAGAGTGTGAAACGTGTGAAACGTGTGAAATAATATCAGGAAGGGGTTAGCAGCACCAATTGGACAGATTCCAGGACCAGAAGGACCATTTAAACACCTGGTAATGGACTATGTAGATATGATAAAATCTGTGAGAGTACACTGATGAATCAGGTGGGTGTTTTTCTCTGGCACTAATGACTTATAGCTTGCAAACTAATCAAATAACACATCTAACTCTGCATGAACTGCTTACAGTTCGACCCATGCCAGTGTCAGTTCTTAGAGGATCTTGTGATGGTCCACATTTTAGAGAAATTGGAGAGAGAATTGAATGAGTACATTAGACTACTAACTGCTATGCATAAAGTTGTTTATCTACAGGAGAAATACAGGGTTCCAGAGCAGGAGGTGGACCCAATTCGAGCAGTCGAGCCAGGGGACAGAGTCTACATCAGAGACTTCCGGAGGAGGTGGAATGAACCGAGATGAGAGGGTCCTTACACGGTCACCCAGTCCACACCAACCGCTGTACGGGTAGAGGGAAGTTCGACCTGGTGCCATCTCAACCGCTGCACCAGAGTACCACGACGGGTACAGCGATCCGATGATGAGGGAGTAGAAGATGATGAAACCCCATCCGGGGAAAAAGATGACACGGGGACAGAAGACGAAGGGGAGAGGGAGGATGCTCAGGCAGAATCGCCACTCTCTGTTGAGACTCCGGCTATGGGGGACACTGGCAATGTGAATGTTGCTGCTGAGCTACGTGCTCTGGTTGATGCCTACAGTACAGGGCCAGACATCGATGAGCCCCAAAGAAACCACCTTACAAACGGGACAATTCGAAGCTAGAAGAAAGACAATGACTGGTACTACTAAAGGTGTTACAGCGCTGATCATTAGATAGATAGATAGATAGATAGATAGATAGATAGATAGATAGATAGATAGATAGATAGATAGATAGATAGATAGATAGATAGATAGATAGATAGATAGATAGATAGATAGATAGATAGATAGATAGATACTTTATTGATCCCCGAGGGGGAAATTTCTTTGTCAAGCAGCTACAACAAAACACAGGGCAGGTGCAAAATGCCACAACGAAAGTACACAAAAGACAGATACACGGTACATGATACATAGAGCGGCAGTATGAAAAAGTATAGAAATACAAGGTATCTGGAGTGCAACAAAAAGCTATAAAAAGACATTGCATAGTATGGGTAGTTGGCTGAATATGTACACTATACATTGGTGGATGTTGGATGGTTAACTATACTATACAGGTCGATGGCAGAGAAATACTTCAGTAGCTAAAAATGCATATGATATGAGCGAGGGTAATAATAGTTTACTTAATAGACAGACTGGCCAAATGAACAGGTAAGTGAATATTTTGCCTGGTTAAATTAGCTGTACAGGTAAATATACAGTTATATTTACAGATAAGTGAATACTTGCATGGTTACATAAACTGTACAGGTAAATGACAGGAAGAGAAACTTAAATAGCTAAATATGTGTATGATATAATTTGGGCTAATAATAATAATTCCCTTAAAATACAGTCCTTAGTGCGCAGGGTTTAATTACAGACAACTGCACGTATTGCACATTCGGTATACTAAAAGCAATGAGAAAAGGTGCAACTGACAGGATACTAATATGCATTCCTGAGTGAATGACTACGTAAGTTAGGTCCAAGAATTACTTGCAATATTGCACGTGATATGATATAACAACTGTACATGAGTATGTATATACAGACCTGCATGAATAAATAGGTCCTGAGTGAATGAGTGATTACGGACCAGAGTTACTCACGGATGGATGCATAATTGTTAAACTAGGGCCTAGCACCCCAACAGTTCCAGATCTATGTTGCCGACGGCACGGCACCCGGTGAGGCATTATATAGTCTAATAGCCGCCGGCAGGAAGGACCTCCTGTAGCGCTCTCTGGCACACCGTGGTGGGATCAGTCTGTGACTGAAGGTGCTCCTCTGCGTCATAACCATGGCATGCAGAGGGTGTGTGACGTTGTCCATGATGGCCAGCAGTTTGGCCAGGATCCGTCTCTCCGCCACCTCCTCTAGAGTGTCAAGGCTCATCCCCAGGACAGAGCTAGCCTTCCTGATCAGCTTATTTACCCGAGAAGCATCACCGGCTTTAATGTTGGCTCCCCAGCACACCACTGCAAAAAAGATGGCACTGGTCACCACAGACTGGTAGAAGGTATGCAGTAGTTTGCTGCACACGTTGAAGGACCTGAGCCTCCTCAGAAAGTAGAGTCGGCTCTGGCCCTTTTTGTACAGGGCCCCGGTGTTACCAGCCCATTCCAGCCTGTTGTCCAAATGGACTCCCAGGAACTTGAATGACCCAACCATTTCCACATCCATCCCCTGTATAGGGACTGCAGTCAGTTGGGCCTTGGTTCTCCTGAAGTCCACCACCATCTCCTTTGTTTTGCTGATGTTGAGCTGAAGGTGGTTCTGCTCACACCACAACACAAAGTCACTGATTGTGCTCCTGTACTCCTCCTCCTGCCCACCCCTGATGCACCCTACAATTGCGGAGTCATCCGAGAACTTCTGTAGGTGGCATGTTTCAGAGTTAAATCTGAAGTCCGAGGTGTAGAGGGTGAACAGGAAGGGGGACAGGACCGTTCCCTGGGGGGCCCCTGTGTTGCTCACTGCCAGTTCTGACACACAGCTCTGTAGTCGCACAAATTGTGGCCTACCGGTCAGGTAGTCCGTGACACAGGAGACTAAGGGTGCTTCCACTTCCATCCTCCTCATCCTCTCACCCAGTAGCAGGGGCTGAATGGTATTGAAGGCACTGGAGAAGTCAAAAAACATAACCCTCACAGTGCAACCTGCGTTGTCCAGGTGAGAGTAGGCCCTCTGCAGAAGGTAGATGATTGCATCATCCACCCCGATGTTGCGCTGGTATGCAAACTGCAGGGGGTCCAGTGATGTACACACCAAGGGTCTGAGGTGAGCGAGGACTAACCTTTCCAGGGTCTTCATGATGTGTGATGTTAGCGCGACAGGTCTGAAGTCATTCAGGACAGTGGGGTGTGCCTTCTTGGGCACTGGGACGAGGCAGGATGTTTTCCACAGCACAGGGTCCCTTTCTAGGCTCAGACTAAGGTTGAAGCGTATTCCACACAGTTGGTCAGCACAGACCCTAAGCACCCTTGGGCTGATGCCATCAGGGCCTGCCGCTTTCCACTGATGTAGTCTCTCCAGCTCTCTCTTCACTTGGTTGGTGGTGAAAGTCAGCCCCGGTGGGGAGGTGGGGGGAAGGGGGGTGTTGAGGATCAGTCCAGGGGGTGCAGGGGTGGAGGAGGGGTCACTGATTGTCTCCACAGAGGTGTTGTGGGCAAAGTGGGGGTGGGACAGCCATGAGGGTGTGTGGCCTGGGGAGCTGGAAGGGAGGTGGACAGGGCCAGTATCAAACCTGTTAAAAAATTGGTTCAGCTCATTGGCTCTGTCCTGGGTCCCCTCCGTCTGCCCACTGTTATTTCTCATACCCTTCCACACCTCTCTCACCTGGCTCTGCCTCATCTTGTCCTCCATCTTCTCCTTATACCCTCTCTTCCCCTCAGCTATCCGCAACTTCAGCTCCCTCTGGACGCATTTCAATTTGTCCTTGTCCCTCTCCTTGAAGGCCCTCTTCTTCTCCATCAGCAGGGCCTTCAGGTCGCTGGTGACCCAGGGTTTATTGTTTGGAAAACAGCGTACCTTCCTGGTGGGTACAGTGTTGTCTACACAAACATTTATATAGTCCGTTATGCAGTCAGTAAGTCCATCAATGTCCTCCCCATGAGCCTCATCCCAGTCTGTTGTTTCAAAGCAGTCCTGTAGGGCCTCATTCGCCTCCGGGGACCATCTCCTAATGGTCCTGGTGGTCGCAGGCTGCTGTTGGACCAAAGGCCTGTAGTGTGGAATGAGGTGGACAAGGTTGTGATCCGATCTACCGAGGGGAGGGAGTGCAGTGGAGTTGTATGCGTCCTTCACATTAGCATATAACAAGTCCAGAGTTGTATTATTCCTGGTTGGGCACTTCACGAACTGTTTGAACGTGGGCAGCGTTGAAGAGAGAGGTGCATGGTTAAAATCCCCCGAAATGGCAAAGAAAGCACTGGGATGCGCTGTCTGTAACCTCGCAATAGCAGAGTGGATGACGTCACACGCTGTGTTTGCGTCAGCGGAGGGCGGGATGTAAACAATAGCAGCAATGGCCGCCGTGAATTCCCTCGGCAAATAGTAGGGTCTCACCCTAACGGCTAACAGCTCAATGTCCAGGCTACAAAACTCTTCCTAAGAGTAATATGTCTTGGATTACACCATCTGTTGTTAACTAATAAAGCCAGCCCACCACCCTTGCTCTTACCGGAAGAGACGCGATCCCTGTCCTCTCTGATGGTCTGGAAACCGCCGATAGTGACGTTCTCTATGGGGATTTTATCGTTCAGCCAAGTCTCCAAGATACACTGCCGATTTTGCAGGTTTTCCTACTTGCAAAGCATGTAGAGGTCTGTAATTTTTATCATAGGTACACTTCAACTGTGAGAGACGGAATCTAAAACAAAAATCCAGAAAATCACATTGTATGATTTTTAAATAATTAATTTGCATTTTATTGCATGACATAAGTATTTGATCACCTACCAACCAGTAAGAATTCCGGCTCTCACAGACCTGTTAGTTTTTCTTTAAGAAGCCCTCCTGTTCTCCACTCGTTACCTGTATTAACTGCACCTGTTTGAACTCGTTACCTGTATAAAAGACACCTGTCCACACACTCAATCAAACAGACTCCAACCTCTCCACAATGGCCAAGGCCAGAGAGCTGTGTAAGGACATCAGGGATAAAATTGTAGACCTGCACAAGGCTGGGATGGGGTACAGGACAATAGGCAAGCAGCTTGGTGAGAAGGCAACAACTGTTGGCACAATTATTAGAAAATGGAAGAAGTTCAAGATGACGGTCAATCTCCCTCGGTCTGGGGCACCATGCAAGATCTCACCTCGTGGGGCATCAATGATCATGAGGAAGGTGAGGGATCAGCCCAGAACTACACGGCAGGACCTGGTCAATGACCTGAAGAGAGCTGGGACCACAGTCTCAAAGAAAACCATTAGTAACACACTACGCCGTCATGGATTAAAATCCTGCAGCGCACGCAAGGTCCCCCTGCTCAAGCCAGCGCATGTCCAGGCCCGTCTGAAGTTTGCCAATGACCATCTGGATGATCCAGAGGAGGAATGGGAGAAGGTCATGTGGTCTGATGAGACAAAAATAGAGCTTTTTGGTCTAAACTCCACTCACCGTGTTTGGAGGAAGAAGAAGGATGAGTACAACCCCAAGAACACCATCCCAACCGTGAAGCATGGAGGTGGAAACATCATTCTTTGGGGATGCTTTTCTGCAAAGGGGACAGGACGACTGCACCGTATTGAGGGGAGGATGGATGGGGCCATGTATCGCGAGATCTTGGCCAACAACCTCCTTCCCTCAGTAAGAGTATTGAAGATGGGTCGTGGCTGGGTCTTCCAGCATGACAACGACCCGAAACACACAGCCAGGGCAACTAAGGAGTGGCTCCGTAAGAAGCATCTCAAGGTCCTGGAGTGGCCTAGCCAGTCTCCAGACCTGAACCCAATAGAAAATATTTGGAGGGAGCTGAAAGTCCGTATTGCCCAGCGACAGCCCCGAAACCTGAAGGATCTGTATGGAGGAGTGGGTCAATATCCCTGCTGCAGTGTGTGCAAACCTGGTCAAGAACTACAGGAAACGTATGATCTCTGTAATTGCAAACAAAGGTTTCTGTACCAAATATTAAGTTCTGCTTTTCTGATGTATAAATACTTATGTCATGCAATAAAATGCAAATTAATTACTTAAAAATCATACAATGTGATTTTCTGGATTTTTCTGGATTCCGTCACTCACAGTTGAAGAGTACCTATGATAAAAATTACAGACTTCTACATGCTTTGTAAGTGGGAAAACCTGCAAAATCGGCAGTGTATCAAATACTTGTTCTCCCCACTGTATACTGTAGAATAGATAGATACTGTGGAATAGATATATACTGTAGAATAGATAGATACAGTAGAATAGATAGATACAGTAGAATAGATAGATACTGTAGAATAGATAGATACTGTAGAATATATATATACTGTAGAATAGATACAGTTGAAGTCGGAAGTTTACATACACTTAGGTTTAAATCATTTAAACTCGTTTTTCAACCACTCCACAGATTTCATGTTAACAAACTATAGTTTTGGCAAGTCGGGTTGGACATCTACTTTGTACATGACACAAGTAATTATTCCAACAATTGTTTACAGACAGATTATTTAATTTATAATTCACTATATCACAATTCCAGTGGGTCAGACGTTTACATACACTAAGTTGACTGCCTTTAAACAGCTTGGAAAATTCCAGAAAATTATGTCATGGCTTTAGAAGCTTCTGATAGGCTAATTGACATCATTTGAGTCAATTGGAGGTGTACCTATGGATGTATTTCAAGGCCTACCTTCAAACTCAGTGCCTCTTTGCTCGACATCATGGGAAAATCAAAAGAAATTAGCCAAGAACTCAGAAAAAAATGTGTAGACCTCCACAAGTCTGGTTCATCCTTGGGAACAATTTCCAAACACCTGAAGGTACCACATTATCTGTACAAATAATAGTACGCAAGTATAAACACCATGGGACCACGCAGCCGTCATAACCCCCCCCCCCCCCCCCTCTCTCTCTCTCTCTCTCTCTCTCTCTCATCACAAACACATTCTCTCTCTCTCTCTCATCACAAACACATTCTCTCTCTCTCTCTCTCTCTCTCTCTCTCTCTCTCTCTCTCTCTCCCCCAAACAAAGAGAAGCCCGCAAGGCGGCGGAACAGAGTGCATCCAATCGATAAACCGAATCCTCGCGACCAGAGCACACAACGACACCCTCTCACCCGGACCGGTTGGAACCGAGAGAGATCGATCATCATGTGTAGTAACGGGACCAGCGACATGCTTCAGATCCAGTTCGGTTTGATCAACCGCGGAAATAAATACCTAACTGCTGAAACGTTCGGTTTTAAAATCAACGCTTCGGCCACAAGTTTGAAAAAGAAGCAGATTTTGACTCTGGAGCAGAGAGGGGATGAGGCTGCCGGAATGTGTTCTGTCTCAAGTCGCACCTGGGCCGGTACATAGCGGTGGATAAAGACGGGAACGTTACCGGAGATAGTGAGAGTTCTGGACCCGAGACGGCTCACGACGATGGGAGATGGTCTCTGCAGGTAGGATAGGAGAATGAGGGGTGTGTTGACGATGCGCCTATTGACGATCGTACAAAACTGTTTCAGTTCAGCAATATTCTTGTAATGTCTGTTGTGAACCGCTCTCTTGAGGTCATGCCACAGCATCTCAGTCGGGTTGAGGTCAGGACTCTGACTGGGCCGCTCCAGAAGGCGTGTTTTCCTCTGTTGAAGCCATTCTGTTGTTGATTTACTTCTGTGTTTTGGGTCGTTGAGCTTCAATTGGAAGACAGCCATACATTCTAATGCAAAATGTCTTGATAAACTTGGAAATAAATGTTCTGTCTGATAGCAAGCTGTCCAGGCCCTGAGGCAGCAAAGCAGCCCTAAACCACGATGCTCCCTCCACCATCCTTTACAGTTGTTGGTGTGCTGTGTTCCTTCCTAATCTTTCCACAGAATATTTTGTCAGTAGCGCTGTGGAACATCCAGGTGCTCTTTTGCGAACTTCAGACGTGCAGCAATGTTTTTTTCGACAGCAGAGGCTTCTTCTGTGGTGTCCTCCCATGAACACCATTCTTGTTTAGTGTTTTACGTATCGTAGACTCGTCAACAGAGATGTTAGCATGTTCCAGAGATTTCTGTAAGTCTTTAGCTGACACTCTAGGATTCTTCTTAACCTCAGTGAGCGTTCTGCGCTGTCATCTTAGTCATCTTTGCAGGACGGTCACTCCTAGGGAGAGTAGCAACAGAGCTGAACTTTATCAGTTTATTTTGTTTTACCGTGGACTGATGAACATCAAGGCTTTTAGAGATACTTTTGTAACCCTTTCCAGCTTTATGCAAGTCAACAATTCTTAATCTTTTTTTTTTTAATAGGGCAGGGCAGCTCTAACCAACATCTCCAGGTTAGCTGACTCCTAAATCCAATGAGTTTTTGGAGAAGTCATTAGCCTAGGGGTTCACCTACTTTTTCCAACCTACACTGGGAATGTTTAAATTATGAAAAATAGAATAATGTGTGTTATTAGTTTAAGCAAACTGTGTTTATTGTTGTGACTTAGAAGATCAGATCAAATTGTATGACCAATTTATGCAGAAATCCAGGTAATTACAAAGGGTTCACATACTTTTTCTTGCCACTAAGCTTTTTGTGTGTGTGGAACATTTTTGGGATGTTTTTATTTCAGGTCATGAAACAGGGATCAACACTTTATATGTTGTGTTTTATATTGTTGTTCAGTGTTTATAATGTCTATGTGGTTGGTCCTTTTGCAGGTAGGAATGTGAGACAAAATATCCACAGAGTAGTGTCATCCACCTGACCTTCAGTATTCTGGGCTCTATATTGTGTGTCATCCACCTGACCTTCAGTATGCTGGGCTCTATATTGTGTGTCATCCACCTGACCTTCAGTATGCTGGGCTCTATATTGTGTGTCATCCACCTGACCTTCAGTATGCTGGGCTCTATAATGTGTGTCATCCACCTGACCTTCAGTATGCTGGGCTCTATAATGTGTGTCATCCACCTGACCTTCAGTATGCTGGGCTCTATATTGTGTGTCATCCACCTGACCTTCAGTATGCTGGGCTCTATAATGTGTGTCATCCACCTGACCTTCAGTATGCTGGGCTCTATATTGTGTGTCATCCACCTGACCTTCAGTATGCTGGGCTCTATAATGTTTGTATTTCAGTTTTTTTTTATTTTCAATACTGTTGCAATTCGCACGTGACAAACACTTGTACAATATGGCCGAGCCTAACAGAATGGCAAACACTTCCAGCTTATTACCAGGAAACGCGCTTCATCCGGCTTCATCCGGCTGTTGTTTACATGTTGTGCATCACGTGCAATGCGTCAACAGTGACAGAATCTACCGGCGTTGCAAAAAGTGGGGTAAACAATCTGTGGCTCCTTGCCTCCTACAGCCAAAAGGACCAACAACATGTACAACCGGTGAAGTTTCAATATCATTTTATTCAACATTCTGCCTTGTAGAGACTACAGAGACTAGTAACATGGAATAACCACAGTCTGTTTAGAAAACCAACACTGTGTACACTAACTGGGTAGGAAGTGTAGTTTGTCATCTGGAGTTACACAGCTTGTGGGTCTGTGCTAAACTGCTACCGTAAGTATATTTTTTTTATTTGAAAGATTATTTCTCAGTGATAAGGGGTATATTGGCATATGTTTCGAAAACCGTTTTGAAAGCAATGATTATTGATTTTGCTAAACGTTAAAACACAGTGTCGGAATTGTAGTTCACATGGAGCCAAATGTAGGTGAATGTAACTGCTGAAAACCCTACATGGTGATTTAATGTGTGTGGAGGGTATTGTTTGTCAGAATGAGGGAGTAGGCTATGTAGTGTGTGTGATGTATATTGTGATTCTCTACAGTCAGAGCTCCAAGGCAGATATCTGGGAGGATCCGCTGCCCAGGTAGGTGTGTTTAGACTGCATGATGAACATTCATAACGTGCGTTTCTCTAGATCAGGTATGCCCAAACTGGGGTACATGTAATGCTGTCGGGGGTACATGTACCCCCAGGGGTACGCGCAATGCTGTCGGGGGTACATATACCCCCAGGGGTACGCGCAATTCTTACATGTACCCCCAGGGGTACGCGCAATGCTTACATGTACCCCAAGGGGTACGCGCAATGCTTACATGTACCCCCAGGAGTACGCGCAATGCTTACATGTACCCCCAGGGGTATGCGCAATGCTTACATGTACCCCCAGGGGTATGCGCAATGCTGTCGGGGGTACGCGCACCCCCAGGGGTACGCGCAATGCTTACATGTACCCCCAGGGGTACGCGCAATGCTGTCGGGGGTACATGTACCCCCAGGGGTACGCGCAATGCTTACATGTACCCCCAGGGGTACGCGCAATGCTTACATGTACCCCCAGGGGTACGCGCAATGCTTACATGTACCCCCAGGGGTACGCGCAATGCTTACATGTACCCCCAGGGGTACGCGCAATGCTTACATGTACCCCCAGGGGTACGCGCAATGCTTACATGTACCCCCAGGGGTACGTGCAATGCTTACATGTACCCCCAGGGGTACGCGCAATAAAAATGTGATTCATATTTTCCAACAGTCCATTTAGATTTCTGATGGGGCGATACATATACACCTATATTATTATATAGTATTATATAGCGATACATATACACCTATATTATTATATAGCGATACATATACACCTATATTATTATATAGTATTATATAGCGATACATATACACCTATATTATTATATAGTATTATATAGCGATACATATACACCTATATTATTATATAGTATTATATAGCGATACATATACACCTATATTATTATATAGTATTATATAGCTATACATTTGGGTGAGGTTTTTTTCTCGCCTGAGTAGCCTTGTTTCACTGGCAAAAATGTAATTTAAACCATCTAGTGTTCAGCGAAATAACAACACAATGTCAAATACAGGTAGACTAGTCAAATAATTAACATCAATCACATTAACCGTTACTCTCTCGCGGGAATTCCACTTGGAGTTCACTTGGAGTAGTGCCTTTCCTCAGCCACAGTATGTTATGTGCAAAAGGACTCTTTCACAAATCGATGAAACCTTCACTCTTGCGCAGACATTTAGAAACGAAACATGCCAATTTGAAAAATAAGCCACAGGAGTTTTTTGCGCAAGAATTAAGACTACTTTCGAGTAGTAAGCAACAGATACAGTTGAAGTTCACATACACTTAGGTTGAAGTCATTAAAACTCATTTTTCAACCACTCCACAGATTTCATGTTAACAAACTATAGTTTTGGTAAGTCAGTTAGGACATCTACTTTGTGCATGACACAAGTAATTCTTCCAACAATTGTTTACAGACAGATTATTTAACTTATAATTCACAATTCCAGTGGGCCAGAAGTTTACATACACTAAGTTGACTGTGCCTTTAAACAGATTGGAAAATTCCAGAAAATGATGTCATAGATACTTTATTGATCCCAAGGGGAAATTTTTGTCAAGCAGCTACGAAAAAAACACAGGGCAGGTTCAAAATGCCAGAATGAAAATACACAAAAGACAGATACACGAAACATGATAGATAGAGCGGCAGTATAGGCTAATTGACATAATTTGAGTCAATTGGAGGTGTACCTGTGGATGTATTTCAAGGCCTACCTTCAAACTCAGTGCCTCTTTGCTCGACATCATGGGAAAACCAAAAGAAATCAGTCAAGACCTCAGAAAGAATTTTGTAGACCTCCACAAGTCTGGTTCATCCTTGGGAGCAATTTCCAAACGCCTGAAGGTACCACGTTCATCTGTACAAACAATAGTACGCAAGTATAAACACCATGGGACCACGCAGCCGTCATACCGCTCAGGAAGGAGACGTGTTCTGTCTCCTAGAGATCAACGTACTTTGGTGTGTGAAAAGTGCAAATCAATCCCAGAACAACAGCAAAGGACTTTGTGAAGATGCTGGAGGAAACGGGTACAAAAGTATCTATATCCACAGTAAAACGAGTCCTATATCGCTCAGCAAGGAAGAAGCTACTGCTCCAAAACCGCCATAAAAAAGCCAGACTACGGTTTGCAACTGCACATGGGGACAAAGATTGTACTTTTTGGAGAAATGTCCTGTTTGGCCATAATGACCATCGTTATGTTTGGAGGAAAAAGGGGGAGGCTTGCAAGCCGAAGAACACCATCCCAACCGTGAAGCACGGGGGTGGCAGCATCATGTTGTGCGGGTGCTTTGCTGCAGGAGGGACTGGTGCACTTCACAAAATAGATGGCATCATGAGGAAGGAAAATTCTGTGGATATATTGAAGCAACATCTCAAGACATCAGTCAGGAAGTTAAAGCTTGGTCGCAAATGGGTCTTCCAAATGGACAATGACCCCAAGCATACTTCCAAAGTTGTGGCAAAATGGCTTAAGGACAACAAAGTCAAGGTATTGGAGTGGCCATCACAAAGCCCTGACCTCAATCCTATAGAACATTTGTGGGCAGAACTGAAAAAGCGTGTGCGAGCAAGGAGGCCTACAAACCTGACACAGTTACACCAGTTCTGTCAGGAGGAATGGACCAAAATTCACCCAACCTATTGGGGGAAGCTTGTGGAAGGCTACCAGAAACATTTTTTTTTAAACAAATGTATCATATAGTGTGTGTGTGTGTGTGTGTGTGGCAGGCTTACAATGGTGGCAAAAAACAACATTTGAGAGTGCGCTGAACCTGGTGCTAGAGGGGGTACACAGCTGGAGGTTGAATGTTTGAAAGGGTACAGGACTATAAAAAGTTTGGGAACCACTGCTCTAGATGTTAATTATAAACTGGGTCGTTCGAGCCCTGACTGTGGTATATCAGACCGTATACCAAAACATTTATGTTGGTAACCAGTTTATAATAGCAATAAGGCATCTCAGCTGTGGTATATTGGCGATATACCAAAAACTCTTAAGGGCTGTATCCAGGCACTCTGCGTTGCGTCGTGCTTAAGAACAACCCTTAGCTGAGTAATATTAGCCATATACCACACCACCTCGTGCCTTATTGCTAAAATAACATCCATAACATGGTGTGTGTCTTCTATAATGTGTAGACTGTAATGTAATGTGTTTGTCTCTCTCACTCCCAGACTGCATCAGTGGCTGAAAACACACACACACACACACACACACACACACACACACACACCCTGTCCCATTCCCCGTCTAACACCTGACCTCTAACCTTTCCCCTCCAGGTGAACATCTTCAGTGTGACCAGGAAGCGTTATGCCCACCTGTCCTCTAAGGTGGATGAGGTCTCTATAGACCGTGACGTCCCGTGAGGGGGTAGACTCCCTAATCACCCTGGTGTTCAGAGACCAACGCTACCACCTGCAGACGTCTGATAACCGCTTCCTGAAGAATGACGGCAGCCTGGAGGCCACGCCTGACAAGACCACTGGATACACGCTGGAGTTCCGGTCCGGGAAGGTAGCGTTCAGGGATTATTCCGGGCACCATCGGGGCCGAGCGGGACCATGAAGAGCGGGAAGAGTAGCCGCGTGGGGAAAGATGAGACGTTCTCCCTGGAGCAGAGTCACCCTCAGGTGGTTCTCACCACCGGCAACGAGAGGAACGTCTCCACTAGGCAAGGTAGGACCAACACAACCTTATAGAACAGTACTAGAACCTAACCAGGCCAGGTAGGACCAACACAACCTTATAGAACAGGGGACATTATGCCCATAGACCAGCCACCACACACACTGATGTCAGCAATCACAGTCTCTGGCTCCATCTCTGACTCCATCTATCGCTCGCTCTCTGGCTCAATCTGACTGACTGACTAGTGCGTTTCTACTTGTGACTGACTGACTGACTAGTGCGTTTCTACTTGTGACTGACTGACTGACTAGTGCGTTTCTACTTGTGACTGACTGACTGACTAGTGCGTTTCTACTTGTGACTGACTGACTGACTAGTGCGTTTCTACTTGTGACTGACTGACTGACTAGTGCGTTTCTACTTGTGACTGACTGGAACCTTGTTAATGACGCACTTGGTGTGACTGACTTGGAATGTGTGTGTGTACTGCTCGTTCCATGACATAGCTTTCACCTGGATAGTCTATGATTCCTTATTGATGTCACTTGTTAAATCCACTTCAATCAGTGTAGATGAAGGGGAGGAGTCAGGTTAAAGAAGGATTTTTAAACCTTGAGACAATTGAGACATAGATTGAAGTGCCTTTGAACAGGGTATGGTAGTAGGTGCCAGGCACACCGGTTTGTGTCAAGAACTGCAACGCTGCTGGGTTTTTCAGGCTCAACAATATCCTGTGTGTATCAAGAATGGTCCACCACCCAAAGGACATCCAGCCAACGTGACACAACTGTGGGCAGCATTGTAGTCAACATGGGCCAGCATCCCTGTGGAACGCTTTCGAAACTTTGAGTCCATGCCCCGACGAATTGGGGAAGTTCTGAGGGCAAAAGGGGAGGTGCTACTGAATATCAGGGCGATCCTAATGTTTTGTCCACTCGGTGTGTTTCTGCTCCTTCCTGCTCTCCTTGGCCCCGCCCAGGCATGGACCTGTCAGCAAATCAGGACGAGGAGGGAGACCAGGAAGTGTTCCAGGTGGAGATGAGTCGTGAGAACAGAAAGTGTGCGTTCCGGACCGCCACCGGGAAGTACTGGACCCTCACCACCTCTGGAGGACTGCAGTGTACCGCCTCCACCAAGTAATATAGACACACACCACCTCTATATGAATGCTGAATGGCAGTGATCCAGCAGACCTTCTCAGGTTATTCATTGTGTGTTTCTCTCATTGGGTGTGTGGGTTCTCCTCTAGTGAAGATTCTGTTTAGAAGCTGTGCTGGTCCTTGACCTCTAGCCTCTGACATGGAGACCCTGAGCCTGGAGAAACTCATCCCCTCTGAGGCCTTGACACACACACATCCACAAAACCACTGGCTTCAGGTCATCTATAAGTCTTTATTAGGTAAATCCCCGCCCTATCTCAGCTCACTGGTCACCATAGCAACACCCACCCGTAGCATGCGCTCCAGCAGGTATATCTCACTGGTCATCCCCAAAGCCAACACCTCCTTTGGCTGCCATTCCTTCCAGTTCTCTGCTGCCAATGACTGGAACGAATTGCAAAAATCACTGAAGCTAGAGGTTCCTATCTCCCTCACTAACTTTAAACATCAGCTGTCAAAGCTGCTTATCAATCACTGCACCTGTATATAGTCCTTCTGTAAATAGCCCACACTACTACCTCATCCCCATATTTATTTTTATTATTTTTCGCTAATCTTGCACTCCAGTATCTCCATTTGCACATCATAATTTGCACATCCTTCATTCCTGTGTTAATGCTAACCTGTAATTTATTTCACCACTATGGTCTATTTATTGTCCTACCTTCCTAACCTTACTGTATTTTGCACTACATTTTGCACTCTGTATATAGATTTTCTATTGTGTTTTTGACTGTTTGTTTACTGTGTAACTCTGTGTTGTTGTTTTTGTCGCACTGCTTTGCTTTGTCTTGGCCATGTCACAGTTGTAAATGAGAACTTGTTCTCAACTGACCTACCTGGTTAAATAAAGGTGAAATAAAATACAAATAAACATCATACTCTCACACAAGCATGATTGGAGACACCTCCGTTACGGTAGATAACAAAGGTGCCATAACTGTAAATAAACGTATGTACATTAAGTTAGCTGCAGTATAGCTACAGTTATTGAACGGTTAGCTGCAGTATAGCTACAGTTATTGAACGGTTAGCTGCGGTATATCTACAGTTATTGAACGGTTAGCTGCGGTATATCTACAGTTATTGAATGGTTAGCTGCGGTATAGCTACAGTTATTGAACGGTTAGCTGCGGTATAGCTACAGTTATTGAATGGTTAGCTGCGGTATACCAACTCATACCAACTCCTTGTCAAGTCTTTCACTGTTCCATATGCAAATGATTTGGTGCAAGGTCACTGATTTAGTTCAACATCAATAATTCCATGACTGTGTCTTATGTGCAGTGGTGCACAGTCTGGTTTTATTACAACTATTTGTTTTCTTCAAATTAGTCCTTTTGGAAGTTTTTCTTGGTAAGTCCTTTTCAACATATGGAGCCTCCAATATAAAAGCCTAATTTGAACAGCAGTATTTAGCAAGACAATTCCATAAGGAGAGAGCAGAAACAGTGGCGCCAGGCTAGGGTGTTCAACACCCAGGAGAGGAGGGTTTAGCCTTGACATTTCTATGGTATTTGAAGGCATGGGTAATATGTTTGTCCCTCCAGGTGAGTCGGAGGAGTTCCTGATGAAGCTCATTAACCGTCCTATCATAGTCCTCCGTGGGGAACACGGCTTCATCAGGTGTCACAGGAACCCTGGACTCTAACCGTTCCTCCTACGACTACTTTACCCTGACCTTCAGAGAGGGGGCCTACAGGGTCAGTACAGACTACTTTACCCTGACCTTCAGAGAGGGGGCCTACAGGGTCAGTACAAACATACAGACTACTTTACCCTGACCTTCAGAGAGGGGGCCTACATGGTCAGTACAGACTACTTTACAGTAAAGAATAAAGAATGTTTCCAGGACACAGACTGAGACTAGTCCTGGATTATAAAGCATGTTTCCAGGACACAGACAGACTAGTCCTGGAGTATCTACAGATGGAATATCCAAATAGTGTTATCCTGTTTATTAGACTCCAAATGATGTTTCCAGGACACAGATTTTGATTATTTATTTAACCTTTTTTTTTTTAACTAGGCAAATCAGTTTATTAATTAACAGACTGAGACTAGTCCTGGATTATAAAACATGTTTCCAGGACACAGACTAGTCCTGGATTATAAAACATGTTTCCAGGACACAGACTGAGACTAGTCCTGGATTTTCTTTGACTAATTAGGATTTTGGACATATCAACATGGTTGTAATTGTTCTAAACGGTCCCCCACTCTCTTCAGACTCAACAGGGAAGTTCTGGAAGGTGGGCAACGAGGCATCGGTGAGCAGCAGCAGTGACGCCCCTGTGGACTTCCTGTTAGAGTTCTGTGACTACAACAAGGTCGCTATCCGCTCCATTGCCGAGGGGAAGTATCTCCATGGTGACCATGCTGGCGTCTTGAAGGCCAACGCCGACGACCTGGAGACTGCCACGCTCTGGGAGTACTGACCTCTGACCCTATTACTACGGCAATGCAGCACAGCACCCAACACCTGCCTTCCTCCATCTATCCCTCTCTCTATCCTTCTCTCAACCCAGTCCTAACCCCTCCCAGACCAGGGCTGTGTTCAGTGTGGTGAAATGTTCACAATATTGTAATACCTAGAGCTGACCCATTATCTGTTTACTTGATAATGAATCGTATCTCCTCTAATCTACACCATATGTTCCTATGTGACGCTCCACTGCACAAAGGGAGAAGGAGAGCTGGGTCCATCTACAAGACTCCCTTCACCTGCTTTTCCCTCTCACAGTTCCATTGTGCTGTACCCACCTGTAGTTGTTGCTATAGTTAGTGGGGCTGTGCACTTTTGATGTCCAATAGCAGCGTGGCTTGATGTGTCACTCACTCAGTCCCAGATGTATGATTGGCCCACTCTCAAACAGCTGCCCCCAGAGCCCCTCCCCTTCAACTGAACACTCTCTCTCTCTATATCCCTAAATGGTCCATTGTCCAAAATTAGTGATGGTATTGAATCCGGGCCTAAATAGAACCGGTTCTGTCTGGAACTATGGAATCACAGGAAATGTAAAACGTTCCAATGTGATGTCATCCTCTAGCTGTGAGCTCATGATCTCCCAGACCAGACAGGAAATAACCCTGTTTATTCTATTGTCTCTGTGTCCCTACAGCATAAAGGCATGATCTGGTCTGATGTTAACCTCTGACTGGATCATGTTATTATAACAATATTCCACACCTTTACTTTGTCGAACTTTCCTTTATTTGTTTATTTTGTATTGTTTGTTAATCTTACTCTCGTGCCATTGGTTCAACTGGATGCCAATAACCAATAGAAAAGATGAACACTACTACCTCCGTGTCTGTTGTCTCTCACTACAACACATTGATGGTTGAGTTGCATTGTCCTGTCAAATCATCAAGTGGAGGATTTCTTTCTATATTGTGATGAAACATTAGTGCACAGCTCCTCCCTCTAACATGGCTTCAGACCCAACACACTCAGGGCCCAGTTTTAACATGGCTTCAGACCCAACACACTCAGGGCCCAGTTTTAACATGGCTTCAGACCCAACACACTCAGGGCCCAGTTTTAACATGGCTTCAGACCCAACACACTCAGGGCCCAGTTTTAACATGGCTTCAGACCCAACACACTCAGGGCCCAGTTTTAACATGGCTTCAGACCCAACACACTCAGGGCCCAGTTTTAACATGGCTTCAGACCCAACACACTCAGGGCCCAGTTTTAACATGGCTTCAGACCCAACACACTCAGGGCCCAGTTTTAACATGGCTTCAGACCCAACACACTCAGGGCCCAGTTTTAACATGGCTTCAGACCCAACAGACTCAGGGCCCAGTTTTAACATGGCTTCAGACTCAGGGCCCAGTTTTTCAAAAGTTATCTGGATTTCATGCATAGAATGAACAGAACTGGAGTCCCCATTCAAGTCAATGATTAATACGTTCAAAACATTTAATCTTATCTGATTGACAGACAGTTATCTGGAGTTTGCCTGTCTCCCTCCCTCCCTCTCCCTCCCTCCGTCAGTCTCTCTCTCTCCGTCAGTCTCTCTCTCTCCCTCCCTCCGTCAGTCTCCCTCCCTCCCTCCCTCCGTCAGTCTCTCTCCCTCCCTCCCTCCCTCCCTCCGTCAGTCTCTCTCTCTCCCTCCCTCCCTCCGTCTCTCTCCCTCCCTCCGTCAGTCTCTCTCCCTCCCTCCCTCCCTCCGTCTCTCTCCCTCCCTCCGTCAGTCTCTCTCCCTCCCTCCCTCCCCCTCCCTCTCCCTCCCTCCGTCAGTCTCTCTCCCTCCCTCCCTCCCTCCGTCTCTCTCCCTCCCTCCGTCAGTCTCTCTCCCTCCCTCCCTCCCCCTCCCTCTCCCTCCCTCCGTCCCTCCCTCCGTCAGTCTCTCTCCCTCCCTCCCTCCGTCAGTCTCTCTCCCTCCCTCCCTCCGTCAGTCTCTCTCCCTCCCTCCCTCCGTCAGTCTCTCTCCCTCCCTCCCTCCGTCAGTCTCTCTCCCTCCCTCCCTCCGTCAGTCTCTCTCCCTCCCTCCCTCCGTCAGTCTCTCTCTCTCCCTCCCTCCCTCCCTCCGTCAGTCTCTCTCTCTCCCTCCCTCCCTCCCTCCGTCTCTCTCTCTCCCTCCCTCCCTCCCTCCGTCAGTCTCTCTCTCTCCCTCCCTCCCTCCCTCCGTCAGTCTCTCTCTCTCCCTCCCTCCCTCCCTCCGTCAGTCTCTCTCTCTCCCTCCCTCCCTCCCTCCGTCAGTCTCTCTCTCTCCCTCCCTCCCTCCCTCCGTCAGTCTCTCTCTCTCCCTCCCTCCCTCCCTCCCTCCGTCTCTCTCCCAGTCCGTCAGTCACTCTCCCTCCCTCAGTCAGTCAGTCAGTCTCTTCCTCTCTCCTCTCCCCAGTAATGGTGATGGAAGACTGTGTCAAATGGCTGCTGCTTCCACCCACATCTGAGACCTCTGTTACCATGGCAACACCAGCTGCGGCCTAGAGCCAATGTAAAGGGGTAGTGAGGGGGCTATGTGGGGTGTCTGTGGTGGTCTGGCTTTGATCATATCAGCAGTGATCATTGAGGAAACAGCCTGATAGAACAATGACATTTCTGTCGTTTAGCAGACAACTCTTATCCAGAGCAATTCGGTTAAGTGCCTTGCTCTAGGGCACAGAGTTGCCTCGGGGAGTCAAACCAGCGACCTTTTAGTTACTAGCCCAACTCCTAACCGTTAGGCTTCCTCCTCCCTCTCATCCTCGGGCTCCTGCAGCATTCACATTACCATGTCTGACACACACACTGTAAACCACAGGCAGTCTGTTGGTCAGTCAGGAAACAGGCTGTCTCTTGGAAACTGGTTTACACTAAGACATACAACGGGGTCACAGCACTGCACAGCTGTAAAAACACATTTGATAAAACACACCATGAAAGGAGGTGAGAGTGCCTGGGGGAGCACAGAGCAAGTTCCTACACAACACTAGCCCAAACATCGACAGACACAAACACGTTCCAAACATCGACAGACACAAACACGTTCCTAACACTAGCTAGCCCAAACATCGACAGACAAACACGTTCCAAACATCGACAGACACAAACACGTTCCTAACACTAGCTAGCCCAAACATCGACAGACAAACACGTTCCTAACCCCCACCAGCCCAAACACCAGAGAGAGAGGGTGTGTGAGAGGGTGTGTGTGTAAAATGAAAACATTAAACTAGGTAAGTCAAGTTCTTATTTACAATGACGGCCTACTAAAAGGCCAAATTCAGACTTAGTGTAAGGGACCAAGAGAGAGCTTAGGGCAGGTAGGGTACAGGCCGGTGCGGAGGGCAGGTAGGGTACAGGCCGGTGCTGATGGAGGACAATAGCACCCAGCAACAAAGAGTTATTTGAAAGTTTAATGTTTAAAACCAGCAAATCAAATTGTTTGAGGACAACCGAGCACTGAAGGTGATAATTGGTAAAGATGGCCACTCCCCCACCTCTGGAAGATCTGTCTTGGCCAAAGAGGTTACAACATGAAAGGTTAACATCAGTATTCAAAACACTTCCTCAACCACGTCTCATTGATGACCAACACATCTGGATTGGAACTGTGAAAGGTGTGTGTGTGTGTGTGTGTGTGTGTATAAAGGTGTGTGTGTGTATAAAGGTGTGTGTGTGTGTGTGTATAAAGGTGTGTGTGTATAAAGGTGTGTGTGTGTGTGTATAAAGGTGTGTGTGTGTGTGTATAAAGGTGTGTGTGTGTGTGTATAAAGGTGTGTGTGTGTGTGTGTGTGTGTATAAAGGTGTGTGTGTGTGTGTGTGTATAAAGGTGTGTGTGTGTGTGTGTATAAAGGTGTGTGTGTGTGTGTGTATAAAGGTGTGTGTGTGTGGAACCACCAGGCAGGATCAGAATGTGAAAACTAAATGTTTATTGAGCTGAAACAGTACAGTATGAAACAGTAACAGTACTCAGAACAGCGTTGTGCTTTAATCAAAAATATATCTTGAACAGTAACAAGGTCAGAGGTCAATGGTCAGAGGTCAGCCCTCCAAAACAAAAGTAAAGAGTAGAAAGCAACCGACAGCAGGGGTCGCTCTGTCCCAGTCTATTAACTCATGTCTGTAGTCGAGGTGGGGGGGTTATAGGTGTCTGTAGTAGAGGTGGGGGGGTTATAGGTGTCTGTAGTCGAGGTGGGGGGGTTATAGGTGTCTGTAGTAGAGATGGGGGGGTTATAGGTGTCTGTAGTAGAGGTGGGGGGGTTATAGGTGTCTGTAGTAGAGGTGGGGGGGTTATAGGTGTCTGTAGTAGAGGTGGGGGGGGTTATAGGTGTCTGTAGTAGAGGTGGGGGGGTTATAGGTGTCTGTAGTAGAGGTGGGGGGGTTATAGGTGTCTGTAGTCGAGGTGGGGGGTTATAGGTGTCTGTAGTCGAGGTGGGGGGTTATAGGTGTCTGTAGTAGAGGTGGGGGGGTTATAGGTGTCTGTAGTAGAGGTGGGGGGGTTATAGGTGTCTGTAGTAGAGGTGGGGGGGTTATAGGTGTCTGTAGTCGAGGTGGGGGGTTATAGGTGTCTGTAGTCGAGGTGGGGGGTTATAGGTGTCTGTAGTAGAGGTGGGGGGGTTATAGGTGTCTGTAGTAGAGGTGGGGGGGTTATAGGTGTCTGTAGTAGCGGGGGGGGGGTCCATAGTGCATGGGCATGTTGACGTCTATATTGTTTGGGTTGTTGTTGACCTGGTTGAGGGGGGGGTTGTAATTGAGGGGGGGCAGGTGGAGGAGGGGGGGCACGTAGGGGGCGGGGGGCAAGGGTTGGCCATGATGCAGAACAACACGAGGAGGGACCAATAGGGGCGCTCGCACGGCCTGTGGAAGGGGGGCTGCGCGAGGTCGCTTAGCAACCACCACAGGTTCCGGAGGCGGGCCCACTCTCTTCCCTGAAGTCTCTGAGAGAGAGGGAGTGGGAGAGAGAGTGAGAAAGCGATTGAGGAAGAGAGAGAGAAGGGAGGGAGATAGAGAGGGAGAGAAAAGTCAGTTAGTCAGTATGACAGCTGTTAGTAGATGACCTATCAGTTAGTCAGTATGACAGCTGTTAGTAGATGACCTATCAGTTAGTCAGTATGACAGCTGTTAGTAGATGACCTATCAGTTAGTCAGTATGACAGCTGTTAGTAGATGACCTATCAGTTAGTCAGTATGACAGCTGTTAGTAGATGACCTATCAGTTAGTCAGTATGACAGCTGTTAGTAGATGACCTATCAGTTAGTCAGTATGACAGCTGTTAGTAGATGACCTATCAGTTAGTCAGTATGACAGCTGTTAGTAGATGACCTATCAGTTAGTCAGTATGACAGCTGTTAGATGACCTATCAGTTAGTCAGTATGACAGCTGTTAGTAGGTGACCTATCAGTTAGTCAGTATGACAGCTGTTAGTAGGTGACCTATCAGTTAGTCAGTATGACAGCTGTTAGTAGATGACCTATCAGTTAGTCAGTATGACAGCTGTTAGTAGATGACCTATCAGTTAGTCAGTATGACAGCTGTTAGTAGATGACAGCTGTTAGTAGATGACCTATCAGTTAGTCAGTATGACAGCTGTTAGTAGATGACCTATCAGTTAGTCAGTATGACAGCTGTTATTAGATGACCTATCAGTTAGTCAGTATGACAGCTGTTAGTAGATGACCTATCAGTTAGTCAGTATGACAGCTGTTAGTAGATGACAGCTGTTAGTAGATGACCTATCAGTTAGTCAGTATGACAGCTGTTAGTAGATGACCTAGTTCCAAAGGGACAGTATGACAGCATCAGGTCTTCTAAAGACAGTACCACACACTGACCTGCGTTCTTCCTGTTGAGCTCTTTCTCTGCCTCTTTTTGAATCTCCTGAATGATACGCTCGTCATCTTGCTGTAGAGAGACACACGTTAGCTGGTCCTTTGTAGCTCAGTTGGTAGAGCAAGGCGCTAGTAACGTCAGGGTAGTGGGTTCAATTCCCGGGACCACCCATACATAAAATGTATGCACTCATGACTAAGTCGCTTTGGATAAAAGCATCTGCTAAACGGCATATTATATTATTATAATTAGCTGTGGGCCAAGAATGCCTTGGTTGGCTAGTGTGTTAGCTCTTGGTTAGGTTAACTCTTGGCCAGGCGGCCAGCTCTAGGAAGAGTTGGTGGTTCCAAACTTCTGTTTTGGTACCGTTCTCCAGATCTGTGCCTCGACACAATCCTGTCTCGGAACTCTACAGACAATTCCTTTGACCTCATGGCTTGGTTTTTGCAACTATGGGAGCTTATATAGACAGGTGTGTTTCTTTCCAAATCATGTCCAATCAGTTGAATTGACCACAGGTGGACTCCAATCAAGTTGTAGAAACATCTCAAGGATGATCAATGGAAACAGGATGCACCTGAGCTCAATTTCGAGTCTCATAGCAAATGGTCTGAATATTTATGTAAATAAGTTATTTCTGTTTTTCATTTTTTATAAATTTGCAAAATAATCTAAACCTGTTTTGTCATTATGGGGTATTGTGTGTAGATTGTGACAAAAATGTATGTAATCAATGTGGAAAAAGCACTGTGTGTGTATTATATTGCCGTGGCGTGTGTGTATTACCGTGGTGCGCGTGTGTATTACCGTGGTGTGTGTCTGTGCTCACCGTGGGGTCTGTCCAGAGGGAACACTTGCGACAGTGCCTACAGGGAGCGCCAGGTGAGCGGGCGTGCTGACAGAAGTGGTTGTATCCACTGATTGGCTCTCGGCACAGGTAACACATGAAGCCTCCACAACGACACGACATCCTGTTACATCCCTCTGATTTCACCAGACCTGTTCTACACTTCACACACTTCCTGACCCGCGCTGCAGTCATACGCTCCTCACTGTAGGGGATAGAGAGGAGTTAGTACACTAGTTGGTAACCTAGTTGGCGCCCTAGTTAGAAACCTGAATAGTCAGATCTGATGGTTATGGCAGGCTACTTCCTGTCAGCTGCAGGAAGTCTGAGGAGCTGTGGACAGCAACAACAGGAAGTACTGGACGTGTGTTAGAGAATGTGTTTGTGTTAGTGTGTATTAACACTGTGTGTGTTAGTGTGGAGACAGGAAGCATCCGTCTGCTAAACTTCCTGCCCAGTCATCCGGGAAATAGAGCCGTTTACCCAGCATCCTCTCTGGTGTGAGAGGAGCAGGACACAGAGCAGGCTTTAGCTCCATCCATGCACTAACACCTAGGGTGTATTCACTATGAACAAAACAGGACCAAGCAGGACCAACCAGAGTTTGTCCAATTAGAAACTCTCGTTTTCAATGCAAAACTTTTTGCCTCGGTGTCCACTAATGAATACACCCTTGATAAAACATCCCAAGAGCTGGATGAAAACAGTGTTAAGAGCAGGGTTTTAGGGCAGTGTTATCCTAGTCCACGAGACCCAAAGGAAGGTTTTAGGGCAGTGTTATCCTAGTCCAGGAGACCCAAAGGAAGGTTTTAGGGCAGTGTTATCCTAGTCCAGGAGACCCAAAGGAAGGCTTTAGGGCAGTGTTATCCTAGTCCAGGAGACCCAAAGGAAGGTTTTAGGGCAGTGTTATCCTAGTCCAGGAGACCCAAAGGAAGGTTTTAGGGCAGTGTTATCCTAGTCCAGGAGACCCAAAGGAAGGTTTTAGGGCAGTGTTACCCTAGTCCAGGAGACCCAAAGGAAGGTTTTAGGGCAGTGTTATCCTAGTCCAGGAGACCCAAAGGAAGGTTTTAGGGCAGTGTTATCCTAGTCCAGGAGACCCAAAGGAAGGTTTTAGGGCAGTGTTATCCTAGTCCAGGAGACCCAAAGGAAGGTTTTAGGGCAGTGTTATCCTAGTCCAGGAGACCCAAAGGAAGGTTTTAGGGCAGTGTTATCCTAGTCCAGGAGACCCAAAGGAAGGTTTTAGGGCAGTGTTATCCTAGTCCAGGAGACCCAAAGGAAGGTTTTAGGGCAGTGTTATCCTAGTCCAGGAGACCCAAAGGAAGGTTTTAGGGCAGTGTTATCCTAGTCCAGGAGACCCAAAGGAAGGTTTTAGGGCAGTGTTATCCTAGTCCAGGAGACCCAAAGGAAGGTTTTAGGGCAGTGTTATCCTAGTCCAGGAGACCCAAAGGAAGGTTTTAGGGCAGTGTTATCCTAGTCCAGGAGACCCAAAGGAAGGTTTTAGGGCAGTGTTATCCTAGTCCAGGAGACCCAAAGGAAGGTTTTAGGGCAGTGTTATCCTAGTCCAGGAGACCCAAAGGAAGGTTTTAGGGCAGTGTTATCCTAGTCCAGGAGACCCAAAGGAAGGTTTTAGGGCAGTGTTATCCTAGTCCACGAGACCCAAAGGAAGATTTTAGGGCAGTGTTATCCTAGTCCAGGAGACCCAAAGGAAGATTTTAGGGCAGTGTTATCCTAGTCCAGGAGACCCAAAGGAAGGTTTTAGGGCAGTGTTATCCTAGTCCAGGAGACCCAAAGGAAGGTTTTAGGGCAGTGTTATCCTAGTCCACGAGACCCAAAGGAAGGTTTTAGGGCAGTGTTATCCTAGTCCAGGAGACCCATTTTAGTTTTCCCCTAGCACACCCTTTGGTCCACAGGACCAGGATTGGGACACTGTTTTAGGGAGAGAAGGGACAGACGAGGACCCCTCTTTCTGGTCAGGCACTTACAAGGCCAACCGCATGGACCACATTAAGCACTTAAATTTAGGGTCCCCTAAATTGGGGACCTTCAATAAATGTTTTATTCAATGCTGTCTAAATGATAACGGTAGTCCCTATCCGTGAATACAGTGTTGCAACCAAGGACAGACGATTTTAACGGGCTACATGCTTTAGCACTCAGCGGTCCCGTTCTGTGAGCTTGTGTGGACAACCACTTCATGGCTGAGCCATTGTTGCTCCTAGACATTTCCACTTCACAATAACAGCACTTACAGTTGACCGGGGCAGCTCTAGCAGGGCAGGAATTTGACGAACTGACTTGTTGGAAAGGTGGCATCCTATGACGCTGCCACGTTGAAAGTCACTGAGCTCTTCAGTAAGGCCAATGCCAATGTTTGTCTATGGAGATTGCATGGCTGTGTGCTCAATTTTATACACCTGTCAGTAACGGGTGTGGCTGAAATAGCCGAATCCACTACTTTGAAGGGGTGTCCACATACTTTATATATAGTGTATGAAGGAGAGATGGTGAGGACCCCTCTCTCTGGTCAGGTACTTACAAGGCCACCCCTCTCTCTCTCTCTCTGGCCAGGTACTTACAAGGACACCCTTTTCTCTCTGGTCAGGTACTTACAAGGACACCCCTCTCTCTCTCTCTCTCTCTCTCTCTGGTCAGGTACTTACAAGGCCACCCCTCTCTCTCTCTGGTCAGGTACTTACAAGGACACCCCTCTCTCTCTGGTCAGGTACTTACAAGGACACCCCTCTCTCTCTCTCTCTCTCTCTCTCTGGTCAGGTACTTACAAGGACACCCCTCTCTCTCTGGTCAGGTACTTACAAGGACACCCCTCTCTCTCTGGTCAGGTACTTACAAGGACACCCCTCTCTCTCTGGTCAGGTACTTACAAGGACACCCCTCTCTCTCTGGTCAGGTACTTACAAGGACACCCTTTTCTCTCTGGTCAGGTACTTACAAGGACACCCCTCTCTCTCTCTGGTCAGGTACTTACAAGGACACCCCTCTCTCTCTGGTCAGGTACTTACAAGGACACCCTCATGCGTATCTCATCTCGCTCCATGACCTGATCACATGACTTCCCAGCATGCTCCTTCCACTGGACACG
Organism: Thymallus thymallus; assembly: GCA_023634145.1. NCBI lineage: Eukaryota > Metazoa > Chordata > Actinopteri > Salmoniformes > Salmonidae > Thymallus > Thymallus thymallus. The sequence continues at coordinate 2,892,418 of CM042398.1, read as the reverse complement.
GCACTTCCTGCAGCTCTCCTGGAGCGAGGGGGGAGAGAGAGGGGAGGGGGGGAGAGAGAGGGAAGGGGAGACCCAGTAAAATAAGATGGTAAAGGATCTTACATGGTTTAGGTTACCCTAATTAATGTCAGAGATCTGTCTAATCAAACACAGGTCACAACAGACAGGTCACACCACACTGGCAAACTCCAACCATCAGTGTTATAACCATAGCCCCAAGTTGGAGATGGAGAGAGCAGTAGGAACACCTGGTTTAGCTTGTCTGACATGCCGGCTGGGTGGGGAGGAGACTGTAGAACTAATGGAAAAGAGGAGAGGAGAGTGTAGCTCTATCTAACAAGTGCACGGCTGAGTAGAACCAGTGGAATGTTCTAAAAGGGAGTTGTCTGCCTAAGCGATGTGCTAAACCAAGTGTTCCTAGCCACTGCTACAGACAGCAGCCTTTAGTATTGCTACTGCTGCTACCACAGCAGAGGCTGCCTCCAACACTAGCTAGCTGTGGCTCTGGGAGTGACTGAGTGAGTGAGAGAGAGAGAGAGACTGCGGCAGAAGTGTGATCCGTCCCTGACTGCGTGGTTGCTTAGTAACAGCATCTCCACCGGTTCCATGCTGAAGGACATCTGGGACAAACACACTAAACACACAGATTCATTAATAAGTGCATTGATGTCGTCGTCCCCACAGTGACCGTATGTATAAATCCCAACCAGAAGTCATGGATTACATGCAACATCCGCACTGAGATAAAGGGTAGAGCTGCCGCTTTTAAGGAGCGGGACACTAATCCAGACGCTTAAAGGAAATCCCGCTACGCCCTCTGACGAACCATCAAACAAGCAAAGTGAGGGGCAGACGTATTACCAGGATGCGTACTCAGAGCATGTGCTGACCAGCTGACAAGTGTCTTTACTGACATTTTCAACCTCTTCCTGACCAAGTCTGTAAAAGCTACATGTTTCAAGCAGACCATCACAGTCCCTGTGCCCAAATACTCCAAAGTAACCTGTCTAAATTACCATTGCCTCGTAGCACTCACATCTCTAGCCATGAAATGCTTTGAGAGGCTGGTCATGGCTCACAACACAATTATCCCAGAAAGCCTAGACCCACTCCAATTCGTAAACCACCCCAACAGATCTACAGATGACGCAATCTATTGCACTCCACACTGCCCTTTCCCACCTGGACAAAAGGAACACCTATGTGAGAATGCTATTCATTGACTACAGCTCAGCGTTCAACACCATAGTGCCCTCAAAGCTTATCACCAAGCTTAGGACCCTGGGACTAAACAACTCCCTCTGCAACTGGATCCTGGACTTCCTGACGGTCCGCCCCCAGGGGGTAAGGGTAGGCAACACCACATCCGCCAAGCTGACCCTCAACACTGGGACTCCTCTGGGGTGCGTGCTTAGTCCCCTCCTGTACTCCCTGTTCACCCACGACTCCAACACCATCATTAAGTTTGCCGACCACACAACGGTGGTAGGTCTGATCACCGACAGCGATGAGACAGCCTATAGAGAGGAGGTCAGAGACCTGGAAGTGTGGTGCCAGGATAACAACCTCTTCCTCAATGTCAGCAAGACAAAGGAGCTGATGGTGGACTACAGGAAACATAGGTCTGAACACGCTCCCATTCACATCAACAGGTCTGTAGTGGAGCGGGTCGAGAGTTAAAAGTTCCTCTGTGTTGAAAAGTGTTATGAAATGTAATGTCATGTAACATTATTATTTGTATATAACTGCCTTAATTTTACTGGACCCAAGGAAGAGTATCTGCTGCCTTGGCAGGAACTAATAAGGATCCATAATAAACCCCAGGAAGAGTAGCTGCTGCCTTGGCAGGAACTAATAAGGATCCATAATAAACCCCAGGAAGAGTAGCTGCTGCCTTGGCAGGACCTAATGGGGATCCATAATAAACCCAAGGAAGAGTATCTGCTGCCTTGGCAGGAACTAATAAGGATCCATAATAAACCCCAGGAAGAGTAGCTGCTGCCTTGGCAGGACCTAATGGGGATCCATAATAAACCCCAGGAAGAGCAGCTGCTGCCTTGGCAGGACCTAATGGGGATCCATAATAAACCCCAGGAAGAGTAGCTGCTGCCTTGACAGGAACTAATGGGGATCCATAATAAACCCCAGGAAGAATAGCTGCTGTCTGGCACCACACTCACTCACCTCCTCCCTGTAGGCTGTCTCTTCATTGTTGGTAATCAAGCCTACTACTGTTGTGTCATCTAAAAACTTGATGATTGAGTTGGAGGCATGCTTGGCCACGCAGTCATGGGTGAACAGGGAGTACAGGAGTGGGTTGAGCACACACCCTTGTGGGGCCACAGTGTTGAGGATTAGTGAAGCGGAGGTGTTGTTTCCTACCTTCACCACCTGGGGGCAACCCGTCAGGAAGTCCAGGACCCAGTTGCACAGGGCGGGGTTCAGACCCATTTGATAATTAACCCTGTATTGTTGGTAAAGGGCTCGTTAGTAAGCATTTCACTGTAAGGTCTACACCTGTTGTATTGTTGGTTAGGGTTTGTTAGTAAGTATTTAATTTCAATAGTAATCCTATGATCCTTTAAAGACTGGTTGTCCGATAACTCCAAGCTAAGTAGTGATGTCATGACATGAATATTTAAATAGCTCATTAATATTAACGACTGTGGTAAACGACAGATGCAGCTACAACTAGCGTTAGCATCCCTGGTGAAATCTCAACTCACTGTTGGCTGTTCTCCCAGCTTTGCCATTAAACCCCTGCAATTTATCCAGAACGCCACAGGCTTTCAGTCAAAGTTCACATCCACTACAACACCATGGTGCTTGCCTACGAAGCAGCAAGGGGAACTGCCCTTCCCTACCTTCAGGCTCTGCTCAAACCCTACACCCCAACCCAAGCACTCTGTTCTGCTACCTCAGATCTCTTCCTACGGGAGGTCAGCTCCCACTCAGCCCAGTCCTGGCACCCAATGGTGGAACCAGCTTCCCCCTGAAGTTAGGACAGCAGAGTCTCTGCCCATCTTTCCAAAAACGTTTGAAAGCCTACCTCTTCAAAGAGTGTATGTGTATGAGAGTGTGTGTATTCAGTGCGACAGACTATCTACCCCTGCATTATATTCTCCTCTTTTTCATTCATGCCTTCTTTTCCCCTCTCCTCTTTTCATTCAGATCTCCTTCCTCTCTGCAGGCTGCAACAGCCCTTATAAGGTAGCAGAAGACGTCTACAGATAATCTGATTGGGGGGCTGCTGTGTGTGTGTGTGTGTGTGTGTGTGTGTGTGTGTGTGTGTGTGTGTGTGTGTGTGTGTGTGAAAGAGGGAGGGAGTGAAATGTACTGTCAAAGCACATGGCCTGGGGGTCCTCTACCTCAGTAACAACCCCCAGTCCACAACCATACCACATACTGTGTACTAACCATACCACATACTGTGTACTAATCATACCACATACTGTGTACTAACCATACTACATACTGTGCACTAACCATACCACATACTGTGTACTAATCATACCACATACTGTGCACTGACCATACCACATACTGTGTACTAACCATACCACATACTGTGTACTAACCATACCACATACTGTGTACTAACCATACCACATACAGTGTACTAACCATACCACATACAGTGTACTAACCATACCACATACAGTGTACTAACCATACCACATACAGTGTACTAACCATACCACATACTGTGTACTAACCATACCACATACTGTGTACTAACCATACCACATACTGTGTACTAACCATACCACATACTGTGTACTAACCATACCACATACTGTGTACTAACCATACCACATACTGTGTACTAACCATACTACATACTGTGTACTAACCATACTACATACTGTGTACTAACCATACTACATACTGTGTACTAACCATACTACATACTGTGTACTAACCATACTACATACTGTGTACTAATCATACTACATACTATAATGTCATTTTATAAGTCACATGCGCTGAATACAGCAGTGTCGACTTTACAGCTCAATAAAAATGGGATAGTAACAGTAAAATAACAATAACTAGACTATATGCAAGGAGTACCAGTACTGAGTTAATGTCCAGGGGTACCAGGTAGTTGAGGTTATAACTAGGCTATATACAAGGAGTACCAGTACTGAGTCAATGTCCAGGGGTACCAGGTAGTTGAGGTTATAACTAGACTATATGCAAGGAGTACCAGTACTGAGTTAATGTCCAGGGGTACCAGGTAGTTGAGGTTATAACTAGGCTATATAAAAGGAGTACCAGTACTGAGTCAATGTCCAGGGGTACCAGGTAGTTGAGGTTATAACTAGGCTATATACAAGGAGTACCAGTACTGAGTTAATGTCCAGGGGTACCAGGTAGTTGAGGTTATAACTAGACTATATACAAGGAGTACCAGTACTGAGTCAATGTCCAGGGGTACCAGGTAGTTGAGGTTATAACTAGGCTATATACAAGGAGTACCAGTACTGAGTCAATGTCCAGGGGTACCAGGTAGTTGAGGTTATAACTAGGCTATATACAAGGAGTACCAGTACTGAGTCAATGTCCAGGGGTACCAGGTAGTTGAGGTAATAACTAGGCTATATACAAGGAGTACCAGTACTGAGTCAATGTCCAGGGGTACCAGGTAGTTGAGGTTATAACTAGGCTATATACAAGGAGTACCAGTACTGAGTCAATGTCCAGGGGTACCAGGTAGTTGAGGTTATAACTAGGCTATATACAAGGAGTACCAGTACTGACTCAATGTCCAGGGGTACCAGGTAGTTGAGGTTATAACTAGGCTATATACAAGGAGTACCAGTACTGAGTCAATGTCCAGGGGCACCAGGTAGTTGAGGTAATAACTAGGCTATATACAAGGAGTACCAGTACTGAGTCAATGTCCAGGGGTACCAGGTAGTTGAGGTAATAACTAGGCTATATACAAGGAGTACCAGTACTGAGTCAATGTTCAGGGGTACCAGGTAGTCCAGGGGTACCAGGTAGGAAGAGGCGTTGTCGTGTCCTCTTCGCGACTGTGTTTGGACCATGATAGGTCCTTAGTGATGTGGACATTGAGGACCTTGAAGCTCTCGACCTGCTCCACTACAGCCCCATCAATGCATTGGGGGCTGTAGTGGATTCTCTTCCTGGGGTTTATTATGGATCCCCATTAGTTCCTGCCAAGGCAGCAGCTAATCTTCCTGGGGTTTATTATGGATCCCCATTAGTTCCTGCCAAGGCAGCAGATACTCTTCCTGGGGTTTATTAGGGATCCCCATTAGTTCCTGGGTCCAGCAACATTAAGACAGTTATATACAATTAACAATATTACATTTCCTAACACTTTTCACAACACATTAAGTATGTTCCGTCCGGCCACTACTCTACTACGACATGTCCACAATATAAAATACATGTGTACGTGTGTAGAGTGTGTCTTATAATGTGTAAGTGTAAGCGTGTGTGTCTCTTCACAGTCACCGCTGTTCCATAAGGTGTATTTTTATCTCTTTTTTAAATCTGATTCTACTGCTTGCATCAGTTACCTGATGTGGAATAGAGTTCCATGTAGTCATGGCTCTATGTAGTACTGTGTTCCTCCCATAGTCTGTTCTGGACTTGGGGACTGTGAAGAGACCTCTGGTGGCATGTCTGGTGGGGTCTGCATGGCTGTGTGCTAGTGGTTTAAACAGACAGCACGATGCTTTCAACATATCAATACCTCTCACAATAAAAACAAGTAGTGATGAAGTCAATCTCTCCTCCACTTTGAGCCAGGAGAGAATGACATGCATATTATTAATGTTAGCTCTCTGTGTACTTTTAAGGGCCAATTGTAATTTTCTGTGTTCCCTCTGTGGCACCTGACCACATGACTGAACAGTAGTCCAGGTGCGACAAAACTAGGGCCTGTAGGAACTGCCTTGTTGTTAAGAAGGCAGAGCAGCGTTTTATTATGGACAGACTTCTCCCCATCTTAGCTACTGTTGTATCAATATGTTTTGACCATGACAGTTTACAATCCAGGGTTACTCCAAGTAGTTTAGTCTTCTCAACTTGCTCAATTTTCATGTTATTTATTAGAAGATTTAGTTGAGGTTTAGTGAATGATGTGGATGGCGGTAGCTAACGTGGCCAATTTGTTCCCATATGATTATACCTTCAAATAGGATAGCATCCTACACGTGTGCCAACTCACCTTCCGACAGCGAGGGTTGGGACAGCTGAACAGAGACACACCTTTATCCAACAATGCTGGGAAGTTACATGATGGACAGCTAGAGATGGAGAGAGGGAGGAAGAAACAAGATAGACAGTTACAGACAGAGCAGACACACAGACAGACAGACACACAGACAGACAGAACCAGTCTAATTGGAATAAATGGCAGTAGAGGCAGAATCCAGAACCAGTCTAATTGGAATGAATGGCAGTAGAGGCAGAATCCAGAACCAGTCTAATTGGAATGAATGGCAGTAGAGGAAGAATCCAGAACCAGTCTAATTGGAATGAATGGCAGTAGAGGCAGAAACCTGATGTTACTATGCAGGAAAATAAAAGTAAGACATGTGATGTAGAAATTGTGTAATAGAATTGTTGTCAACCTAAAATACCATTTAGATTGAGGATGAAACCTTGGTGTTTTCTCCTATTAATACCATTTAGATTGAGGATGAAACCTTGGTGTTTTCTCCTATTAATACCATTTAGATTGAGGATGGCTTGAGGACAGCTGTGAGTGTTATTATATGATACAATATCAGTACTCGTTGCATTTACAACTTGTCTAAAGGCTGGTTTATAGTCTATCGACAAGTCTGTAGAACATTCTATTGTTGTCTGACATCAGACTTGTTGCTGTCGTTATGAAAAACTCTAAACAAAAGGACAGCCTTTAAAAATCTATTCAGTAAATGTCAACCTAGCAAGCCAGGCAACTAAAAATAATGTGTTTGGGTTCGTTGCTTTATTATTATTACAGGCAAATAAATAATTATTTACAAGGTAATGTAGCTTACAGCCACAGAGTGACTAAATAAAAGTAGGTAATTCTCTCTGAGAATTGTATAACTACTGAATCGTCTTCTGACAGGAGGATTTGGTAAAAACGGATGGAAAACTTGAACTTTTTTCATGTCTGTGTGACATTCCACCGGAGTATAAATTAAATATACAGTTGAAGTCAGAAGTTTACAAACAATTAGGTTGAAGACATTTAAACTCATTTCCCAACCACTCCAAAGATTTCATGTTAACAAACTATAGTTTTGGCAAGTCGGTTAGTACATCTACTTTGTTCATGACAAGTAATTCCTCCAACAATTGTTTACAGACAGATTATTTCACTTATAATTCACTATATCACAATTCCAGTGGGTCAGAAGTTTACACTCACTAAGTTGACTGTGCCTTTAAACAGCTTGGAAAATTCCAGAAAATGTTGTCATGGCTTTAGAAGCTTCCGATAGGATAATTGACATAATTTGAGTCAATTGGAGGTGTACCTGTGGTTGAATTTCAAGGCCTACCTTCAAACATCATGGGAAAATCAAACGAAATCAGCCAAGACCTCAGACATTTTTTTTGTAGACCTCTGGTTCATCCTTGGGAGCAATTTCCAAACACCTGAAGGTACCACGTTCATCTGTACAAACAATAGTATGCAAGTATAAACACCATGGGACCACGCAGCCGTCATACCGCTCAGGAAGGAGACGCGTTCTGTCTCATAGAGATGAACATACTTTGGTGCGAAAAGTGCAAATCAATCCCAGAACAACAGCAAAGGACCTTGTGAAGATGCTGGAGGAAACAGGTACAAAAGTATCTATATCCACAGTAAAACCTGTCCTATATCGACCTAACCTGAAAGGCTGCTCCGCAAGGAAGAAGCCTCTGCTCCAAAACCGCAATAAAAAAGCCAGACTATGGTTTGCATGTACACATTGGGACAAAGATCGTACTTTTTGGAGAAATGTCCTCTGGTCTGATGAAACAAAAATAGAACTGTTTGGCCATAATGACCATCGTTATGTTTGGAGGAAAAAGGGGAGGCTTGCAAGCCGAAGAACACCATCCAAACCGTGAAGCATGGGGGAGGCAGCATCATGTTGTGGTGGTGCTTTGCTGCAGGAGGGGCTGGTGCACTTCACAAAATAGATGGCATCATGAGGAAGGAAAATGATGTGGATATATTGAAGCAACATCTCAAGACATCAGTCAGGAAGTTAAAGACTGGTCGCAAATGGGTCTTCCAAATGGACAATGACCCCAAGCATACTTCCAAAGTTGTGGCAAAATGGCTTAAGGGCAACAAAGTCAAGGTATTGGAGTGGCCATCACAAAGCCCTGACCTCAATCCTATAGAACATTTGTGGGCAGAACTGAAAAAGTGTGTTCGAGCAAGGAGGCCTACAAACCTGACTCAGTTACACCAGTTCTGTCAGGAGGAATGGGCCAAAATTCACCCTACTTATTGTGGGAAGCTTGTGGAAGGCTACCCGAAACGTTTGACCCAAGTTAAACAATTTAAAGGCAATGCTACCAATTACTAATTGAGTGTATGTAAACTTCTGACCCACTAGGAATGTAATGAAATAAATAAAAGCTGAAATAAATAATTCTCTTTACTATTATTCTGACATTTCATTCTTAAAATAAAGTGATGATCCTAACTGACCTAAGACAGGGAATTTTTACTAGGATTAAATGTCAGGAATTGTGAAAAACTGAGTTTAAATGTATTTGGCTAAGGTGTATGTAAACTTCTGACTTCAACTGTAGTTTTGACCAGCGACACTTGTCTCATTCTAATTGTCTACAGACATGTCGTTAGACCAAGTATAAACAGGCCTTAAGTCCTGTCATTAACTGATTTCAGTCAGTGTATGGCTGTGAAATGACTGCATTGTTTGAATGGAATAATGGAATGTTGGCAGTTAATTTTAAACATGTCTGGAATCATTCCTCTAAAACTGGCTAACACACATACAGTGCAGATACAGTGGGGAGAACAAGTATTTGATACACTGCCAATTTTGCAGGTTTTCCTACTTACAAAGCATGTAGAGGTCTGTAATTTTCATCATAGGTACACTTCAACTGTGAGAGACGGAATCTAAAACAAAATCCAGAAAATCACATTGTATGATTTTTAAATAATTAATTAGCATTTTATTGCATGACATAAGTATTTGATCACCTACCAACCAGTAAGAATTCCGGCTCTCACAGACCTGTTAGTTTTTCTTTAAGAAGCCCTCCTGTTCTCCATTCATTACCTGTATTAACTGCACCTGTTTGAACTCGTTACCTGTATAAAAGACACCTGTCCACACACTCAATCAAACAGACTCCAACCTCTCCACAATGGCCAAGACCAGAGAGCTGTGTAAGGACATCAGGGATAACATTGTAGACCTGCACAAGGCTGGGATGGGCTACAGGACAATAGGCAAGCAGCTTGGTGAGAAGGCAACAACTGTTGGAATTATTATTAGGAAATGGAAGAAGTTCAAGATGACAGTCAATCTCCCTCGGTCTGGGGCACCATGCAAGATCTCACCTCGTGGGGCATCAATGATCATGAGGAAGGTGAGGGATCAGCCCAGAACTACACGGCAGGACCTGGTCAATGACCTGAAGAGAGCTGGGACCACAGTCTCAAGGAAAACCATTAGTAAAACACTATGCCGTCATGGATTAAAATCCTGCAGCGCACGCAAGGTCCCCCTGCTCAAGCCAGCGCATGTCCAGGCCCGTCTGAAGTTTGCCAATGACCATCTGGATGATCCAGAGGAGGAATGGGAGAAGGTCATGTGGTCTGATGAGACAAAAATAGAGCTTTTTGGTCTAAACTCCACTCGCCGTGTTTGGAGGAAGAAGAAGGATGAGTACAACCCCAAGAACACCATCCCAACCGTGAAGCATGGAGGTGGAAACATAATTCTTTGGGGATGCTTTTCTGCAAAGGGGACAGGACGACTGCACCGTATTGAGGGGAGGATGGATGGGGCCATGTATCGCGAGATCTTGGCCAACAACCTCCTTCCCTCAGTAAGAGTATTGAAGATGGGTCGTGGCTGGGTCTTCCAGCATGACAACGACCCGAAACACACAGCCAGGGCAACTAAGGAGTGGCTCCGTAAGAAGCATCTCAAGGTCCTGGAGTGGCCTAGCCAGTCTCCAGACCTGAACCCAATAGAAAATATTTGGAGGGAGCTGAAAGTCCGTATTGCCCAGCGACAGCCCCGAAACCTGAAGGATCTGTATGGAGGAGTGGGTCAAAATCCCTGCTGCAGTGTGTGCAAACCTGGTCAAGAACTACAGGAAACATATGATCTCTGTAATTGCAAACAAAGGTTTCTGTACCAAATATTAAGTTCTGCTTTTCTGATGTATAAATACTTATGTCATGCAATAAAATGCAAATTAATTACTTAAAAATCATACAATGTGATTTTCTGGATTTTTGTTTTAGATTCCGTCACTCACAGTTGAAGAGTACCTATGATAAAAATTACAGACTTCTACATGCTTTGTAAGTGGGGAAAACCTGCAAAATCGGCAGTGTATCAAATACTTGTTCTCCCCACTGTACATGCTTTACATTCACTATTTAACACTATATCTTATCACAGCACTGGCTAACCCTGGTTGACCAACATGGCTGACCTTTGGTCCATTATAGTATTATAATGGTATAGTCATACCGTACTAGTTCATCAGCGCAGGTAGCAGCCACAGCCTCCTCAGCCTGCCTCTCATAATATTTACACAACACGGTCTCTGGTAGAACTTTCTCCAACTCACACACTGGGAAGGAACAAAGACAGCCTCCTTCCATACAGCTGAGAGACGACTGGAACACACACACACACACACAATGTTAACACCCACACCGCATAGCATAGCACACACACCCACCCACACCCCTACATACCTGTCCTGACCCGAACACAGCCTCCTCAGCATATTTAACCAGACACTCTTTACAGAAGAGATGTCCATCAGAACACTGGGTCATCTTCTCAAAGGCAAAGTCCCCACAGCAACACCCACACTCTATCAGCTGGCCGTCCTATACACACACAGAAATGTTCACTACATTACCAAAAGTATGTGGACAACTGCTTGTCCAACATCTCATTCCAAAATCATGGGCATTAATATGGAGTTGGTCCCCCCCTTTGCTGCTATAACAACCTCCACTCTTCTGGGAAGGCTTTCCACTAGATGGAACATTGCTGAGCGGACTTGCTTCCATTCAGCCACAAGAGCATTAGTGAGGTCATGCACTGATGTTAGGCGATTAGGCCTGGCTCTCAGTCGGCGTTCCAATTCATCCCAAAGGTTGAGGTCAGGGCTCTGTGCAGCCATTGTCGCTCCTAGACATTTCCACTTCACAATAACAGCACTTACAGTTGACCGGGGCAGCTCTAGCAGGGCAGAAATTTAACGAACTGACTTGTTGGAAAGGTGGCATGTTATGACAGTACCATGTTGAAAGACACTGAGCTCTTCAGTAAGGCCATTCTGCTGCCAATGGGGAAAGAGAAGGAGGATACTGGTCAGTTGTACAACTGAATGCATTCAACTGAAATGTGTCTTCTGCATTTAACCCAACCCTCTGAATCAGAGGTGCGGGGAGCTGCCTTAATCGACATCCACGTCTTCGGCGCCCGGGGCTGGACAGGGGTGCAGCCATGGGTGGCCCTTGGAGGGCATAGGCCAACCCACTGTGCAGCCAGGTCCAGCTAATCAGAATGAGTGTTTCCCCACAACAGGGCTTTATTCCAGACAGAAATCCTCCTCAGCAGCCCTACTCTCCCTCTCAGACCATCCAGCAGGTGAAGAAGCCGGATGTGGAGCTCCTGGGCTGGCGTGGTTACATGTGGTCTGCGGTTGTGAGGCCGGTTGGACATACTGACAAATTCTCTAACATGACACTGGAGGTGGCTTATGGTAGAGAAATGAACATTCAAGTCTCTGGCAACAGCTCTGGTGGACATTCCTGCAGTCATCACACTCGCTCAAAACTTCACAGACATCTGTGGCATTGTGTTTTGTGACAAAACTTCACATTTTATTGTCCCCAGCACAAGGTGTACCTGTGTAATGATCATGCTGTTTAATCAGCTTCTTGATATTCCACACCTGTCAGATGGATGGATTATCTTGGCAAAGGAGAAATGCTCAATAACAGGGATGTAAACACATTTGTAAACAATTGTAGAGGTAGAGAGATAGTGGTGTTAGGATAGAGAGATAGTGGTGTTAGGGTAGAGATAGTGGTGTTAGGGTAGAGATAGTGGTGTTAGGGTAGAGATAGTGGTGTTAGGGTAGAGATAGTGGTGTTAGGGTAGAGATAGTGGTGTTAGGGTAGAGATAGTGGTGTTAGGGTAGAGAGATAGTGGTGTTAGGATAGAGAGATAGTGGTGTTAGGTTAGAGAGATAGTGGTGTTAGGTTAGAGAGATAGTGGTGTTAGGATAGAGAGATAGTGGTGTTAGGATAGAGAGATAGTGGTGTTAGGATAGAGAGATAGTGGTGTTAGGATAGAGAGATAGTGGTGTTAGGGTAGAGAGATAGTGGTGTTAGGGTAGCTGTACCTTCTCATACTCCTCCTCATTAACCTGCAGAGCCAATAAGAAGTCTTCATGCTGCACACACAGAAACACAGAGAGACAGAGATAACATCATGATCATCAGTTATATAACTGGCCCTGGACACAGGGTGAATTAACTATCCCTGTCCCCACTGTGACAAGCTCTGCAGATCAAGGATCGGCCTGTTCAGCCATCTCCGGATCCATGGCCAGCCAGCCAGACCAAAAGAACTACCTGGACCAGTGATACCTGGAGGGAAATACCACTCCACTACTAGGGATCCCAATGAAAAAGTGTGTGTATATACTATATGTGTGTGTGTATAGTGAGAGTGTGTGTGTGTGTGTGTGTGTGTATAGTGAGAGAGTGTGTGTGTGTATAGTGAGAGAGTGTGTGTGTGTGTGTGTGCGTATAGTGAGAGAGTGTGTGTGTGTGTGTATAGTGAGAGAGTGTGTGTGTGTGTGTGTGTGTATAGTGAGAGAGTGTGTGTGTGTGTGTGTGTATAGTGAGAGAGTGTGTGTGTGTGTGTATAGTGAGAGAGTGTGTGTGTGTGTGTGTGTATAGTGAGAGAGTGTGTGTGTGTGTAGGAGATAGATAGATAGATACTTTATTGATCCTCAAGGGAATATTTCTTCGTCAAGCAGCTACAACAAAACACAGGGCAGGTGCAAAATGCCACAACGAAAGTACACAAAAGACAGATACACGATACATGATACATAGAGCGGCAGTATGAAAAAGTATAGAAATACAAGATATCTGGAGTGCAAAAAAAAAGCTATAAAAACACATTGCATAGTATGAGTGGTTGGCTGAAAATGTAAAATATACATTGATAGAGAAAAAAATGATACAATTATTGCAAGTTTATATAAATAAATAAATACTTGCATGATTAACTCTACTATACAGGTTGATGGCAGAAAAAGACACTTAAATAGCTAATTGTGTGTATGATATAAGTGAGGGTAATAATAGTTTACTTAATATACAGTCTGGTTAAATGAACAGGTAAGTGAATACTTGCGTGGTTACACAAACTGTACAGGTAAATGACAGGAAGAGATACTTTAATAGCTAAATGTGTGTATGATATAATTTGGGGTAATAATAGTAATTCCCTTAAAATACAGTCCTTAGTGCTCAGGGTTTAATTACAGATAAATGCACGTATTGCACATTCGATATACTAAAAGCAATGAGAAAAGATGCAACTGACAGGATACTAATATGCATTCCTGAGTGAATGACTACGTAAGTTAGGTCCAAGAATTACTTACAATATTGCATGTGATATGATATAACAACTGTACATGAGTATGTATATACAGACCTGAATGAATAAATAGGTCCTGAGTGAATGAGTAATTACGGACCAGAGTTACTCACGGATGGATGCATAATTGTTAAACTAGGTCCTAGCACCCCAACAGTTCCAGATCTATGTTGCCGACGGCACGGCACCCCTGTGAGGCATTATATAGTCTAATAGCCGCCGGCAGGAAGGACCTCCTGTAGCGCTCTCTGGCACACCGTGGTGGGATCAGTCTGTGACTGAAAGTGCTCCTCTGCGTCATAACCATGGAATGCAGAGGGTGGGTGACGTTGTCCATGATGGCCAGCAGTTTGGCCAGGATCCGTCTCTCCGCCACCTCCTCTAGAGTGTCAAGGCTCATCCCCAGAACAGTAGTGTATAGTGAGAGTGTGTGTATAGTGAGTGTGTGTGTGTAGTGAGAGAGTGTGTGTGTGTGTAGTGAGAGTGTGTGTATAGTGAGAGTGTGTGTATAGTGAGTGTGTGTGTATAGTGAGTGTGTGTGTAGTGAGTGTGTGTGTAGTGAGAGTGTGTGTGTGTAGTGAGAGTGTGTGTGTGTAGTGAGAGTGTGTGTGTGTGTGTGTGTGTGTACTGAGAGTGTGTGCGTGTAGTGAGAGTGGGTGTGCGTGTAGTGAGAGTGTGTGTGCGTGTAGTGAGTGTGTGTGTGTGTGTGTGTGTGCAGTGTGTATAGTGTGTGTGTGTGTGTATAGTGTGTGTGTGTGTGTGTGTGTGCAGTGTGTATAGTGTGTGTGTGTGTGTGTGTGTATAGTGTGTGTGTGTGTAGTGTGTGTGTGTAGTGAGTGTGTGTAGTGTGTGTGTGTAGTGAGTGTGTGTGTAGTGAGTGTGTGTGTAGTGAGTGTGTGTGTAGTGAGTGTGTGTGTAGTGAGTGTGTGTGTAGTGAGTGTGTGTGTGTGTAGTGTGTGTGTGTGTGTAGTGTGTGTGTGTGTAGTGAGTGTGTAGTGAGTGTGTGTAGTGAGTGTGTGTGTGTGTGTGTGTGTGTGTAGTGAGTGTGTGTGTAGTGAGTGTGTGTGTAGTGAGTGTGTGTGTAGTGAGTGTGTGTGTAGTGAGTGTGTGTGTAGTGAGTGTGTGTGTAGTGAGTGTGTGTGTAGTGTGTGTGTGTGTAGTGTGTGTGTGTGTGTAGTGTGTGTGTGTGTGTGTGTGTGTAGTGAGTGTGTGTGTAGTGAGTGTGTGTGTAGTGAGTGTGTGTAGTGTGTGTGTGTGTGTAGTGAGTGTGTGTGTAGTGAGTGTGTGTGTAGTGAGTGTGTGTGTAGTGAGTGTGTGTGTAGTGTGTGTGTGTGTGGTGAGTGTGTGTAGTGTGTGTGTGTGTGTGTGTGTGTGTGTGTGTAGTGAGTGTGTGTGTAGTGAGTGTGTGTGTAGTGAGTGTGTGTAGTGTGTGTGTGTAGTGAGTGTGTGTAGTGAGTGTGTGTAGTGAGTGTGTGTAGTGAGTGTGTGTACCTCAGCGTGTTCCTTGACCTTCTGTTGATAGAAGGTGATCTCTCTCTGTAGTGACTGGTCCAGAGCTGCTCCATACGTTCTGCAGCCACGACGATTCTTCTCCAGGAAATACATCCTCCTCTCCAACTTCACTGAACCTGATGGAGAGAGAGAGTGTTAGGTTAGGGTTAGTTGGAGGGTTAGGGTTAGTTGGAGGGTTAGGGTTAGTTGGAGGGTTAGAGTTAGTTGGAGGGTTAGGGTTAGTTGGAGGGTTAGGGTTAGTTGGAGGGTTAGGGTTAGTTGGAGGGTTAGGGTTAGTTGGAGGGTTAGGGTTAGTTGGAGGGTTAGGGTTAGTTGGAGGGTTAGGGTTAGTTGGAGGGTTAGGGTTAGTTGGAGGGTTAGAGTTAGTTGGAGGGTTAGGGTTAGTTGGAGGGTTAGGGTTAGTTGGAGGGTTAGGGTTAGTTGGAGGGTTAGGGTTAGTTGGAGGGTTAAGGTTAGTTGGAGGGTTAAGGTTAGTTGGAGGGTTAGGGTTAGTTGGAGGGTTAAGGTTAGTTGGAGGGTTAAGGTTAGTTGGAGGGTTAGGGTTAGTTTGAGGGTTAGGGTTAGTTGGAGGGTTAGGGTTAGTTGGAGGGTTAGGGTTAGTTGGAGGGTTAGGGTTAGTTGGAGGGTTAGGGTTAGTTGGAGGGTTAGAGTTAGTTGGAGGGTTAGAGTTAGTTGGAGGGTTAGGGTTAGTTGAAGGGTTCGTTAGTTGGAGGGTTAGGGTTAGTTGGAGGGTTAAGGTTAGTTGGAGGGTTAGGGTTAGTTGGAGGGTTAGAGTTAGTTGGAGGGTTAGGGTTAGTTGGAGGGTTAGGGTTAGTTGGAGGGTTAGGGTTAGTTGGAGGGTTAGAGTTAGTTGGAGGGTTAGAGTTAGTTGGAGGGTTAGGGTTAGTTGGAGGGTTAGGGTTAGTTGGAGGGTTAGGGTTAGTTGGAGGGTTAGGGTTAGTTGGAGGGTTAGAGTTAGTTGGAGGGTTAGGGTTAGTTGGAGGGTTAGAGTTAGTTGGAGGGTTAGGGTTAGTTGGAGGGTTAGGGTTAGTTGGAGGGTTAGGGTTAGTTGTAGGGTTAGGGTTAGTTGGAGGGTTAGGGTTAGTTGGAGGGTTAGAGTTAGTTGGAGGGTTAGGGTTAGTTGGAGGGTTAGGGTTAGTTGGAGGGTTAGGGTTAGTTGGAGGGTTAGGGTTAGTTGGAGGGTTAGGGTTAGTTGGAGGGTTAGGGTTAGTTGGAGGGTTAGAGTTAGTTGGAGGGTTAGGGTTAGTTGAAGGGTTCGTTAGTTGGAGGGTTAGGGTTAGTTGGAGGGTTAAGGTTAGTTGGAGGGTTAAGGTTAGTTGGAGGGTTAGAGTTAGTTGGAGGGTTAGGGTTAGTTGGAGGGTTAAGGTTAGTTGGAGGGTTAAGGTTAGTTGGAGGGTTAGGGTTAGTTGGAGGGTTAGGGTTAGTTGGAGGGTTAGGGTTAGTTGGAGGGTTAGGGTTAGTTGGAGGGTTAGGGTTAGTTGGAGGGTTAGGGTTAGTTGTAGGGTTAGGGTTAGTTGGAGGGTTAGGGTTAGTTGGAGGGTTAGGGTTAGTTGGAGGGTTAGGGTTAGTTGGAGGGTTAGGGTTAGTTGAAGGGTTCGTTAGTTGGAGGGTTAGGGTTAGTTGTAGGGTTAGGGTTAGTTGAAGGGTTAGGGTTAGTTGAAGGGTTAGGGTTAGTTGGAGGGTTAGGGTTAGTTGAAGGGTTAGGGTTAGTTGAAGGGTTAGGGTTAGTTGGAGGGTTAGGGTTAGTTGGAGGGTTAGGGTTAGTTGGAGGGTTAGGGTTAGTTGTAGGGTTAGGGTTAGTTGAAGGGTTAGGGTTAGTTGGAGGGTTCGTTAGTTGGAGGGTTAGGGTTAGTTGGAGGGTTAGGGTTAGTTGGAGGGTTAGGGTTAGTTGTAGGGTTAGGGTTAGTTGGAGGGTTAAGGTTAGTTGTAGGGTTAGGGTTAGTTGGAGGGTTAAGGTTAGTTGGAGGGTTAGGGTTAGTTGGAGGGTTAGGGTTAGTTGGAGGGTTAGGGTTAGTTGTAGGGTTAGGGTTAGTTGGAGGGTTAAGGTTAGTTGTAGGGTTAGGGTTAGTTGTAGGGTTAGGGTTAGTTGGAGGGTTAAGGTTAGTTGTAGGGTTAGGGTTAGTTGGAGGGTTAGGGTTAGTTGGAGGGTTAGGGTTAGTTGGAGGGTTAGGGTTAGTTGAAGGGTTCGTTAGTTGGAGGGTTAGGGTTAGTTGGAGGGTTAGGGTTAGTTGGAGGGTTAGGGTTAGTTGGAGGGTTAGGGTTAGTTGGAGGGTTAGGGTTAGTTGAAGGGTTCGTTAGTTGGAGGGTTAGGGTTAGTTGGAGGGTTAGAGTTAGTTGTAGGGTTAGGGTTAGTTGTAGGGTTAGGGTTAGTTGGAGGGTTAGGGTTAGTTGGAGGGTTAGGGTTAGTTGGAGGGTTAAGGTTAGTTGAAGGGTTCGTTAGTTGGGAGTATTAATCTCTGGGTGCCCTGTTAATTATTTGTAGAGATTACATTCATCAGCCTATTTGGAGACTCCTTTTTTATTGCTGAATGTGTGATTTAGGTCACCTGCTAAGATCATATTTTCTCTCTGGATTTGATCTAATATAGCTTGAACTCTATCTAAAAACACCAGATTTGCCCCTGGTGGGATATACAATGAAGTCAACGTGTATTTCTCACTATGTAAAGTACCGTTGGTCTGTGTGCTGGGAGAAGGGAACAAAGATCCTCTAACTCGAGCAAGAAAACCACATCTGCTGACACTCTTTAAATGTTACATTCCTCCTCTTCTGAAATGTACAGTTGAAGTCAGAAGTTTACATACACCTTAGCCAAATACATTTAAACTCAGTTTTTCACAATTCCTGACATTTAATCCTAGTAATTATCTGTCTGTCAGGTAGTCAGACTACTTTGTAGTTAACTTTTAATTAAAAGCCTTTCCATCTACCAAGAGCCATATATCAAGATCTACCCAGAGCCATATATCAAGATCTACCCAGAGCCATATATCAAGATCTACCCAGAGCCATATATCAAGATCTACCCAGAGCCATATATCAAGATCTACCCAGAGCCATATATCAAGATCTACCCAGAGCCATATATCAAGATCTACCCAGAGCCATATATCAAGATCTACCCAGATCCATATATCAAGATCTACCCAGAGCCATATATCAAGATCTACCCAGAGCCATATATCAAGATCTACCCAGAGAAGGTTACCATTAGCATCGGTAATGGCTACAAAAAGTGGTTGATCAATGTCCACACATCAGACAGGGGTGGTTGATCAATGTCCACACATCAGACAGGGGTGGTTGATCAATGTCCACACATCAGACAGGGGTGGTTGATCAATGTCCACACATCAGACAGGGGTGGTTGATCAATGTCCACACATCAGACAGGGGTGGTTGATCAATGTCCACACATCAGACAGGGGTGGTTGATCAATGTCCACACATCAGACAGGGGTGGTAGATCAATGTCCACACATCAGACAGGGGTGGTTGATCAATGTCCACACATCAGACAGGGGTGGTTGATCAATGTCCACACATCAGACAGGGGTGGTTGATCAATGTCCACACATCAGACAGGGGTGGTTGATCAATGTCCACACATCAGACAGGGGTGGTTGATCAATGTCCACACATCAGACAGGGGTGGTTGCCTCTTCATAACGTTGCAGGGAATATGAATCACTGATGCATTCTGTTGATGTCTTATGATAAACTTGGGCAAATTAATTAATTTTCTAGTTGATTTCCAAATTTGAGACTAGGATAGAAGTAATACAATTCTGGTACTGAATGGTTTTTCATCTTATAGTATTGAAAAAAGACAGACATTTTGGTATGTGAAGTGTGTATTCACTATGATGGAAGTCTATGTAGCAGCTTTCGTTAGTGTAGTTTATAGTATGCAGTATATCTCTTGTGTGTATACTGTATACTATAAAGCTTACTATGCCACTGTATCTCAGTCCAATGCTGCCCTGACATTTATGTATATATTCTCAATCCATTCCTTACTTAGATGTATATGTTGTGAAACTGTTAGACATTACTTGTTAGATATTACTGCACTGTCAGAGCTAGAAGCACAAGCATTTCACTACACCCGCAATAACATCTGCTAACCACATGTATGTGACCAATAACATTTGATTTGAGTGTGTATTCACCATGCTGGAACTTGAAGTCTATGTAGCAGCGTTCTGTAGTGTATAGTGTGTAGTCTGTAGTGTGTAGTCACCATGATGGCAATTGAAGTCTATGTAGCAGCGTTCTGTAGTGTATAGTGTGTAGTGTGTAGTGTGTATTCACCATGCTGGAACTTGAAGTCTATGTAGCAGCGTTCTGTAGTGTATAGTGTGTAGTCTGTAGTCACCATGATGGAACTTGAAGTCTATGTAGCAGCGTTCTGTAGTGTATAGTGTGTAGTGTGTATTCACCATGCTGGAACTTGAAGTCTATGTAGCAGCGTTCTGTAGTGTGTCTCCTGCGTTTTCTCTTCTCTAACGAATCAGAGTCTTGCAACTGCTTCACCGCTTCACATAAGGCCTGAAACACACAGAGAGACAATGAGTGAGGCCTGAAACACACAGAGAGACAATGAGTGAGGCCTGAAAAACACAGAGAGACACTGAGTGAGGCCTGAAAAACACAGAGAGACACTGAGCGAGGCCTGAAAAACACAGAGAGACACTGAGCGAGGCCTGAAAAACACAGAGAGACACTGAGCGAGGCCTGAAAAACACAGAGAGACACTGAGCGAGGCCTGAAAAACACAGAGAGACACTGAGCGAGGCCTGAAACACACAGAGAGACACTGAGCGAGGCCTGAAACACACAGAGAGACACTGAGCGAGGCCTGAAACACACAGAGAGACACTGAGCGAGGCCTGAAACACACAGAGAGACACTGAGCGAGGCCTGAAACACACAGAGAGACACTGAGCGAGGCCTGAAACACACAGAGAGACACTGAGCGAGGCCTGAAACACACAGAGAGACACTGAGCGAGGCCTGAAACACACAGAGAGACACTGAGCGAGGCCTGAAACACACAGAGAGTAGTGTGTGTACCTTGCGTGTGATTGCGTAGTGTGTGTACCTTGCATGTGATTGCGTAGTGTGTGTACCTTGCGTGTGATTGCGTAGTGTGTGTACCTTGCGTGTGATTGCGTAGTGCGTGTACCTTGCGTGTGGTTGCGTAGTGTGTGTACCTTGCGTGTGGTTGCGTAGTGTGTGTACCTTGCGTGTGATTGCGTAGTGCCCCTTCATGGCGTTGAGGCTCCATTTGATGTCCTGACAGGAGATCATCCTGAAGTCTCCCATCAAGAGGTCAGCTGCCTGCATTACCGCCTCTGGATCCACTGGACCTAACGACCCGTAGTCAAACAGGTCCTCTACAGACTACATGGATAACACACCCACACAGGGTTAACACTATGGATGGGTGTTCCAAATAATTTCACTATTGGAATAGCATCATACATTTTTGAGATAATCTAAATACATGTTTTTTAACTTGAGCACTGCTGGCGAGGGAGAGACGCTGCAGTGGGGGAGGGGACCGTGTGAGAGATGGGAGAGATGGGAGAGAGAGACGCTGCAGTGGGGGAGGGGACCGTGTGAGAGATGGGAGAGAGAGACGCTGCAGTGGGGGAGGGGACCATGTGAGAGATGCTGCAGTGGGGGAGGGGACCATGTGAGAGATGCTGCAGTGGGGGAGGGGACCATGTGAGAGATGCTGCAGTGGGGGAGGGGACCATGTGAGAGATGGGAGAGATGGGAGAGAGAGACGCTGCAGTGGGGGAGGGGACCGTGTGAGAGATGGGAGAGACGCTGCAGTGGGGGAGGGGACCGTGTGAGAGATGGGAGAGATAGATGCTGCAGTGGGGGAGGGGACCGTGGGAGAGATGGGAGAGACGCTGCAGTGGGGAGGGAACCGTGTGACAGATGGGAGCACAGTGGAGCAGACAGGAAGGAGAGCAATTGATGCAGTAGCCGACCCAACAACAGCCAAGACTAGCTAACTTGTAGCAGCCACATGTTATTCATCATCCACATAACAGTGTCTGTCTTGACTGGAGTAGCCTAGAGAAGCTAGCCAGGATAATTGAGGCCACATGCTGTGCTTTCTCCCCAACCCCATTCAGATAAAACAGCCTACCTGTTGGTGGCTCGTTGTAGCCTCCTCCTCATTTAGCTAACTTTTAATTCCCTAATGTCACTCCATATCCCTCCACATGGAGCCTCGGACTGTAGTTCTTCTGATTGGCCAACATTAACAACAAGCTAACAGCCTTTTTATGGGGCGCACCTTATTAAAAGCTACATTCAAAAGTTTAGCCTTTTATTGAATTAAGAATGTGAAATGTCATGGTATATCACATTTAGATTTTTATTTAATTTATAAAAATTAAATAAAAATTGCTAAAATAGGTCTCTAATTTGTTCTAAAAATGAATACTCACACAAGTATTCTAATATTAACGTCTGTTGGGATATTGAATAACCGTACCCATCCCTAGCTAACACACAGGGTTAACAACAAGTATTCTAATATTAACGTCTGTTGGGATATTGAATAACCGTACCCATCCCTAGTTAACACACGTCCCTACCTGTGTGTTGTCGTGGCAGGGTTCCAGAAGGATGCTGCTCTGAGCTGCTGAGGCTGAACTCTCTCTCTGAGGGAAAGCTGGGTTCTCCAGCATCATGTTACACACACTGATACACATTCACAGGTTAGATATACTGAGACAGATATGAGAGACAATGGTTACATAATGCTGCTACATATCTCACAAACACAACTAAATAGCAGGAGTTTGATATTTCAGTCATTTAGCAGACACTCTTAATCAGAGACATACACAGTGCATTCATCTGAAGATAGTTAGTTTAGACAACCACATATCACAGTCATGCACAGTCAAACTTTTCCTCAATAAAATAGCTATGAGCTAAATCTGTGCTAGTAAGAGAAGGCCAGTGTTAGTGCAAGTAAGGGAAGTACAGTGGTAGGGTGTTAGGGGGAGTCATGGAGATAGTTGTAGTTCTTACACATTGAGATCTTTCAGGTTAGTGGTAGGGTGTTAGGGGGAGTCATGGAGATAGTTGTAGTTCTTACACATTGAGATCTTTCAGGTTAGTGGTAGGGTGTTAGGGGGAGTCATGGAGATAGTTGTAGTTCTTACACATTGAGATCTTTCAGGTTAGTGGTAGGGTGTTAGGGGGAGTCATGGAGATAGTTGTAGTTCTTACACATTGAGATCTTTCAGGTTAGTGGTAGGGTGTTAGGGGGAGTCATGGAGATAGTTGTAGTTCTTACACATTGAGATCTTTCAGGTTAGTGGTAGGGTGTTAGGGGGAGTCATGGAGATAGTTGTAGTTCTTACACATTGAGATCTTTCAGGTTAGTGGTAGGGTGTTAGGGGGAGTCATGGAGATAGTTGTAGTTCTTACACATTGAGATCTTTCAGGTCATTGGTCTGGATCAGTTCTGCAACATAGTTCTCCTGGACATCAGGAAACAGATCCAACTACAGAGGAGGGAGGAGAGAAAGGGGGGGGGGGGGATAGAGAGAGGGAGGTAAAGGGAGAGAGAAACATACTAGACGTAACTATCCATTAGAGGTTAGGGTAACCATCAGTAAAGGAGTATCCTACCCACCACTCCTCTGACCAGTGCTCTGACGTGGGGCTGCAGCTGAGGTCTTTCTGGTCCCTGGACCTCCTGTGGGACTGATGGACCGGCCCTCTCCTCTGCTGCCCTGGGGATGACTGGGGCTGGGACAGGGACAACCGGGGCTATGCCTATAGGGGCTGGGGCTATAGGGTCTGGGATGGCGGCTGGAGGGTTAGGGGCTGGGACTGTGGGGTTAGGGTTTTGGGGAACAGCAAGAGCTGGGTTGGGGAGAAGAGGTTGAGTGGCTGGCCGGTTGACCACAACTACCACCTGTGGCTCCAGGGACAGAGGGTGCTCGTGTGCCAGCAGCTGGGCTCTGGGATGGGGGTTGGGGCCCCCATGGGCCTGGCTGCCCAGGGTGATGCGATGGCCGGTCTCTGGGGGGCCCAGACGCTCGGGGGCCGCAGCTATCAGCACGGCGGGGGCAAGGATGGCACAGGGGCCTGCAGGCCACAGTTGGGGAGCAGGCTGGAGAGCAGGCACTGCTCTGGGCTGCTGCATCTGGAAGGCATGGGTTAGGAGGAGAGCCTGGGGCTGCAAGGGGGGGCGGGGATGGGCAGGGGGCTGAGGAGGTGCAGGGGGCTGGGGAGGGGCAGGGGCAGGGGGCTGAGGAGGGGCAGGGGGCTGGGGAGGGGCAGGGGGCTGGACCGGAGGGAGCAAAACTAACTTGACCTCCTGTAGGACAGGCCTGGTGTGGGGTTGAGGTCTGGTCTGTGTTAAGGTGGATGGTCTGGGCTGGATGTGGGCTCCTACTACAGCTGTGTATGGGGGGGTGGAGTCTCTGTCTCTGTACTGAGACGTTGATGGGGTGGTGGAGTCTCTGTACTGTGATGTAGATGGGGTGGTGGTGTCTCTGTACTGTGATGTAGATGGGGTGGTGGTGTCTCTGTACTGTGATGTAGATGGGGTGGTGGTGTCTCTGTCTCTGTACTGTGACGTTGATGGGGTGGAGGAGAAGGGGTATGGGTTCGCTGGCTGTGACCCCGGTGGAAGAGGTGCAGTCTGATGACCTACAACCTCATTTAGTTCTATGATTGGTCCATCGCCTTCAGATGCCCCTCCCCACAGTGCAGCTGGACGAATCACACGTCGCCGTGCCGGGATCAGGGGCTGCAGAGAGGGAGAGAGAGAGAGCGGAGGGGAGAGAGAGAGAGAGAGAGAGAGGGAGAGGAGGGGAGAGAGAGAGAGAGGAGGGGAGAGAGAGGGAGAGCGGAGGTGAGAGCGGAGGGGAGAGCGGAGGGGAGAGCGGAGGGGAGAGCGGAGGGGAGAGAGAGGAGGGGAGAGGGAGAGAGAGGAGGGGAGAGGGAGAGAGAGGAGGGGAGAGGGAGAGAGAGGAGGGGAGAGGGGAGAGGGGAGGGGAGGGATGGTTAGGTCAGACATACAGCAGGAGAGTCTACAGACCAGACATGTGTCGCCTAGCCAGCACCAAATCTACCCTAAGTCAGAGGGTTAAAGGTAGGATGTTCACCATTAATCGGTAAACCTACCCTAAGTCAGAGGGTTAATTAAGATTAAACATGCATGCATCAGACAGCACACAGAGACTGGTAGGCTATGAGCTGAATAACGTCACCTGTCAGACAGCACACAGAGACTGGTAGGCTATGAGCTGAATAACGTCACCTGTCAGACAGCACACAGAGACTGGTAGGCTATGAGCTGAATAACGTCACCTGTCAGACAGCACACAGAGACTGGTAGGCTATGAGCTGAATAACGTCACCTGTCAGACAGCACACAGAGACTGGTAGGCTATGAGCTGAATAACGTCACCTGTCAGACAGCACACAGAGGGTTAGTGTTGGGGGTTAGAGGTCAAAGGGTACCTCTAGTATGCGGACGTCATCATCGTCAGGTTGGTCAGACACCAGAGCAGGACTGTTGGGGACCTGAGTAACCAGTTCCTCCTCAGAGTCATCTGATATGGTGATGAAGTTCCTCCTGCGGGCCCGACGGCCTACAGACACAAACAAACAGTTAACTGTAGCCTGTGTGAGCTCTTACCTTGACTTCAGAACATGCTTGTGCTGTACCTTGGCTGCGGTGGATGTTGAAGCTGGCCAGGTTAATAACTGTACCTTGGCTGCGGTGGACGTTGAAGCTGGCCAGGTGAATAACGTCATCATCGTCTGTTCCGTCCGCCATGTTCAATCACACTCCCTGAGTCGCACGCTGTTCACACACACTGATCAACAGCACTCAACACCATCCCCCTGACACACACACACACACACACACACAGAGAGTTAATACCTTGTACTGCTCTGACACACAGGACCCATTATACACCCCATCACCACCCAACACACACGGCAGACATGTCAAGGTGCAGGACAAGTGTAAGTGGGCCAAGAAAAGGACTCACTCACTAGAGAAACGGTTAATTCGATAGCTACTGCAATCAACTCAACGCCTAACAGTAACTCAGCGGAGGGCTGGTGTTCTGAACTTGGCCTTTCGTTAGCTAGCTAACATTAGTATTTTTTGGGTCGACAAACTTTGAACTCAATACAATAACTTTTTGTAGCCAACTTAGGTAGTTAGCTAATGAGTTGACGATAATATAAGAAACTAAAATGATGTAGTTAGTTAACGTTAGAAAGAAAAGGGTGTGTTTGTGTGACTCCCGATACTAACTAGTAGCATGAAACTCCAGCGAACTAACTAGCTAGTAAAACAAGTTCCCCCTGTGAAGTTGTCAGTCTCAGAGATGGGAGTTTATCAAAACGGTTAGCGACCCAACTAGTTAACTACATCAACTTTAACTAACTAGTACTAACTCTACTAGGTATGCACGCGTGGAGAGACAGATAGCTAGCTACTGTACTGTTATAACTAGTTACTAGCGTTAGTCAACTAAGTTACTGTACAAGCTAACGTTAGCAAACAGAAGTAAAGAAACGTCGATGACAAACATGGTAGTTAATAAAATAAGACAAAAACACGCTGTCTGCATGCTGTTGGGGTTGTCACTTCACCGGAGGGCTCACTGGCGGAGTTGGCTGTGATTTCTCATGTTTGTTGCACTTTCTGTTCAGTTGTATTTGTTGTTTGGGCTAACCTAGCTAGCTAACGACAGACGCTTCGCGCTTATACTTCAAACAAGCTAGTTAACCAGTTAGACATCTGATAAGCTACCTATGTAATTAACAATGCTATATGTCGTTAAATCTCACTACCCGGACATTATTGAATGTCCCCCCCAAAAAATCACACGTACCTCTGATTCAAATATTTAGCTAACAACGAAGATAACCGGAAATAGAAATAAACTGCCAAAACAAAGTAGCTACGTCACATGCACAGACGTCAGTGCAGCAATCTGGTAGATGTAGTTCTGTCAGATCATTTGTAGTTTAGTCTAGTATCAAATATATTGGCCGTGTTCGAGAGCATCAAAACCGTAATATCCATTGGCGACCCGTCATTCAAGGCAGGTTGTTTTGAGAGCCACATTTTTGGCTAAAATATAACATTTGGTGGGATTTCCTGTTTTGCATGTTATTTTGGCTTAATACGTGCCACATATCAGTTTGCAAAAAATGCAAAAAAAACAATAATAATTGAGTTAATAGATAGATAGATAGATAGATAGATAGATAGATAGATAGATAGATAGATAGATAGATAGATAGATAGATAGATAGATAGATAGATAGATAGATAGATAGATAGATAGATAGATAGATAGATAGATAGATAGATAGATAGATAGATAGATAGATAGATAGATAGATAGATAGATAAGTGTGCTTCCACTTTCATCCTCTTCATCTTCTCAACCAGTAGCAAGGGGCTGAATGGTGTTGAAGGCACTGGAGAAGTCAAAAAACATAACCCTCACAGTGCAACCTGCGTTGTCCAGGTGAGAGTAGGCCCTCTGCAGAAGGTAGATGATAGCATCATCCAACCTGATGTTGTGCTGGTATGTGAACTGCAAGGGGTCCAGTGATGTACACACCAGGGGTCTGAGGTGAGCGAGGACTAACCTTTCCAGGGTCTTCATGATGTGGGATGTTAGCGCTACAGGTCTGAAGTTATTCAGGACAGTGGGGTGCGCCTTCTTGGGCACTGGGACCAGGCAGGATGTTTTCCACAGCACAGGGACCCTTTCCAGTCTCAGGCTAAGGTTGAAGCGACGCTGGAGTATTCCACACAGTTGGTCAGCAAAGAACCTAAGCACCCTTGGGCTGATGCCATCAGGGCCTGCTGCTTTCCACTGATGTAGTCTCTCCAGCTCTCTCTTTATTTAATTTGTATATAGTGCTATCTATTCATCACTGCTACAATTGTTATTATGCATATAGTACTATCTATTCATCACTGCTACAGTTGTTATTATGTATACAGTACTATCTATTCATCACTGCTACAGTTGTTATTATGTATACAGTACTATCTATTCATCACTGCTACAGTTGTTATTATGTATACAGTACTATCTATTCATCACTGCTACAGTTGTTATTATGTATATAGTACTATCTATTCATCACTGCTACAGTTGTTATTATGTATATAGTGTATTTATTCATCACTGCTACAGTTGTTATTATGTATATAGTACTATCTATTCATCACTTCTACAGTTGTTATTATGTATATAGTACTATCTATTCATCACTGCTACAGTTGTTATTATGTATATAGTACTATCTATTCATCACTGCTACAGTTGTTATTATGTATACAGTACTATCTATTCATCACTGCTACAGTTGGTATTATATATACAGTACTATCTATTCATCATTGCTACAGTTGTTATTATGTATATAGTACTATCTATTCATCACTGCTACAGTTGTTATTATGTATACAGTACTATCTATTCATCACTGCTACAGTTGTTATTATGTATACAGTACTATCTATTCATCACTGCTACAGTTGTTATTATGTATACAGTACTATCTATTCATCACTGCTACAGTTGTTATTATGTATACAGTACTATCTATTCATCACTGCTACAGTTGCTATTATGTATACAGTACTATCTATTCATCACTGCTACAGTTGTTATTATGTATACAGTACTATCTATTCATCACTGCTACAGTTGTTATTATGTATATAGTACTATCTATTCATCACTGCTACAGTTGTTATTATGTATATAGTACTATCTATTCATCACTGCTACAGTTGTTATTATGTACACTACCGTTCAGAATTTTGTTGTCACAGAAATGTACTTGTTTTTTAAAGAAAAACTATTTTTTTGTCCATTAAAATTACATCAATCGATTTGATCAGAAATACAGTGTAGACTTTGTTAATGTTGTAAATGACTATTGTAGCTGGAAACGGATGATTTTTAATGGAATATCTACACATGCATACAGAGGCCCATTATCAGCAATGGCAGTCTCAACGTCAACAGTGAAGAGGTGACTCTGAGATGATGGCCTTCTAGGCAGAGTTGCAAAGAAAAAGCCATATCTTCCTCTGTCCAGTGTCTGTGTTCTTTTGCCCATCTTAATATTTTCTTTTTACTGGCCAGTCTGAGATGTGGCTTTTTCTTCGCAACTCTGCCTAGAAGGCCATCATCACGGAATCACCTCTTCACTGTTGACGTTGAGACTGGTGTTTTGCGGGTATTATTTAATGAAGCTGCCAGTTGAGGACTTGTGAGGCGTCTGTTTCTCAAACTAGACACTCTAATGTACTTGTCCTCTTGCTCAGTTGTGCACCGGGGCCTCCCACTCCTCTTTCTATTCTGGTTAGAGCCAGTTTGCGCTATTCTGTGAAGGGAGTAGTACACAGCATTGTACGAGATCTTCAGTTTCTATGTAGTGCTATTTATTCTTCATTGCTACAGTTGCTACATGTCGGAGCTTGAAGCTTAAGATTTTCACCCTACCCTGTAATCACACCTGCAACCCTGTACATGTGACTATTAAACCTTCTGAATCGGAATCATAGCAACACATGGTCTCAGGGTATTACTAGGCATTATGAAACATGAGGTTTATACACAGACAAGTAACAGAAAAATAACATTATATAACTTTTAACATTTCCTAATCCAATCCATCTGTCATCTATCTATCTATCTATCTATCTATCTATCTATCTATCTATCTATCTATCTATCTATCTATCTATCTATCTATCTATCTATCTATCTATCTATCTATCTATCTATCTATCTATCTATCTATCTATCTATCTATCTATCTATCTATCTATCTATCTATCTATCTATCTATCTATCTATCTATCTATCTATCTATCTATCCTCCCGTCCTCCCTCTCTCTCTCTGTGTCTGTTCCAGAGGCAGGTATTAAAGTGTTGTAGGGCAGATTGGAAGGTAATGAAATAGACAGAGTGGATGTTGTGATTACAGTAGAGGGTTAGGGTGCTTGGTGTGGGATTTTACTGATTGTTGCGCAACATTTGAACATGATCCATCTGACTGCTGATTGGCCAGTTTGGAGGTTTACCTGGGGCACCGCACACACACACGCTGTGACAGGCCAGAGGGCTTAGTGACCACACACACACACACACACACACACACACACACACACACACACACACACACACACACAGAGTACACACACACACACACACACACAGATTACACACACACACACACAGAGTACACACACACACACACAGAATACACACACACAGAGTACACACACAGAGTACACACACATACACACACACACACAGAGTACACACACATACATACACAGAGCACACACACACAGAGTACACACACACAGAGCACACACACAGAGTACACACACACAGAGCACACACACCTGTTTACCTCACCGTGGCTTTGTGATTGGTCGCTGGGCTGGGGTTGTATAGTGTGTTTTGGGTAATTGTGTAGCATCAGTGTTGACTTGATTCTCCAGGGCAGTGCAGAGCTCATCTGTAGCTGGGCTGGACAATAGAACTGCTGGATAACTGGATCATCATCTGTAGCTGGCTGGACAATAGAACTACTGGATAACTGGATCATCATCTGTAGCTGGCTGGACAATAGAACTACTGGATAACTGGATCATCATCTGTAGCTGGCTGGACAATAGAACTGCTGGATAACTGGATCATCATCTGTAGCTGGCTGGACAATAGAACTACTGGATAACTGGATCATCATCTGTAGCTGGCTGGACAATAGAACTACTGGATAACTGGATCATCATCTGTAGCTGGCTGGACAATAGAACTGCTGGATAACTGGATCATCATCTGTAGCTGGCTGGACAATAGAACTGCTGGATAACTGGATCATCACAAACTGACAGTCAATCAGACCACCTGGACCTGAACAGACTGAGTCAAACCTCTACCTGGACCTGAACAGACTGAGTCAAACCTCTACCTGGACCTGAACAGACTGAGTCAAACCTCTACCTGGACCTGAACAGACTGAGTCAAACCTCTACCTGGACCTGAACAGACTGAGTCAAACCTCTACCTGGACCTGAACAGACTGAGTCAAACCTCTACCTGGACCTGAACAGACTGAGTCAAACCTCTACCTGGACCTGAACAGACTGAGTCAAACCTCTACCTGGACCTAAACAGACTGAGTCAAACCTCTACCTGGACCTGAACAGACTGAGTCAAACCTCTACCTGGACCTGAACAGACTGAGTCAAACCTCTACCTGGACCTGAACAGACTGAGTCAAACCTCTACCTGGACCTGAACAGACTGAGTCAAACCTCTACCTGTCCTGTAGGAGAACTACACAGGTGTCTTATCTGTCAGGCTAAGACACACACATACCTGTGGAGGAGGAGACACATCTGTGGAGGAGGAGACACATCTGTGGAGGAGGAGACACACCCGTAGAGGAGGAGACACACCTGTGGAGGAGGCTACTGCTGATCGGAGAGCGTTAGGCTGCTGCTTCTCCACAGAGGACTGAGGACGCAGGCATTATTTGATGTATTTTTTAATCCATCCTTTATTTATACAGGTGATCTTATTGAGATTAATAATCCCTTTTCCAAGAAGAACAGGGATATTAGTGGATTAGGCTTCACTCTCTAACCTGCTGTAGCCTGCTCCTCTGTCCACAGTGGCAGGGCTTCCTGTCACAGGCAGTGGTGTAGTGGTGTAACTCAGTCAAGACTCTGGTGTTGAGGAGCTACTCTCTGCTGTGAGGCATCTAACTAGTACACAACACGCCCTGCAGAACTAACCCTGGTGGATCCATTCCCTGGACTAACCAGAGAACTAACTCTAGCTCTGGATTGTCTCTGCTGCAGGGGTTTCACACTCTTTCCAACGGAGGCATACAGAGCTACCTCTCTCAGCTCTGTGTCAACTAGCGTGTCAACTAGCCTGTTTACTAGAGTGTGAGACTACCGTGTCAACTAGCGCGTGGGACTGCCGTATCAACTAGTGTGTGGGACTACCTTGTCAACTAGCGTGTGGGACCAGCATCTGGGATAGCGTTCCTCTTTTGAATATATTGAGTATACCTCTACCTGTATATCTCAGAGTACCTCATTATCTCTCTGTGTGTATACCTGAGTATACCTCTACCTGTATATCTCAGAGTACCTCATTATCTCTCTGTGTGTATACCTGAGTATACCTCTACCTATATATCTCAGAGTACCTCATTATCTCTCTGTGTGTATACCTGAGTATACCTCTACCTGTATATCTCAGAGTACCTCATTATCTCTCTGTGTGTATACCTGAGTATACCTCTACCTGTATATCTCAGAGTACCTCATTATCTCAGCTGAGATGCAGGGGTCCTTTCTGCAGGCACGTTGTGATGAACCCCTCATGACAACAGACTGGGGTCTGCCCCTCCTCCTGGCTCTCATCGTCCTGGGGCTGCTCTACGCCTTCCTCTACCTCCCTGCCATGGCACAACGAGCCCTTCTGGAGCAGGCCCTCAACAACCACACTGAACTAGCTTCCTCTACCTCCCTGCCATGACACAACGAGCCATACTGGAGCAGGCCCTCAACAATCACACTGAACTAGCTTCCTCTACCTCCCTGCCATGACACAACGAGCCATACTGGAGCAGGCCCTCAACAACCACACTGAACTAGCTTCCTCTACCTCCCTGCCATGACACAACGAGCCATACTGGAGCAGGCCTTCAACAACCACACTGAACTAGCTTCCTCTACCTCCCTGCCATGACACAACGAGCCATACTGGAGCAGGCCCTCAACAACCACACTGAACTAGCTTCCTCTACCTCCCTGCCATGACACAACAAGCCATACTGGAGCAGGCCCTCAACAACCACACTGAACTAGCTTCCTCTACCTCCCTGCCATGACACAACGAGCCATACTGGAGCAGGCCTTCAACAACCACACTGAAATAGCTTCCTCTACCTCCCTGCCATGACACAACGAGCCATACTGGAGAAGGCCTTCAACAACCACACTGAACTAGCTTCCTCTACCTCCCTGCCATGACACAACGAGCCATACTGGAGAAGGCCTTCAACAACCACACTGAACTAGCTACAGGGATACCACTGGACAAGGATGAATGATGTTAATGATACTGACACATAAAGATGCAGACAGGCACACACACACACACACACACACACAACACATGTACATGGAAAAGGGATCATTAAACAGACACACATACCAAGAACAACTGGAATATGTGAGAGTGGATGCAGTTGAATCTGTTGTAACATGATAAGAATGCCTGTAAGAGCAGAATGTATTTACAGTTGAAGTAGGAAGTTTACATACACCTTAGCCAAATACATTTAAACTCTGTATTTCACATTTCCTGACATTTAATCCTAGTAAAGATTCCCTGTCTTAGGTCAGTTAGGATCACCACTTTATTTTAAGAATGTGAAATGTCAGAATTTGTATTTATTTGTATTTTATTTCACCTTTATTTAACCAGGTAGGCCAGTTGAGAACTAGTTCTCATTTACAACTGTGACCTGGCCAAGACAAAGCAAAGCAGTGTGACAAAAACAACAGAGTTACACATGAGAATAAACAAACGTACAGTCAATAACACAATAGAGAATCTATATACAGAGTGCAAATGTAGTGCAAAATGCAGTAAGGTTAGGAAGACAATAAATAGACCATAGTGGCAAAATAATTTACAGATTAGCATTAACACTGGAATGATGGATGTGCAAATTATGATGTGCAAATAGAGATACTGGAGTGCAAAATGAGCTAAAATAATAAATATGGGGATGAGGTAGTAGGGTGGGCTATTTACAGAAGGGCTATATACAGATGCAGTGATCGATAAGCAGCTCTGACAGCTGATGCTTAAAGTTAGTGAGGGAGATAGGAACCTCTAGCTTCAAGGATTTTTGCAATTCGTTCCAGTCATTGGCAGCAGAGAACTGCAAGGAATGGCGGCCAAAGGAGGTGTTGGCTTTGGGGGTGACCAGTGAAATATACCTGCTGGAGCGCATGCTACACGTGGGTGTTGCTATAGTGACCAGCGAGCTGAGATAAGGCAGGGATTTACCTAGCAAAGACTTATAGATGACCTGGAGCCAGTGGGTTTGGTGACAAATATGTAGTGAGGGCCAGCCAACGAGAGCATACAGGTCGCAGTGGTGGGTAGTATATGGGGCTTTGGTAACAAAACGGATGGCACTGTGATAGATTGCATCCAATTTGCTGAGTAGAGTGTTGGAGGCTATTTTGTAAATGACATCGCGGAAGTCAAGGATCGGTAGGATAGTCAGTTTTACAAGGGCATGTTTGGCAGCATGAGTGAAGGAGGCTTTGTTGCGAAATAGGAAGCCGATTCTAGATTTAATTTTGGATTGGAGATGGTTAATATGAGTCTGGAAGTTGAGTTTACAGTCTAACCAGACACCTAGGTATTTGTAGGTGTCCACGTATTCTAAGTCAGACCCGTCCAGAGTAGTGATGATAGTCCGGTGGGCGGGTGCGGACAGTGTTCGATTGAAAAGCATGCATTTAGTTTTACTAGCATTTAAGAGCAGTTGGAGGCCACGGAAGGAGTGTTGTATGGCATTGAAGCGTGTTTGAAGGTTAGTTAACACAGTGTCCAAAGAAGGGCCAGATGTATACAGAATGGTGTCGTCTGCGTAGAGATGGATCAGAGAGTCACAAGCAGCGAGAGCGACATCGTTGATGTATATATAGAAAAAGGTTGGCCAAGAATTGAACCCTGTGGCACCCCCATAGAGACCGGACAATAGGCCCTCTGATTTGACACACTGAACTCTGTCTGAGAAGTAGTTGGAGAACAAGGCAAGGCAGAACAATAGTAGAGACAATGACTTATTACATTACTTTATTTCTTTCATCACATTCCCAGTGGGTCAGAAGTTTACATATAATCATTTAGTATTTGGTAGCATTGCCTTTAAATTGTTTAACTTGAGTCAAACATTTCGGGTAGCCTTCCACAAGCTTTCCACAATAAGTTGGGTGAATTTTGTCCCATTCTCCTGACAGAACTGGTGTAACTGAGTCAGGTTTGTAGGCCTCCTTGCTCGCACATGCTTTTTCAGTTCTGCCCACACATTCTCTATAGGATGAGGTCAGGGCTTACCTTGACTTTGTTGTCCTTAAGCCATTTTGCCACAACTTTGGAAGTATGCTTGGGGTCATTGTCCATTTGGAAGACCCATTTGCGACCAAGCTTTAACTTCCTGACTGATGTCTTGAGAATGCTTCAATATATCCACATAATTTTCCTTCCTCATGATGCCATCTATTTTGTGAAGTGCACCAGTCCCTCCTGCAGCAAAGCACCCCCACAACATGATGCTGCCACCCCAGTGCTTCAAGGTTGGGATGGTGTTCTTCGGCTTGCAAGCCTCCCCCTTTTTCCTCCAAACATAACGATGGTCATTATGGCCAAACAGTTCTATTTTTGTTTCATCAGACCAGAGGACATTTCTCCAAAAAGTATGATCTTTGTCCCCACGTCCAGTTGCAAACTGTAGTCTGGCTTGTATGGCGGTTTTGGAGCAGTGGCTTCTTCCTTGTTGAGCAGCCTTTCAGGTTATGTCGATATAGGACTCGTTTTACTGTGGATATAGATACTTTTGTACCTGTTTCCTCCAGCATCTTCACAAGGTCCTTTGCTGTTGTTCTGGGATTGAGACAGAACGCGTCTCCTTCCTGAGCGGTATGACGGCTGCGTGGTCCCATGGTGTTTATACTTGAGTACTATTGTTTGTACAGATGAACGTGGTACCTTCAGGCGTTTGGAAATTGCTCCCAAGGATAAACCAGACTTGTGGAGGTCTACAATTTTCTTTCTGAGGTCTTGGTTGATTTCTTTTGATTTTCCCATGATGTCGAGCAAAGAGGCACTGCGTTTGAAGGTAGGCCTTGAAATACACAGGTACACCTCCAATTGTCTCAAATGATGTCAATTAGCCTTTCAGAAGCTTCTAAAGCCATGACATAATTTTCTGGAATTTTCCAAGCTGTTTAAAGGAACATTCAACTTAGTGCATGTAAACTTCTGGCCCACTGGGACTGTGTGATATAGTGAATTATAAGTGAAATAATCTGTCTGTAAACAATTGTTGGGAGAATTACTTGTGTCATGCACAAATTAGATGTCCTAACCGACTTGCCAAAACTATAGTTTGTTAACATGAAATCTGTGGCGTGGTTGAAAAATGAGTTTTAATGACTTCAACCAAAGTGTCTGTAAACTTCCGACTTCAACTGTATACTATGTATGTTTTCTAATTGTCTAGATTTGCACCAATAAGAAACAATAATAATAGTTTATTACATTTTTAAAGCACTTTCATTATTATACAAGAAGAATCTCAAAGTCCATAAAATAAAACAGAAGTTTAGAAAGATACAAAATATATATCGAACCATATCATGAAAGCGTAGGAGGAAGGGTAGGCAATCCATAGAGGTGAGTCTTAAGGCCTTCTTTAAAAGCTCCAACAGTCTAAACAGCCCTGGCATTATCAGGGAGTTCCATAAAAATCAGCAGTTTCCAGCTACAATAGTCATTAACCACATTAACAATGTATACACTATATTTCTGATCAATTTCATGTTATTTTAATGGACAAAAAAATGCACTTTCCTTTAAAAAACAAGGACATTTCTAAGTGACCCCAAACTTTTGAATGGTAGTGTATTTCACCGTCTGAAAAACGTAACTCAGAGAGAAACAATCACCTTAGAGGAACTTTTGCTGAACAACACACTCTGATCACTCAAGACGAACCGCTGAGACTGCATCTTTCGCAGAAGGGACCCGAACCAACAACATACGTAACATACCCCTGTGCTTAAGGAAGTTCTGTCTTTAGACTGAATGAATTGAAAACGGAACCGGGAAAGAACAGCGAGCCTACGCCTGAGCTCCCAACACCCGGACCACTGACTTTTTCCTGCTTACCACTCCCTCATAACGACAACTCAACTGAACCAGGCCAGACTCAGATACAGCACGTAAATATAACATTGCATTGAATGTCTCTTTGGTGTAACGCTGTGTTTGTATTACGTTGGTGGCAGTAACTGATTATTGTAAGACTATTAGCGTTGTCCGACTGTTAGTCTTAATTACATACCATGAGTAATACTGTCATGACATTGTACCCATTCTGATGCAAACTGATAGCCTAGCCACTGGCGATCCCCGGTGGATGAAACTAGAATTTCACATTGATAAAGGCATGGGTCGGCTGTAGTTCCCAAAAACCTCCCTCATAATTAATAAGACCATATCATCAAGAGGCTGTTGAATGTAGGTACTTTTCCCATGCGATCAGTTGAGTACGTTCATTTTAAATTGACCTGTGCAGATTTTCATCTCAATAACGGTGTTAGTTTCCATCAGCCTACTCAATGGATCTGTATTGTTTTCCATGTTAATGATTGTACTGTATTACATTGGTATCTGGTCTATTAAGACCACTGTAGCTACCTCCTGTATTACATTGGTATCTGCTCTATTAAGACCACTGTAACTACCTCCTGTATTACATTGGTATCTGCTCTATTAAGACCACTGTAACTACTTCCTGTATTACATTGGTACCTGGTCTATTAAGACCACTGTAGCTACTTCCTGTATTATATTGGTACCTGGTCTATTAAGACCACTGTAACTACTTCCTGTATTACATTGGTACCTGGTCTATTAAGACCACTGTAACTACTTCCTGTATTATATTGGTACCTGGTCTATTAAGACCACTGTAGCTACTTCCTGTATTACATTGGTATCTGGTCTATTAAGACCACTGTAACTACTTCCTGTATTATATTGGTACCTGGTCTATTAAGACCACTGTAGCTACCTCCTGTATTACATTGGTATCTGCTCTATTAAGACCACTGTAACTACCTCCTGTATTATATTGGTACCTGATCTATTAAGACCACTGTAACTACCTGCTGTATTACATTGGTACCTGGTCTATTAAGACCACTGTAGCTACTTCCTGTATTATATTGGTACCTGGTCTATTAAGACCACTGTAACTACTTCCTGTATTATATTGGTATCTGGTCTATTAACACCACTGTAACTACTTCCTGTATTACATTGGTACCTGGTCTATTAAGACCACTGTAACTACTTCCTGTATTATATTGGTATCTGGTCTATTAACACCACTGTAACTACTTCCTGTATTATATTGGTATCTGGTCTATTAACACCACTGTAACTACTTCCTGTATTATATTGGTATCTGGTCTATTAACACCACTGTAACTACTTCCTGTATTACATTGGTATCTGGTCTATTAAGACCACTGTAACTACTTCCTGTATTATATTGGTACCTGGTCTATTAAGACCACTGTAACTACTTCCTGTATTATATTGGTACCTGGTCTATTAAGACCACTGTAACTACTTCCTGTATTATATTGGTACCTGGTCTATTAAGACCACTGTAACTACCTGCTGTATTATATTGGTATCTGGTCTATTAAGACCACTGTAACTACTTCCTGTATTATATTGGTATCTGGTCTATTAAGACCACTGTAACTACTTCCTGTATTATATTGGTATCTGGTCTATTAAGACCACTGTAACTACTTCCTGTATTACATTGGTACCTGGTCTATTAAGACCACTGTAACTACTTCCTGTATTATATTGGTATCTGGTCTATTAACACCACTGTAACTACTTCCTGTATTACATTGGTACCTGGTCTATTAAGACCATTGTAACTACCTGCTGTTCCTATTAATTTACTCTAGTAATAAAAACCTTTAAGTTAATCTTTGTGCATTGAAGTCCTTAAAGAGTGATTGTATTCTTGAAGTCTGAGAACTGGACAACCTTTCAGAAGGAGAACATAGTGACTGACTGCTGATTGAGACTACTGTTGATATAATTATTAATGGTATAACTAACTGACTGTTGATTGAGACTACTGTTGATATAATTATTAATGGTATAACTAACTGACTGTTGATTGAGACTACTGTTGATATAACTATTAATGGTATAACTAACTGACTGTTGATTGAGACTACTGTTGATATAACTATTAATGGTATAACTAACTGACTGTTGATTGAGACTACTGTTGATATAACTATTAATGGTATAACTAACTGACTGTTGATTGAGACTACTGTTGATATAACTATTAATGGTATAACTAACTGACTGTTGATTGAGACTACTGTTGATATAACTATTAATGGTATAACTAACTGACTGTTGATTGAGACTACTGTTGATATAACTATTAATGGTATAACTAACTGACTTCTGATTGAGAATACTGTTGATATAACTATTAATGGTATAACTAACTGACTGCTGATTGAGACTACTGTTGGTATAATTATTAATGGTATAACTAACTGACTGTTGATTGAGACTACTGTTGATATAATTATTAATGGTATAATTAACTGACTGCTGATTGAGACTACTGTTGGTATAATTATTAATGGTGTAACTGACTGCTGATTGAGACTACTGTTGATATAATTATCAATGGTATAACGGTTAATGACAACTACGGTAGAGTTAATGAAAGGGACCTCTACATTAAACTTCATGGTGCCCCTATTTGAGTAATTTGGCTATGATAACCAAATTAATTACGATATATTAGATACATTAATTATTCCAGTAATTAATCAATAAATTATCTTTAATATCCATAGCCAAAGTCACAGCAAGACAGTCAAACTTGAAGTCAGTAGCAGAGGAACATTTTGTTGAATGAATGTTAATGTTGAAATCACCTAAGATAAAAACATTGGAGAGGGTAGGACACAGAGATACGATGAGCTCAGAAAACTCTGTAATGAAAGATAGTTTTTTTTAGAGGGCGATAGATGAGTATCACAGTGAGGAGTATCACACTCAGATGATAAACCAGCAGGGACAGGCAACATCTTCAAGTCAAAACAGTCTTTATGGAAAGCGTCAAGACCACCACCGGGTCTTTTCCAATTATTTAAAACATCAAGACCACCACACCTGCCATGTGTGATATTGCGAGGTGTGAAAGTGAGAGAGGAGGCGAAAGAGTCAAAAAGGTATTTAACGAAGGAAATATTTAATAAGATCAGCAATACACAAAGAAACAATAACCCGCAAGGGGTGAACCAAAACAGACAGTGCTAAATAGGGTGTTGCTACCATCTTCCCACGACCGCCGGTTAGAACGCCCAGACAACCCCGAGGGCGAGGAGCTGGCCGATCCGGGCGGCGTGCATGGAACTCTGTAGTTAGGGATGGATCGCAGATGTCCACTGCCCGAACCCAGCTGCGCTCCTCAGGGCCGTATCCCGCCCAGTCCACCAGGTACTGGATCTGACCCTGCCATAGCCGAGAGTCCAGCACTTTCTCCACCCTATACGCCAGACCCCCAGATACCTCCGTTGGGAGTGGAGGCGCCACTGCAGGACCGGACCCCCCTAGTGGAACAGGGACCACCAGCCTGAGGAGAGAGACATGGAAAGAGGGAGATAGGTTAGTGTAAGGTGGTGTCAATCTCAACCTATAGGACCGGGAACGGTCTGACATACCGAGGCTCAAGCTTATGGCAGGGCAAACGGAGCTGGAGGTTCCTCGTGGACAGCCAGACCTTATCCCCTGGGTGGAATACTGGAGCCTCGCTCCGCCGCCTGTCCGCCTGCGTCTTTTGTCATTGTACTGCTTCCCGCAGGCGGACGTTGACTGCGGACCAGACCCCCTCAGCCCTCCCAAACCACTCTTCCACCGCCTGTACCTCACTAGAACCCCTCCTCCAGGGGCACAACAGTGGCTGGAAACCCAGGACCACCTGGAAAGTGGTTAGCCCGGTGGAGGAATGGCACAGGGAATTTTGAGCGTACTCCGCCCAGGGGAGGAAACTGGTCCTTGGTTTGTGCGCTCCGCCTGCCCATTAGCCTGAGGGTGGTACCCGGATGAGAGACTGACCGCGACACCCTCCAGACACGTGATGTGAACTGGGGACCTCGGTCAGACACGATATCCTCCGGAAGTCCATACAGTCTGAAGACCTGCTGAAACAGCACCTCAGCGAACTGAGAATCTGTCCACTACTACGGCGATGGTCGTTTTCCCCTCTGCTGGCGGTAGATCAGTGACGAAATCCACTGCGATGTGGGACCAAGGCCGCTGAGGTACTGGTAGGGGATTGAGCTTTCCCGTAGGAGCCGTCCTCGGCCCCTTAGACTGTGCGCACGCAACACAGGACAGTACATAGTGCCGCACAGTCCTCCCCATGCCTGGCCACCAATATTTGTCCCGGAGCGCCTCCAGGGTCCAGCTGATACCCGGATGGCCTGTGGCAGGTTTAATGTACACCCAGGTTACCAACCTTCCCCGCACTCTCCTAGGCACGTAGATCTTCCCCGGGGGGCATGTTGCTGGGGTAGGGTCCCGTCTCCCTGCCCGCTGGATCTCGGCGCCAATGTCCCAGGAGACGGGGCCCACAATGCATGATGGAGGTAGTATGGGAACGTCCCTCCTCAATTCTACCCCCCGGTCGTGGATGCGGGAGAGTGCGTCCGCCCTGCTATTCTTAGTTCCTGGACGGTAGGTCAGGGTGAACCGGAAGCGCTCAAAAAACAAGGTCCAGTGGGCCTGACGGGGGTTAAGATGCCGGGCTGCCCTGACGTACTCCAGGTTTCGATGATCGAGTGAACGGCTCCCTACCCTGACCTCTGACGCGTCGACCTCGACCATGAAGGGCTTGAGAGGGTCCGGGTGACGTAATAGCGGCGCTGTGGTAAACCAGCATTTCAGGTCGAGAAATGCCTTCTCGGCACCAGAGGTCCAGTTGAGGTGTTGAGGGTGTCCTTTCAACAATGACGTGAGTGGCTCAGTGATGGAGCTAAAACCTTTGATGAACCGGCGGTAGAAGTTGGCAAATCCCAGGAAGCTCTGTAGTGCCTTGATGGTCTTCGGGACTGGCCATGACCTGACCGCCTCCACCTTCAACTCCTCCATCTTCACCCCCTCCGGAGCAATACGGTAACCCAGGAAGGAAACGGACGTTTGGTGGAAGGCGCATTTTTCCTCCTTTACATACAGATTATTCTGTAACAACGTTTGAGGACAGCACGAACGTGAGTCACATGTTCTGGGAATGTCGGGGAGTAGACCAGAATGTCGTCAATATACACCACCACATACCTCCCTGACATATCCCGAAATACCTAATTCAGAAACAACTGGAATACCGCTGGGGCATTGGCTAGTCCGTATGGCATCACTAGGTATTCATAGTGACCTGATGTCACGAGAATTTCTATCTCAATGTTCCAAATGAACTCTTTTATAACTCGATCTGTATCCTGAAGGTTGTAAGGCTTCAGTTTGTTAAATAATACAGACAGAGTTCCAGTTTACAATGGTCAGTCTTTTTATTCAGCTCTGAAAAACATACAATGCACACAGCCTTTTATACACACACCTCAGTCAGAAAGCCCCCACCCTGCTTGATGGGGGCTGTAACCTCCCAGGTCTCTCCCTTCAAGGACACATTGGATATCTAACTGGACCCACACTCAATCACGTTGTCTAAACAGCCCACTCCCCCTCCCTGGGAGAGCTGGGACCAAACTCCCATTATCCAGTTTTTACAACCGTCATAAATAGCCCTTCTTCTTAACTACCCACTGACTGTTCCACCAGATGGTAACCTATTAACCTAGTCTTAACGTTGTCTATGTACCCACATTCTTAAGAGTCACAATCTTATTTTCTAATACATCTCACACATTACACAATTTCAGGGTGGAATACTTTAGTCATTACAAATTTCTTTATCACCCGACACCGTGCTAAATACGGTCTTCCACTCGTCTCCTTCCCGGATCCGCACGAGGTTGTATGCGCTCCGGAGGTCTAGCTTGGTGAAGAAACGCGCCCCCCTTAGCTGCTCTATGGCCGCAGGAACGAGGGGCATTGGATATCGGAACTTCGTGGTTACCTCATTCAGTCCTCGATAATCAATGCACAGCCTTAAACCCCCGTCCCTCTTCTTCACAAAGAAGTAACTGGCTGAAGCAGGGGAGGTGGAATGGCGAATGTGCCCCTGCTCCACACCTGCCATGGGCACGGGCCTTTTTCAATTATTTTAAACATCAAGACCACCACACCTGCCATGGGCACGGGCCTTTTCCAATTATTTAAAACATCAAGACCACCACACCTGCCATGGGCACGGGCCTTTTCCAATTATTTAAAACATCAAGACCACCACACCTGCCATGGGCACGGGCCTTTTCCAATTATTTAAAACATCAAGACCACCACACCTGCCATGGGCACGGGCCTTTTCCAGTTATTTATAACCAGGTGGAGATACGGTTGAAGTTGGAAGTGCACCTTAGCCAAATACATTTAAACTCTGTTTTTCACAATTCCTGACATTTAATCCTAGTTAAAATGACCTGTTTTAGGTCAGTTAGGATCACCACTTTATTTTAAGAATGTGAAATGTCAGAATAATAGTAGAGACAATGATTATTTCAGCTTATATTATATAATATATCATATATTATACAGCGGGTGAAATAAGTATTGAGAGCCTGACAGTAGTCTGTCAGGCTCTGGCCATAGAGAAGCTTTGCTTCTCTATATTTCTATGGTCAGAGTCTGGCAGATCTAGTATTTCTACGTCTGTGTGGTGTTGTGTGTGGGATCCCTAATTAGAGGCTAATTAGGGATCCTACTTATATGTCTGTGTTCCACTCCCTTGGCGTGGTTCATTGTCGTATGTCCCGTGTTCGAAGTAAGTGTGTTTCATTTCAATTATATATTGCATTTATTATTTTGTATAGTCGATATCAAGTCTAGTTTATTCATTAAATAAACGATGTCGAACTATCGCTACGCTGCGCCTTGGTCTCTCTACACACCCGAACTTGACAACGTCACCATTTTTCTCAGTAAATATATTTCCAAAGGTGCTATTGACATGAACTTTTCACCAACCCAAGTAATCCATACATACAAAGAAACCAAAAACAAATAAGTTCAGAAATTAAGTTATGTGTAATAATGTGAAATGACACAGGGAAAAAGTATTGAACACACTTACTGATATTTATTTAATACTTTGTACAAAAGCCTTTGTTGGTAATGACAGCTTCAAGACGCCTCCTGTATGGAGAAACTAGTCGCATGCATTGCTCTGGTGTGATTTTGGCCCATTCTTCCACACAAACAGTCTTCAAATCTTGAAGGTTCCGTGGGCTTCTTCTATGAATCTTGATCTTCAGTTCTTTCCATAGATTTTCAATGGGATTTAAGTCAGGTGATTGGCTGGGCCATTCTAGCAGCTTTATTTTCTTTCTTTGAAACCAATTGAGAGTTTCCTTGGCTGTGTGTTTGGGATCATTGTCTTGCTGAAATGTCCACCCTCGTTTCATCTTCATCATCCTGGTAGATGGCAGCAGAGTTTTGACAAGAATGTCTCTGTAAATTTGCCCATTCATCCTTCCTTCAATTATGTGAAGTTTGCCAGTACCATTTGCTGAAAAGCAGCCCCACACCATGTGTTCCCACCTCCAAACTTCACTGTTGGTATGGTGTTTTTAGGGTGATGTGCAGTGCCATTTCTCCTCCAAACATGGTGTGTATTATGACATTCAAACAGTTCAATTTTGCTCTCATCTGACCACACTATATTCTCCCAGTATTTCACTGGCTTTTCCAAATGTTGTGCAGCAAACTTTAAACGAGCTTCAACATGCTTTTTTTTCAGCAATGGAGTCTTGCGTGTTTTCTTTGAGACAACAGTACCTGCTAATTGCAGGTCTTTTTGAAGCTCTCCACAAGTGGTCCTTGGCTCTTGGACAACTCTTCTGATTATTCTTTTCACTCCTCTGTCAGAAATCTTGCGAGGAGCACCTGGTCGAGGCAAATTTATGGTGAAATGATTGTCTTTCCACTTCCGTATT
Source organism: Thymallus thymallus (assembly GCA_023634145.1). Classification (NCBI taxonomy): domain Eukaryota; kingdom Metazoa; phylum Chordata; class Actinopteri; order Salmoniformes; family Salmonidae; genus Thymallus; species Thymallus thymallus. The sequence goes on along the minus strand of CM042398.1, from coordinate 2,847,948 downwards.
ATGGCCCCAACAGTGCTCACTGGAACATTCAGAAGCTTAGAAATGCGCCTATAACCAATGCCATCATTATGTTTTGCAACAATTAGGTTGCGAAGGTCTTGAGACAGCTCTTTGCTTTTACCCATCATGAGATGTGTCTTGTGTGACACCTTGGCAATGAGACCTTTTTGTAGGCCATCAGTTGGGACTGAACCAGCTGATATTAATTTGCACTGACAGGGGGCTGGATTGCTTTTTAATTACTGATAGTTTTCAGCTGTTGTCTTGGCTTTCCATGCCTTTTTGCACCTCCCTTTCTTCATGTGTTCAATACTTTTTCCCTGTGTCATTTTACATTATTACACATAACTAATTTCTGAACTTATTTGTTTTGGTTTCTTTGTATGTATGGATTACTTGGGTTGTTACCAACATCTGGTGAACATTTCATGTCAATAGCACCTTTGGAAATATATTTACTGAGAAAAATGGTGACGTGTTCAATACTTATTTCAACCGCTGTATATATAGGACTTGTTTTACTGTGGATATAGATACTTTTGTACCTGTCCATTATCTTAACAAGGTCCTTTGCTGTTGTTCTGGGATTGATTTGCACTTTTCGCACCAAAGTACGTTCATCTCTAGGAGACAGAACACGTGTTCTTCCTGAGCGGTATGACGGCTGCGTGGTCCCATGGTGTTTCTACTTGCGTACTATTGTTTGTACAGATGAACGTGGTACCTTCAGGCGTTTGGAAATTGCTCCCAAGGATGAACCAGACTTGTGGAGGTCTACAATTTTTGGGCTGATTAGATTTTCCCATGATGTCGAGCAAAGAGGCACTGAGTTTGAAGGTAGGCCTTGAAATACATCCACAGGTACACCTCCAATTGACTCAAATTATGTCAATTAGCCTATCAGGAGCTTCTAAAGCCATGACATAATTTTCTGGAATTTTCCAATCTGTTTAAAGGCACAGTCAACTTAGTGTATGTAAACTTCTGACCCACTGGAATTGTGATATAGTGAATTATAAGTGAAATAATCTGTCTGTAAACAATTATTAGATTAATTACTTGTGTCATGCACAAAGTAGATGTCCTAACCGACTTGCCAAAACTATAGTTTGTTAACATGAAACCTGTGGAGTGGTTGAAAAATGAGTTTTAATGACTTCAACCTAAGTGTATGTAAAATCCGACTTCAACTGTATATACTCTATACTTCGCCACTGACTGCTAAAAACAACCATCTCTAGCACATCAGAGACTGCTGCCTATAGACATAGATTAGAAATCACCGGCCACTTAAGGATGAAACACTAGTCACTTTAATAATGTTCCATATCTTGCACAACTCATCTCATGTTTAAACTGCAGTATCTTAGTCGTGTTTACATTCTACATCACCAATCTCTTATGTGTATACTGTAAAGTTTACTATGCCACTGAATCTCAGTCTAATGCCACCCTGATGTATATATATTTCTTTTAATTTAACTAGGCAAGACAGTTAAGAACATTTTTTTTATTTACAGCCCCTGGAGCAAATTAGGTTTAAGTGCCTTGCTCAAGGACACAGACAGGTTTTTTCACCTTGTCAGCTCGGGTATTCGAACCAGCGACCTTTCGGTTACTGACCCAACGCTCTAACCGCTAGGCTACCTGGCGTCCTATATATGTATATATTCTCAATCCATTCCTTACTTAGATGTATATGTTGTGAAACTGTTAGACATTACTTGTTAGATATTACTGCACTGTCAGAGCTAGAAGCACAAGCATTTCACTACACCCGCAATAACATCTGCTAACCACGTGTATGTGACCAATTGAGGTAAGGGAGAAGGTCTCTAGAAATGGTCTGGAGAAGAGAGGAGGGGACAAGGGTCAAGCGGGCAGGTTCCAGGGAAGGACTGCCCGCTCCATGATCTCGCCATCACGGTTGACTCCATTGTGTCCTCCTCCCAGAGTGTAAAGAACCTTGGTGTGACCCTGGACAACACCCTGCTAACATCAAAGCGGTGACCCGATCCTGCAGGTTCATGCTCTACAACATTCACAGAGTACGACCCTACCTTACACAGAAAGGTGTACAGGTCCTAATCCAGGCACTTGTCATCTCCCGTCTGGATTACTGCAACTCTCTGTTGGCTGGGCTCCCTGCCTGCACCATTAAACCCCTACAACTTAGATAGGTACTTTATTGATCCCCGAGGGGGAAATTTCTTTAACTTATCCAGAACGCTTCAGCTGTCTGATGTTCAACCTTGCCAAGTTGTTGTTGAAATCAAAAACCAAACAATTGAAAGCAAAATGTACGATACATAGTTTAGTGTGCATCACTGTCTCGTATACCTATTTTCCACTAAAATGAATAGACATGCTCTCTCTTTGATACATAGTTTAGTGTGCATCACTGTCTCGTATACCTATTTTCCACTTCCCTACACGGTTTCTCTCTTTTACTTGCAGGTCCTTTCCGAACCCTCTGGAAAAAGAAGGTTAAACCCTTCTTCCAGGACACCAGGCAAGACTACAAAGGCCTGGAAACCTTTTAATTTCAGTGTTTGCCTCCTAAATAAAAACAGACAGTACCCCCTCACCTGCAGAGGAACTTGAGTTTATCAAGCAGGACTTGGGAAAAGAACAACTTCCATGTCAGAGGATGCAAGTCATTCAGTGTCACGACTCCTTCCGAAGTTGCCTCACCCCCTTGTTCGGGCATGCTTCGGCGATCGTCGTCACCGGCTTTCTAGCCACTGCCGCTCCCTCCTTCATTATCCATTTGTCTTGTCTTGTCATTACACACACCTGGTTCTCATTTCCCCTCAATTACTTCATGTATATATGTTCCCTCTGTTCCCTCATGTCCTTGTCAGTTATTGTTTGTTGTGACTGTGTATGTTATGGTGTACTATATTTACGAGTAGACATTTATTCACTCGTGGTTTTGTTTCCTAGTCGGTGCCTAGTTATAGTAACACCATTCGTCATTTCTGGAACAGTTGTACCATTTCTGTTCAGATTTGTATACTTGTTTGGTATTAAACGTATACCTTTATTCCACGCTATCTCCTGCGCCTGGCTCTCTATTATATATTCACGTTGTCACAGAATAACCGACCATTCTACATGGAGTCAGCCGGAGCCACAAACATGACCGGGGTGGTGGAGAGAGTGAGGGAGCACTCCACCATGCTCACCAGCCTAGGAGAGGCGATGGACCGGGTTCTCCAGGCTGTCCAGCGACTGGAGCACAACCGACCAGAGAGTGGAACCTCACCATTAGCGCATACGGTTCCGACCACTATGGGTTCCAACACTCCACCACCACCTACCGGTAGAATCCACATTTCCCTTCCCCGGGAATACGACGGAGCCGCTGCCAGGGGTTCCTTCTGCAATTAGAGCTGGCATTCAGCACTATCTCCCCTCCTCCATCGGACCGGGAGAAGGTGTCTGCCCTTGTCTCCTGTCTAACTGGGAAAGCCCTGGAGTGGGCCAACGCAACCTGGAGAGAGGGAACAGCGTTGGACAACTTCGGGGAGCGCCTTTTCCACCTACGACAGGGGACGAGGAGTGCGCAGGATTTTGCGCTGGAGTTCGGGACTTTAGCTTCCGGGTCGGGGTGGAATGAGCGGGCCCTCATTGACCATTTCCGATGCAGTTTGCACGAGGACGTCCATCGAGAGCTTGCCTGCCGGGATGCCATGCTAAGTTTTGACCAACTCGTGGATATGGCCATAATCTGCTAGCATCTCGTGGACGTCCTGTGGGGGTTCCGCTCTTACCACCCTTATCCACACCAGATCCCGTTCCCATGGAAATGGGTGGAACGGCCCAACGGGATCGTCGAGGGAGCCGGGTTCAGTGCTCCTCCTGTGGCCGTCAAGGACATTTGGTGGCCCGTTGTTTTCAGGGCACTCTGGCATCACCCCAGGTAACAGCGCACCACACTTCTGTTACACACCTCTACCTTTCTGTTTAATTTCCTGAATTTTGTGCTATTCCCCAGTGTAAGGCGCTAGTAGATTCAGGCGTAGCTGGAAATTTTATGGATAGTACTTTAGCCAGTAGATTAGGGATTCCGCTTACGCCCATGTCCATCCCCATTCCTATTCACGCATTAGATAGTCGACCGTTAGGGTCTGGGTATGTTAAAGAGACCACCGGAGACATTGTTATGTCAGGAGAATCATAAGGAGAAAATCAGTTTCTTCATTATTGATTCTCCTGCATTTCCGGTGGTACTAGGACTGCCCTGGTTAAGCAGTCACAATCCCACCTTTTTGTGGAAACAGAGGGCTCTAACGGGGTGGTCATCAGAGTGTCCGGGTAGGTGTGTAGGTGTTTCCGTTGGTGCAACCACGGTGGAGAGTCCAGAGAATGTCCCCACCGTGCGCATTCCCCCCGAATACCTAGATTTGGCTCAAGCCTTCTCTAAGAAAAAGGCTAATAAATTACCACCTCATCGCCCGGGGGATTGTGCGATAAACCTCAAGGTAGACGCTGTACTTCCCAGGAGTCATGTGTATCCCCTGTTGCAGGCGGAGACGGAGGCTATGGAAACATATGTCTCTGAGTCCCTACGACAGGGGTTCATACAGTCCTCCACTTCACCCGCCTCCTCGAGTTTCTTTTTTGTGAAGAAGAAGGATGGTGGTCTGCGCCCATGCATTGATTAACGCGCCCTCAATCAGATCACAGAGAGGTATAGTTATCCTCTACCTCTCATTTCATCTGTGATTGAATCAATGCATGGGGCGCGCTTCTTCACAAAACACGATAATACAAAAACGTAATGCACTTACTTCACCCGTGACTGGAGGAATAACGACCCACACAAAGGTGTAGGACATACAAACATATATAGGATCCCTAATTAGAGACAATGCGGTGCAGCTGCCTCTAATTAGGGATCCAACCCAAAACCCACACAGAAACAGAAATGAATAGAAACTGTCAGACTCTGACCATAGCTACATAGAGAAGCAAATAGGCTTCTCTATGGCCAGAGCCTGACAATTTCATATATTCCAGGGACAAAGAACGTGAAGGCAGACGCACTGTCTCGGCTGTACGACACAGAGGAGAGGCCTGTAGATGACTCCCCCATACTACCGGCCTCCTGCATTATAGCGCCGGTGGTTTGGGCACTGGACACGGACATTGAGCAGGCGTTGCGCACAGAGCCAGCTCCACAGTCCTGTCCCGCTGGGCGTCTGTACGTGCCGTCTGCTGTCCGCGACCGGCTCAGTACCCCCTCCCCAAGGCGTGGACTCCCGGACGCCAACAACAAAACACAACTACATGGGGGGGGTCAGGGAGGGAAGATTAGCTTGCCGGTGGCGGTTCTGGCTCCGGCGACGTTGAGAGTCTCCACCCATGCCCCTTCCTTATGCCCGGCCATGGAGAAAACAACTGGGCCCGGACTGGGCACCGGTGGGGCCAACAGCTCCGGCCATGGAGCGGGACCATTAACTGGGCCCGGACTGGGCACCGGTGGGGTAAACGGCTCCGGCCATGGAGCGGGGAAAACAACCGGGCCCGGACTGGGCACCGGGGGAGCGGACTGCTCTGGCTCAGGAGCGGAGCAGACGGCTGGACCCGGAATGGGCACTGGGGGAGCGGACTGCTCTGGCTCAGGAGCGGAGCAGACGGCTGGACCCGGAATGGGCACCGGTGGAGCAGACTGCTCTGGCACTGGAGCGGAGCAGACGGCTGGACCCGGATTGGGCACCGGTGGAGCGGACTGCTCTGGCACTGGAGCGGAGCAGACGGCTGGACCCGGATTGGGCACCGGGGGAGCGGACTGCTCAGGCTCTGGGGCGGAGCAGACGGCTGAACCCGGGCTGGGTACCGGTGGACTACGGGGCCCTGCTCCACTGGGGGGGTTGGTTCCAGCCACAGCGATGTGCTGACCACTGGAGCCTCCGGGCTGCGGACCTTCGCTGGAGGTTCCGGGCTGTGGACCGTAGCTGGAGGTTCAAGGCATTGGGCCGTGGATGAAGGCTCAGGGCTGCGGACCTTCGCTGGGGGTTCCGGGCTGCGGACCTTCGCTGGAGGTTCAGGGTTGCTGACCTTCGCTGGAGGTTCCGGGCTGCGGACCTTCGCTGGGGGTTCCGGGCTGCGGACCTTCGCTGGAGGTTCAGGGTTGCTGACCTTCGCTGGAGGTTTCGGGCTGCTGACCTTCGCTGGAGGTTCCGGGCTACGGACCTTCGCTGGAGGCTCAGGGTTGCTGACCTTCGCTGGAGGTGCCGGGCTGCGGACCTTCGCTGGAGGCTCAGGGTTGCTGACCTTCGCTGGAGGTGGCCGTCTGTCCCGTAGCCTCAGCACTAGTGCCCGTCGGCGCTCGAAGTCATTCTCCTCCTCTATCTCCCGTAGGAATGGGTCCTTCTGCGCCTCCACCGGAAGCGCAACCCAGGCTCTCCACCACCTCGTCTGCTCCTCCTCCGGGTATTTATGAAACCCCTCTGGCTTCTCCCGATCATGAAATGTGGGCAGACGAAGTGGTGTGCGATCCCCCTCCTTCAGCCTCTCCGGGCTCTGGCTGCGTACCGATGGTGTGGTGCTCGAAGCATGGGGCGCGCTTCTTCACTAAACTAGATCTCAGGAGTGCATACAATTTGGTTCGTATCCGGGAGGGAGATGAGTGGAAGACGGCATTTAGTACCACTTCTGGTCACTACGAATATCTAGTCATGCCATACGGGTTGATGAATGCGCCATCGGTCTTCCTATCTTTTGTGGACAATGTTTTCAGGGACATGTTCGGTTGCGGTGTGGTGGTATACATCGATGACATTCTGGTGTATTCCGCTACACGCGCCGAGCATGTTTCCCTAGTCCGTAGAGTACTTGGACGACTGCTGGAGCATAACCTGTATGTCAAGGCAGAGAAGTGTCTGTTCTTCCAACAGTCCGTCTCCTTCCTTGGATACCACATCACCACCTCCGGGGTGGAGATGGAGAGTGACCGCCACCTAAGCTCCGCCCCTGAGCCTTCTTCTCAAAGAGGCTCAGCCCGGCGGAGCAAAACTATGATGTGGGTGATCGGGAGTTGTTGGCTGTAGTCAGGGCTTTGACTGTGTGGAGACATTGGCTTGAGGGGGCTAAACACCCTTTCCTCATCTGGACTGACCACCGCAACCTGGAGTACATCCGGGCAGCGAGGAGGCTGAATCCTCGTCAGGCCAGGTGGGCCATGTTTTTCACACGTTTCCACTTCACCATATCTGTCACAAGTGGGTAGTGAGAGAGACTAAGATGCAGCGCAGGGATAGTTCGACATTTGAATGTAAGACAAATCAATAATGATAATGACGAACTGTCCAAAACAAAACACGATAATACAAAAACGTAATGCACTTACTTCACCCGTGACTGGAGGAATAACGACCCACACAAAGGTGTAGGACATACAGACATATATAGGATCCCTAATTAGAGACAATGCGGTGCAGCTGCCTCTAATTAGGGATCCAACCCAAAACCCACACAGAAACAGAAATGAATAGAAACTGTCAGACTCTGACCATAGCTACATAGAGAAGCAAATAGGCTTCTCTATGGCCAGAGCCTGACAATTTCATATATTCCAGGGACAAAGAACGTGAAGGCAGACGCACTGTCTCGGCTGTACGACACAGAGGAGAGGCCTGTAGATGACTCCCCCATACTACCGGCCTCCTGCATTATAGCGCCGGTGGTTTGGGCACTGGACACGGACATTGAGCAGGCGTTGCGCACAGAGCCAGCTCCACAGTCCTGTCCCGCTGGGCGTCTGTACGTGCCGTCTGCTGTCCGCGACCGGCTCAGTACCCCCTCCCCAAGGCGTGGACTCCCGGACGCCAACAACAAAACACAACTACATGGGGGGGGTCAGGGAGGGAAGATTAGCTTGCCGGTGGCGGTTCTGGCTCCGGCGACGTTGAGAGTCTCCACCCATGCCCCTTCCTTATGCCCGGCCATGGAGAAAACAACTGGGCCCGGACTGGGCACCGGTGGGGCCAACAGCTCCGGCCATGGAGCGGGACCATTAACTGGGCCCGGACTGGGCACCGGTGGGGTAAACGGCTCCGGCCATGGAGCGGGTAAAACAACCGGGCCCGGACTGGGCACCGGGGGAGCGGACTGCTCTGGCTCAGGAGCGGAGCAGACGGCTGGACCCGGAATGGGCACTGGGGGAGCGGACTGCTCTGGCTCAGGAGCGGAGCAGACGGCTGGACCCGGAATGGGCACCGGTGGAGCAGACTGCTCTGGCACTGGAGCGGAGCAGACGGCTGGACCCGGATTGGGCACCGGTGGAGCGGACTGCTCTGGCACTGGAGCGGAGCAGACGGCTGGACCCGGATTGGGCACCGGGGGAGCGGACTGCTCAGGCTCTGGGGCGGAGCAGACGGCTGAACCCGGGCTGGGTACCGGTGGACTACGGGGCCCTGCTCCACTGGGGGGGTTGGTTCCAGCCACAGCGATGTGCTGACCACTGGAGCCTCCGGGCTGCGGACCTTCGCTGGAGGTTCCGGGCTGTGGACCGTAGCTGGAGGTTCAAGGCATTGGGCCGTGGATGAAGGCTCAGGGCTGCGGACCTTCGCTGGGGGTTCCGGGCTGCGGACCTTCGCTGGAGGTTCAGGGTTGCTGACCTTCGCTGGAGGTTCCGGGCTGCGGACCTTCGCTGGGGGTTCCGGGCTGCGGACCTTCGCTGGAGGTTCAGGGTTGCTGACCTTCGCTGGAGGTTTCGGGCTGCTGACCTTCGCTGGAGGTTCCGGGCTACGGACCTTCGCTGGAGGCTCAGGGTTGCTGACCTTCGCTGGAGGTGCCGGGCTGCGGACCTTCGCTGGAGGCTCAGGGTTGCTGACCTTCGCTGGAGGTGGCCGTCTGTCCCGTAGCCTCAGCACTAGTGCCCGTCGGCGCTCGAAGTCATTCTCCTCCTCTATCTCCCGTAGGAATGGGTCCTTCTGCGCCTCCACCGGAAGCGCAACCCAGGCTCTCCACCACCTCGTCTGCTCCTCCTCCGGGTATTTATGAAACCCCTCTGGCTTCTCCCGATCATGAAATGTGGGCAGACGAAGTGGTGTGCGATCCCCCTCCTTCAGCCTCTCCGGGCTCTGGCTGCGTACCGATGGTGTGGTGCTCGAAGCCACGACGGACCTTTCCTTCTCCATTCTCTTCCATTGCCCCAAAAACCACCCACGGTCCTTTGGCTTCACCCTAGGCCACGTGGGAAATGGTACTGGCGCTAACTCCTCTGAGTCCGTCTCTCCCCAGTTGCGCTGCTTGGTCTCAAGTTGGTGGGTCGTTCTGTCATAAGTGGGTAGTGAGAGAGACCAAGACGCAGCGCAGTGATAGTTCGACATTTTAATGTAAGACAAATCAATAATGATAATGACGAACTTTCCAAAACAAAACACGATAATACAAAAACGTAATGCACTTACTTTACCCGTGACTGGAGGAATAACGACCCACACAAAGGTGTAGGACATACAAACATATATAGGATCCCTAATTAGAGACAATGCGGTGCAGCTGCCTCTAATTAGGGATCCAACCCAAAACCCACACAGAAACAGAAATGATTAGAAACTGTCAGACTCTGACCATAGCTACATAGAGAAGCAAATAGGCTTCTCTATGGCCAGAGCCTGACAATATCATATATTCCAGGGACAAAGAACGTGAAGGCAGACGCACTGTCTCGGCTGTACGACACAGAGGAGAGGCCCGTAGATGACTCCCCCATACTACCGGCCTCCTGCATTATAGCACCGGTTGTATGGGCGCTGGACGCGGACATTGAGCAGGCGTTGCGCACAGAGCCAGCTACACAGTCCTGTCCCGCTGGACGTCTGTACGTGCCGTCTGCTTTCCGCGACCGGCTAATCTATTGGGCCCACACGTCACCCTCCTCTGGTCACCCCGGTATCGGTCGGACAGTGCGCTGCCTTACTGAGAAATATTGGTGGCCCACCTTGGCTAAGGATGTAAGGGTGTATGTCTCCTCCTGCTCGGTGTGTACCTAGACACCTTCCCAGGGGTAAGTTACTCCCTTTACCCATTCCACAATGGCCATGGTCACATTTATCGATAGATTTCCTGACTGACCTTCCACCTTCCCAGGGGAACACTACGATCCTGGTCGTTGTGGACCGGTTCTCTAAGTCCTGCTGCCTCTTTTCTCTGCCCGGTCTCCCCACGGCCCTGCAGACTGCGGAGGCTCTATTCACCCATGTCTTCCGGCACTACGGGGTACCAGAGGATATAGTGTCTGATCGGGGCCCCCAATTCATATCAAGGGTGTGGAAAGCGTTCATGGAACGGCTGGGGGTCTCCGTCAGCCTTACCTCTGGGTTTCACCCCGAATCTAACGGGCAGGTGGAGAGGGTCAATCAGGATGTAGGTAGGTTCCTAAGGTCCTACTGCCAGGACCGGCCGGGGGAGTGGTCGGTGTTCCTGCCATGGGCTGAGATGGCTCAAAATTCCCTCCGTCACTCCTCCACTAACCTAACCCCATTTCAGTGTGTGTTGGGTTGCCAGCCGGTTCTGGCACTGTGGTATCGGAGCCAGACCGAAGCTCCTGCGGTGGATGAGTGGTTCCGGCATGCGGAGGCGACATGGGAGGCTGCGCATGTTCGTCTCCAGCGAGCAATGGAGGTGCCGGGCTGCGGACCTTTGCTGGAGGTTCAGGGTTGTTGACCTTCGCATGTTCGTCTCCAGCGAGCAATACGTCGGCAGAACCGCCACCGCAGTGATGCCCCGGAGTTCACACTGGGTGATCGGGTCTTGCACTCGACCCGGAACCTGACCCTCCGCCTGCCATGCCGCGGTTTGTGGGGCCATTTAAAGTCCTGAGGAAAATCAACGAGGTCACATACAGGTTAAAACTCCCACCCGATTACCGTATTAACCCCTCGTTTTATGTGTCTCTCCTCAGGCCGGTGGTGGCTGGTCCACTCCAGGAGTCTGAGGTGCGGGAGGTCCCTCCACCCCCGTTGGACATCGAGGGGGTCCCGGCGTACTCCGTCCGTTCCATCTTGGATTCGAGACGTCTGGCCTTCAGTACCTCGTGGAGTGGGAGGGGTATGGTAAAGAGGAGAGGTGCTGGGTGCCGAGGGGGGATGTTCTCGACCACTCCCTATTACGTGACTTCCACCGTCACCGCCCAGATCGCCCGGCGCCTCGCCGTCCGGGTCATCCCCGAAGTCGGTGTCGGAACGCAACTGGAGCTGCGCGTCAAGGGGGGGTACTGTCACGACTCCTTCCGAAGTTGCCTCACCCCCTTGTTCGGGCATGCTTCGGCGATCGTCGTCACCGGCTTTCTAGCCACTGCCGCTCCCTCCTTCATTATCCATTTGTCTTGTCTTGTCATTACACACACCTGGTTCTCATTTCCCCTCAATTACTTGTATATATGTATATATGTTCCCTCTGTTCCCTCATGTCCTTGTCAGTTATTGTTTGTTGTGACTGTGTATGTTATGGTGTACTATATTTACGAGTAGACATTTATTCACTCGTGGTTTTGTTTCCTAGTCGGTGCCTAGTTATAGTACCACCATTCGTCATTTCTGGAACAGTTGTACCATTTCTGTTCAGATTTGTATACTTGTTTGGTATTAAACGTATACCTTTATTCCACGCTGTCGCCTGCGCCTGGCTCTCTATTATATATTCACGCCGTCACACAGAGTTACGGTTTATGGGACATTCTAGGTAAATATACATCTCTCTGTAATTGACTTCTCTTCCCTGATGTCAAGTTACATTAAGGACTGAATATACCAATCCCATAATGTGTCGTCGTACTACAGTTATACAACATATCCAGAAGTACAGCCAATGGTGGCACTATTCCTTGTTCTGTTTGATCTATTGGGCTTCAAATAAAAATACATAACCTGCTAATTAACTTGTCTACCTAGTTCTTCAGCGTGCTGTATGTGTTCATATTTCTGTTCAGTATAGTTTTCATTGGGAAGGCAGAAACCATTTTTATCAAAAGTCATGACTTTTGCATGTGAACAGTCCTACTCATTACACTCCACCTGCTGAAGTGCATCACTTGTTCTGTTTGTTACATATTGTATCACATGACATTCATTGTCCATTTCTATTTGAAGGTATATTTTCAGAATGATCACATTGAATGAATGACTGCAGCTCTTGGATCCAAACACTTCAATTTGACACTACATTTGTCATTTTAAATAAACACAGATATTGTAAAACCCATTGAAGTTAAAAACCTTTTGCGAGGGCGAGTTGGCAAAACAGGAAATAGCAACGTGTACATACAATTTTACAGAAAAATACAAAATACACACAAGACTGTCTGTCACAAGTTCCAGATACAACTGAAGATTAGAAACAACTGCAGTTATCACAAACAGTGTTGTCGATCATAGTCTTATAAACAGGCAAGGACACTAACTCCCCTAACATTCAAATCTTTTGAAGCATGTTCCAGGATAAAGGGGCATTATGGGAAAAAGATTGTTTTCCCATCTCAGTTCTAGCCTTAGGAACAGACAAGGACAGCAGCGACTGTGAACGAAGACTGTATTGAGTGACTGATCTGGTCAGTAAAGAACAGAGATACAAAGGGAGTTGTCCTATCAATGCTTTGTACACAAAAGTGTACCAGTGCTTTAGCCTCCTAGTGGAGAGAAAGGTCCATTGCAACATAGCATACAAATCACAGTGATGGGTGAGTGATCTAGCATTTGAAAACAATCTTAAAGCACCATGATGCACTGTGTCCACAGTTTGAGGTATTCCTCACCACAGGCTGCTTTCCAGACTTTTGGAATGGTATTACTCACCACAGGCTGCTTTCCAGACTTTTGGAATGGTATTACTCACCACAGGCTGCTTTCCAGACTTTTGGAATGGTATTACTCGCTATAGGTATTAGAACTGACCCTCGGGGGTTAAGGCGCCGGGCTGCCCTGACGTACTCCAGGTTCCGATGGTCTGTCAGGACAGTGAACGGCTCATGAGCACCCTCCAGCCAATGTCTCCACTCCTCCAATGCCAATTTCACCGCCAGTAGCTCTCTGTCACCCACGTCGTAGTTCCTCTCCGCAGCGCTCAGCTTCTTTGAGAAATACGCACAGGGGTGCAGCAGGGGAGGGTTCCCCTGCAGCTGGGAGAGGACCGCCCCTACCCCGACCTCCGACGCGTCGACCTCGACCGTGAAGGGCTTGCGTGGGTCTGGGTGGCATAACAGAGGCGCGGTGGTAAATCTGCCCTTCAGGTCGAGGAATGCCTTCTCGGCACTCGGGGTCCAGGCGAGGCGTTGAGGGTTACCTTTCAACAACGACGTGAGTGGCGCTGCTATGGAGCTGTAGCCCTGGATGAACCGGCGGTAGAAATTGGCGAAACCGAGGAAGCTTTGGAGTCCTTTGATGTTCTTTGGGACCGGCCATGACCTAACTGCCTCCACCTTTAATTCCCTCATCTTCACCCCCTCCGGAGAAATACGATATACGAGGAAGGAGACGGCCGTCTGGTGGAAGGCACATTTTTCCTCCTTGACATACAGATGATTCTGTAGTAGCCGTTGGAGGACAGCACGAACGTGTTTCACATGTTCTGAGAACGTCGGGGAGTATACTAGGATATCGTCAATATATACTACTACATATCTCCCCGACATGTCTCGGAATACCTCATTCAGAAACGACTGGAATACCGCTGGGGCATTGGCTAGTCCGTATGGCATCACTAGGTATTCATAGTGACCAGACGCCGTGCTAAATGTGGTCTTCCACTCGTCTCTCTCCCGGATTCGTATGAGGTTGTACGCGCTCCGGAGATCCAGCTTGGAGAAGAAGCGCACTCCCCGGAGCTGCTCTATGGCCGCAGGAACGAGGGGCATTGGATATCGATACTTCGTCGTTACCTCATTCAGTCCTCGATAATCAATGCACTGCCTCAAACCCCCGTCCCTCTTCTTCATGAAGAAGAAACTAGCTGAAGCAGGTGATGTAGCAAATGGCGAATATGCCCCTGCTCCAGCGTCTCTTGGATATACGTCTCCATAGTATCCGTTTCGGCCATAGAGAGCGGATATATACGTCTACGGGGAGGCGTGCCACCTGGCATTAGGTCAATGGCACAGTCCCAATCACGGTGTGGAGGGAGACATTTGGCTTTCTCTCTGGAAAACACCCCGCGCAGATCTTCATATTCTTGAGGGATGTTCCCTATGAGGGTGCTCTCAGGACTCTCTACCGATGTTGCCCCTACCGTAGTGTTGATACAGGTCTTCCTACATTTCTCCGACCATCCCAGGATCCTTCGTGCGCTCCAGCTGATGTTGGGATTGTGCTGCTGGAGCCAGGGGAGTCCCAAGATGATCGGATGTATGGATGAAGAGATCACCAACAATTCCAGTCTCTCTCGATGGCAGCCGTGAATGGTGAGGGTGACTGGACGGGTCACGTGAGTAATGGAACCGGTCCCCACCGGCCGACCATCCAGGGCCTGAACGGGCATGGAGGACCTCAGCCGGCGCAACGGCAGCCGGAGAGCGTCAACCAGGGTCTGGTCTATGAAACTCAGGGCTGTGGACACATGATTGGGGAAGTTACCGGAGAGCACAACTGGGCAACTGAAAGGGCTGGCGATGTATTCAGGTTGAATTACTCCTACTGTGCCCACCTGAACCCCCCAGCCACTTACCCCTTTCCTGCGTCCAGTTGGAAGAGAGGGGCTTACATGCCCCCTCTCTCCGCAGTAAAGACACAGTCCCCACCTCCATCGGCTCATGTTCCGGCTCGGATCGAGGAAGGGGAAGATGCGCGCGGCGCGCCAGTTGGTCACGGTCCCAGAGTTGACCGTCAATAGCAATCGCCCAGGCGATGTAAGCGTCCAGCGTCATGGATTGAGGGACACAAGCCAGCTCCATCTGAACCTCCACCCGCAGGCCCCAACGGAAGGCGGTCCGGAGAGCAGGCTCGTTCCACCCACTGGGCGCCGCCAGCGTCCGGAACGACAGCGCATACTCCGAGGCCGTGCCCCTTCCTTGTTCCAGGCGCATAATCCGCTCGCCTGCATCTCTCCCCTCCGAGGGATGGTTAAAAACAGCTCGGAAGCGTTCGCTGAACATGGGGACTGACCGCAACTCCCCTGCCCGCTCCCCCACAGTGATGTTGCCCAGCTGAGTGCACGCCCTGTGAGAAGAGTGATCATCGTGCGCACCTTCTCCGAGTCCAAAACTGTCAGATCGCCCAAATAGAGTTCACACTGGAGAAGGAACCCACGACAATCCTCCGGATTGCCATCATACTTTTCCGGGACGGCCCTCCGGAGTTCTCCCCCCGGGACATGACGAGACTCTACACGACCGGGTGCGGGGGACGCTGTGGCTCCAGCTGGATCCACCGGGTGTTCCCCGCCCTGTCGTGCAGCCATGTGGGACATTAAACCACCAAGCGCGGTGACCAAGGAGGACACCTGTTCCTCCATGGCTCTGAGTCTCTCCTCCAGCTCGGGTGTCCGACCGGGTGATCCAGCTCCCCCTCCGTGCCTGTCCATGGAGACCTAGGGAAGAGTGTGGAAAAAGAGAGAGAGAGGTTAGCGAAGAACATGGTGTAGACGAAGACAGGTAAGTGAAAAAATAGGTGCCTCTGGTTTAGGTGGGTTATTCTGTGATATTGCGAGGGGTGAAAGTGAGTGTAGAGGCAAAAGACGAATAGGAGAAGAAGGATTGAGTTTGTAACATTTAATAAAGACGGCAACACACATAGAACAATAACCCGCAAGGGTTGAACAGAAAAGACATGGATAATATAGTGACCCTGATGACCGATGAGGAACAGGTGTGGGTCATCAGGGTGTTGCTACCATCTTCCCCCGACCGCCGGTTAGAACGCCGGCGAGGATGATCGTTGGAGAGGAGGAGGGCCGTTACAGTTGTATTGTTGGTTAAAGGCTTTAAGTCAGCATTTACGGTAAGGTCTACACCTGTTGTATTCGGTGCATGTGACATAACTGTAAGTAATCAAATTCCAGAGGATTGTGTTGCATGGCCTGCTGCAATCTGAACAGGAGCCTCTACATAATGTGCCTCCCCATTGCCTGTGTGGACATATGAAAATTGTAATTTGAATCAGGCTTCAGGTATTGTTAGGGTTGTCGCTGTTCTCACGCGCATGCACGCACACACACTTACTCTGGACAAACATACGGACAAACCTTTGGCAGTGGCTAGCTGTAACGTTACAGGCATGCAGTCTTGCGATTAATCTAGCTAGCTAGTTGAACACCAAAACCAGCCAACTAAGCTAACGTATTTCACACTTGTTAGTCACGGTTAAATAATGTCCGGATGTTAGAATCATATCTATCTAATACATTTAATGAAAAACGATCTAACTGCTTAAGTAAACTTAATTACCTGTTGCCCGAAGTTTGGTGTTGGTTCGCCATGTTTAGGGGAGGAAAGATGTGGCGCATAGTTAAGTAGCCAATAAAAAAAAAGTCTGTCTATCATGTTCATTAGTTGGGTTAAGATAAGGAGACTGTGCCTCAAAACCTAATGTCTACCTGGCCAACCACTCCACCCTGGACTTGAACAGCCTTTACGACCAGGTCCACCTCTACAAGGCAGCAATCCCAACTTTTGCCAGTACCCTGAAGGACATCACCCAGGCAACAGGCCCAACCCCTACTATTACACCCGCCCAAGCAACATCCTGCGACCTAAGAGGTATGTATCAGATTCTCAACATGCTCTGCTCACACCTACTGTGATGGTCCGGGCCTAAACCACACAAAAACAACACTAGACACTATGGAACAGAAAGCTTTTACTATCTCATCCTGGAATATACAAGGTCTGAGGTCATCTGCCTTTGGCCCAAAGAGCAGGAACCCAGACTTCATCAAAGAAATTGGAAATAAAGACATTGTCATCCTACAAGAAACATGTTATAGAGGAGACGGACCCACTGGTTGCCCTCTAGGTTACAGAGAGCTGGTAGTCCCATCCACCAAACTACCAGGTGTGAAACAGGGAAGCTATCAGATCACAGCAAAATCACACTCTACTTGAACAGAGCTATGCTCAATCATGAGGCATCAAAGCCAAAGGAACTTAATAATATTAAGAAATGCTATAGATGGAAGGAAAGTAGTATTGAAATCTACCAGAAAACAGTTAGGCAAAATCAAATTCAATCCCTTCTAGACAACTTCCTGGACAAAACGTTCCACTGTAATAGTGAAGGTGTAAACTTGTCAGTAGAAAACCTAAACAGGACATTCAACCTCTCAGCTTCTCTCTCAAATCTAAACACTTCAAACTGAAAACTGAAAATGAACAACAATGACAAATGGTTTGATGAAGAATGCAAAAACCTAAGAAAGAAATTGAGAAACCTGTCCAACCAAAAACATAGAGACCCAGAAATACACCTTCACTATGATGATTTACTAAAACAATACAGAAATACACCTTCACTATGGTGAATCACTAAAACAATACAGAAATACACCTTCACTGTGGTGAATCACTAAAACAATACAGAAATACACCTTCACTATGGTGAATCACTAAAACAATACAGAAATACACCTTCACTGTGGTGAATCACTAAAACAATACAGAAATACACCTTCACTATGGTGAATCACTAAAACAATACAGAAATACACTACGGAAAAAGAAGGAACAGCACGTCAGAAATCAGCTCAATGTAATTGAAGAATCCATAGACTCTAACCACTTCTGGAAAACACTAAACAGACAACAACACAAAGAGTTATCTATCCAAAATGGAGATGTCTGGATAAAACCACTTATCCAATCTTTTTGGCTCTATAACAAAGAACAAAGAGCAAATAAATATACATGATCAAATGCAAATCCTAGAATCAACTATTAAAGACCAGAACCCACTGGATTCTCCAATTACATTGAATGATCTACAAGACAAAATGCAAACCCTCCAACCCAAAAAGGCCTGTGGTGTTGATGGTATCCTCAATGAAATGATAAAATATACAGACCACAAATTCCAATTGGCTATACATCATCCTCAGCTCTGGCATCTTCCCCAATATCTGGAACCAAGGACTGATCACCCCAATCCACAAAAGTGGAGACAAATTTGACCACAATAACTACCGTTGGATATGCGTCAACAGCAACCTTGGGAAAATCCTCTGCATTATCATTAACAGCAGACTAGTTCATTTCCTCAGTGAAAACAATGTACTCAGCAAATGTCAAATTGGCTTTTTACCAAATTACCGTGCAACAGACCACGAATTCACCCTGCACACCCTAATTGACAAACAAACAAACCAAACAAAGACAATGCTTTGTTGATTTCAAAAAAGCCTTTGACTCATTTTGGCATGAGGGTCTGCTATACAAATTGATGGAAAGTGGTGTTGGGGGAAAAACATACGACATTGTAAAACCCATGTACACAAACAACAAGTGTGCGGTTAACATTGGCAAAAAATACACACATTACTTTCCACAGGGCCGGGGGGTGAGACAGGGATGCTTTTTATGCACCACGCTCTTCAACATATATATCAATGAATTGGCGAGGGCACTAGAACAGTCTGCAGCACCCGGCCTCATCCTACTAGAATCTGAAGTCAAATGTCTACTGTTTGCTGACGATCTGGTGCTGCACCAACCAAGGAGGGTCTACAGCAGCACTTAGATTTTCTGCACAGATTCTGTCAGACCTGGGCCCTGACAGTAAATCTCAGTAAGACACACAAACAACTATACAGACCTCGGCCTAAACATCAGCGCCACAGGTAACTTCCACAAAGCTGTGAAGATCTGAGAGACAATGCAAGAAGGGCCTTCTATGCCATCAAAAGGAACATAAAATTTGACATACCAATTAGGATCTGGCTAAAAATACTTGAATCAGTTATAGAACCCATTGCCCTTTATGGTTGTGAGGTCTGGGGTATCGCTTACCAACCAAGAATTCACAAAATGGGACAAACACCAAATTGAGACGGCATGCAGAATTCTGCAAAAATATCCTCAGTGTACATCGGAAAACACCAAACAATGCATGCAGAGCAGAATTAGGCCGATACCCGCTAATGATCAAAATCCATAAAAGTGCTGTTAAATTCTACAAACACCTAAAAGGAAGCGATTCCCAAACCTTCCATAACAAAGCCATCACCTACAGAGAGATGAACCTGGAGAAGAGTCCCCTAAGCAAGTTGGTCCTGCACTTCACCCAATCAATATGGGAGTTTATCAAAATTGGATTTGTTTGGGCCTCCCGAGTGGTGCAGCCCTGTCTGTGTCGCAGTCGGTAGAGAATGGAGGTACAGAGGGGTGTTGCCCTATATGTGTTCTCATGTAGGTAAATTCTTCTGGACAGAACCATTAAACATTAACTCTGAGCCCATCTTTTATTGAAGAGACTTACATTGTAAACAGACCTACTTAGGGTGTGTGCATGTGTGTGTGGCTGAAGGCTCATTCCTAGCAAAAGGAAGAAGGCCATCTCTGAGAGAAGCTCTGCTGTAGCTTCAGGCTCTTTCTGCTTCAACGGAGAATGTGTGTGCGTGTGTGTGTGTTTCCAGTCCTGTTCGAGCCTGCCTCATGTCCGGAGAGAGAGAACAGAGAGGGGAGAGGGGAGAGGAAGAGAGGAAGGAGAGGGGAGAGGAGGAGAGGAAGATGTTCAAATAGACATAGAGAGATGGAGACCTAAAGGCAGTACTGAAATAAAGGCCTCTAAAAGACTGTACTGACTGGCGACT